>JAMPIV010000729.1:0-94653 GCA_024509875.1 Oreohelix idahoensis | reverse complement strand
GGAGTATAGAAGATACAGCGAGTACAGGAGACTACAGGAGTATAGAAGATACAGCGAGTACAGGAGACTACAGGAGTATAGACGATACAGTGAGTATAGGAGACTACAGGAGTATAGAAGATACAGCGAGTTCAGGAGACTACAGGAGTATAGAAGATACAGTGAGTACAGGAGACAAGGGGTGAATAGAAGACACAAGGAGTACAAGAGACACGACGAGTACAGAAAAAAGAGCGGGAAACGAAACCGCTCAGCTGAGGGCTATTTCATTTTAGTTACTGTGTTTAAGGAAATGGCAATAGAACGCTTTAGCATCAGATGATCTTTATTTTCCTGCGCTCGTCCACCATCTTGGTCTACCCTGTTCAACTTAATTGTCGTATAGTCAATATTGCGTGCGTGAGAGATATGTTAAACATATCAAACCTGATGCAACTTTTACATGTCCGTGTCCAGAAGTTGGAGTGAAATAAACGGGCGGGGGTTGGGGGGGGGGGGGGCCGGAAGGAAGAGTTAACTTTCAATGACTCATTGTGTAAGGTGATTAAAAAAGAAGTGAACATTTTCGTAAAATGTATTACTCAGTAACTAGGCTTCATGTGAATATGTAGTCTAAATAAATTTATGAAGGAACTATCACATTTATTTTTATAATCTTACCAATGCTCGATAGGAACCTCTCATGTTACGCTACCAGGGTTGTGGAGTCAGGCACAAATGAAAAGGAAACTCTATACAGAGCGATACAACAGGAGGAAATCTGATTATCAGACGGAGTCCACCCGTCGATCAAATGCTTCGGCCCCTTAATCTCCTTTAAGCTCTAAGGGGGGCACGCCCACCTATGTCATGACTCCCAAGTGACAGCCTCCTGTTGTCTAGTCCAGAGAATTGAACCCACTGAATCTTGGTTGCAGTTTTCAAATTAACTCCTTTTTTTCTGCCAGCTGGAGGCAATTGTGAAAGTAACCCCTATGTTGTAAACTAATTACTGTCCTGAGTTCCAAAGCCCGTTGCTGTTGCTCCACAGCCAACGCGGTGCCTTTTCCGCAGTTTCGCCGAGCCTCTTATGTGTCCTTGTTCTTGCAGCACTATATCTGGCCGTCTTCGAGGTCTTCTGATACTCTCTGGATTTGCCCCTAGCCCAGGTAGGTCTACTGCCATCTCCAAGTCATTTGCACAGTCAAGAAGAGATGGTAAACTGCTACTTGCTTTACTTGGGTTGGGATGTGCTGACTTTCCTGCTCTCAGAAAGTATGTATTTGCAGTGCTCGGTCTGACTTTGCTGTTTGCTTTCACCCTTACCAGGTCTATTGTAGCAGCCAGCTCATTTAGTACTTTGTTGTGGCGCAATATGTACCGCCTTTGCCCTAATGACTCCTTGCAAGCCGAGAGCACGTGTTCAAGTGTCTACCTCTCATGGCACAGTGGGCACTGAGCATCATCAGACTTTCCCATCTCACAAGGTTTGCAGACGATGGCAGGAGGTCATACATTGATCTGATTATGAAGTTGAGTCTAAGAGGTGCCATATGCCATATCATTCCATATCAATGACCTTTGCAGGGCTCCTTTCCATATAACCCATTGGCCTTGTTGGGCATGCTGTACCGCTTTAAGCATCCTCTTATCATTTTCAGCTTCTCGTATCTCCTTAATTAACTATGTCTCTGCGCTCCCTGTTTTATGACTTGGACCACCAGCGGATGTCAACACTGCCAAATCCCCGTCCATTCGTCTGTGTGTATCCGATTACCTCCCTTAGCTTGAGCGATCCTTGGGCAGCACCAACATCTTCATCCATTTTCCACTTCCTTCCAGTTTTCAGTGTGGGCTGAATGGACTTAACTACGTCATCTGCTGACTTGTACATAATCAGTGAGCCTTGCCTTTCGTACTTTGTATTCTTCAACAACTGACGTGAATAAAAAGCACACGCTTTGTCTTCTTGCAGTACAGTGCTACGTCTGACAGACCTAATGGTACTCCTAGCCATTTCCTCATGAACTTGTTGACCTTTCGCTCTATAACTTCCACTGTACTGGTGCTCATTTCATATATAAGCAGTGGCCATAACAAATTAGGTATAAACATGAACCAAAGGCAGGACATGCACACCATCATAGCTGACTGTTGCGTGATAAATTCTCGCAACATCGTTTTGTTTCAATGTCTGTTTTATAACGCAAGGGCAACAACTGCTTGGAATTTATAGTCACTTTTCTCGGTAAGCATTTGTCTTCTCGCGTTGGTATCGAATGCAGTTAAGTTTGAGCTGTGGTCATTTTTGCGCTGGACTGCGCATGACTTGTCTTGTTGTTTGGTCGATCGGTTTCCGCCCACGACTAGTGGAGTGAGCGATTTGGAATGGCGAAAGAGATGCCTCGTTGAAGAGGGGATCTCCGCTATTTTTTGTTCTGTCAGGGATGTGTAGTCCTCTTAATGGATATTTCGTTTATTCGAGATAATACCTCTAGTGTTTTCCCACATGTCGGGAGGCGTGATATTTCTGTGTATTTCATGAAAGCAAGGTAAATTGACTTTTTCATTAACTCTATCGATCTTGGGTCGTGAGCGATTTCGATTCATAGCCTGTCTCCGAAAGTCGTCGCCACGAGATGTTTTTTCCCAGCTCACATGTCGCTGCATTGTACTGCATCGGTTGATGCATGTACCAAGGACCATTACTTGCTACTTTGTTAAATGAATTAGGTTTGGAAAACCTTTATTATCTAGAGGATATTTTTGTGGACATTATTTATACTTCGGCAGACGTGTCTGTCTTGCTGAAGTCAAACTAAGGAGAGTGAACTGATCTCATACATCTGGTTATCTCCTGGCTGTTATAGAAAAGGATGGAGTTTTCCACCTGACTACATTTACAGCACTATGAAATATAACATGCATCTGACTCATCATTGTAATGCTGTCTACCGTCTATTGCTGTATTGAATGTTGCTGTGATAATGACTGTTTGATGTGCCTACACATTTGCGTAACCATTTTGTCACTGTGGCGTCCACAATAAATAATGAAGAAAAACGTCAACGGCTGTTTCAAGACTCATTGACTTTATACGTCGTGAGTTTACTGACGTCCTATGTGGATTGCCCTGTTATTGTTGTATGAACATTGTTTTGACTGAACACATCTACACACTACACAAAACCAGACATGCGGATACCATCCATCATCATATGGCATCACGCATCATTTGGTGGCCATAAGCTGGTTTGATTCTGGTACTAGCAAACACGGGGTCCCTTACCCACTTCATTTTCAACAAGAATTCATCAGCATCCTTCAAGAAATTAACATTCTTCAATACAGTCAACATCTTCAAAATTTTCAAAGTACTCGGCGTTGCCCGGTAAAAGTCAAAATTTCAACTTTTTGACGGAAACAAGAATTTGACAGTACCCGGCGTTGTTACATGTTGCCGGATAACTCGGACTGCTGTTATCTTTTACGCAAGTCAAGCAAGTTGCTGCTGTCAAGGTTCCAGTGCTGTCGTTTTTTTTGAGAAGGTCAAGTGCCGGTTGAAACGGGTTGTTTTCTGAAGAAGGCCAAGTACCGATTTCCATCAACTTACTTTTGGATTAGAAGGTCAAGTGCCGAAACAACTCAACACACAGTATTTCAGAAGCTCTTGTACCATCGTGTTAGCAGTGGAAGCAGTTCAGATGTGCCATCATCGTTGGAGCTTCGCTCTTTAGGACGTTGATTGACATCCGTTTTTCTGCTGTTCTACGATTGGAAGCCTATAAGTTAAGTGGCCTGTTTGTATGTAAACTGTGCCCTTATACTTCTGCTGAGTCTTCTGTGTATCATCTCATTCTATATGTTATATGTTTATATGTTATTCGTATATTTATATGTTTATATTTCAGCGGGTTCTCGGTTGGGTGGTGTCTCCGTTAGATTATGCCACGTCATAGAGGTCGTCTATTGTGAGCGTTTTCTGTAAGGTTTGCAAATTTCCAATACTGGAATTTGCTAAGCGACTTCTGTTGCTATTTATGTTAGCTGTGATGACATGTTTTAATATTGTTTTCGTTATTATTTCGCATTCTTTAGTTTTGTTTTGATTTGTTTGTATTTGTTAGCCTACTCTTGTCTATAATTTAGTTTCATACAACATTTTTGTTTATACACTGTGGTGTCATGTATTTTTGTTTAATTCTATCGCAGATATCGTCACATTTTTTGTGATATTTCATTAATTTCTGCTTTATTTTTAGTTGATTTCTGCGAAAGTTTTTGTATTGTTGCTGATCTTTGTTATTGTTTACATTGTTATTGTTTACATTGTTTTTGTTTACATTGTTTGTATTGTTTACATTTTCAATGTTTACATTCTGCATGTGTTTACATAGTCATTGTTTACAGTTATAGTAATTAGTTAATGGGCTATGCTAATGCACTGTTACTACTACACTGATGATAAATGAATGATGAATAGTGTCGTGCACTATTGAATGAGAAGTGCACTTATGATCAAGAATTGAGTGCTGATATTTCATATACAAGTTCTTTGATTGGAGACTTGTTTCCCACAGAGACTGGGATAATATAAGGTGATGTGAATATACAAGTGTTTAATTAAGACTTGTTACACTTAGGTTTGAAATAAATTAGTTAATTATTTCAGGTTTTGGACTCATATGTTAGACAACATGTCTACATTTGAGCACTTTATTGAGCAGGGTAAATTGCTTGGGAAGACTGGTGATAAGTTAGAAGATTTTGCAACTGCTCGATATGATAAAGCAATGGAAGCTGAACAAAAGAAACTGCATATGGAAGCTGAACAAAAGAAACTGCAGATGCAGGTGGATGAAAAAAGATTCCAAATGAAAATGGAAAAACAAAAAAGGGAATCAGAAGCTGAGGAGAGAAAACTCCAGCTACAGCTAGAAGCTGAGAATAAAAGACTTGAAAAAGAGGCTGAAAATAAAAGACTTGAAAAAGAAGCTGAAAATGAAAGACTTCAAAAAGAGGCTCAGGCTGAGGAAAGAAGATTACAGAGAGAGTCTGATGAGAGGAAAGAGAAAGCAAAAATGGAACATGAAGAAAAGGTCTTAGCTTTAGAGTTGGAAAATTGAAATTGACAAGCATGAGTAATGGTAATGATTCAAACAAGGGTTCATCTTCTGGTAAGGCTAATAATGATACTTTTAAGATTAAGTTACCAACATTTAGTCCTTCCAGTGATGACATAATGTTCTATCTGGACAGATTTGAACAAGCATGTACAGCTCATAACATAGACAAAGCAAAATATGTTTATCAGTTATCAGGGATACTGACAGGTAAGGCTCTAAGTATATTAAATATGGTGGATGAACCTGACAAGAACAATTATGAGGTTGTCAGGGCCGCTTTGTTAAAGAAATATCAGCTTAACGAAGACGGCTATGATGCGTGATGCCATATGATGATGGATGGTATCCGCATGTCTGGTTTTGTGTAGTGTGTAGATGTGTTCAGTCAAAACAATGTTCATAAAACAATAACAGGGCAATCCACATAGGACGTCAGTAAACTCACGACGTATAAAGTCAATGAGTCTTGAAACAGCCGTTGACGTTTTTCTTCATTATTTATTGTGGACGCCACCGTGACAAAATGGTTACGCAAATGTGTAGGCACATCAAACAGTCATTATCACAGCAACATTCAATACAGCAATAGACGGTAGACAGCATTACAATGATGAGTCAGATGCATGTTATATTTCATAGTGCTGTAAATGTAGTCAGGTGGAAAACTCCATCCTTTTCTATAACAGCCAGGAGATAACCAGATGTATGAGATCAGTTCACTCTCCTTAATCTGACTTCAGCAAGACAGACACGTCTGCCGAAGTATAAATAATGTCCACAAAAATATCCTCTAGATAATAAAGGTTTTCCAAACCTAATTCATTTAACAAAGTAGCAAGTAATGGTCCTTGGTACATGCATCAACCGATGCAGTACAATGCAGCGACATGTGAGCTGGGAAAAAACATCTCGTGGCGACGACTTTCGGAGACAGGCTATGAATCGAAATCGCTCACGACCCAAAATCGATAGAGTTAATGAAAAAGTCAATTTACCTTGCTTTCATGAAATACACAGAAATATCACGCCTCCCGACATGTGGGAAAACACTAGAGGTATTATCTCGAATAAACGAAATATCCATTAAGAGGACTACACATCCCTGACAGAACAAAAAAATAGCGGAGATCCCCTCTTCAACGAGGCATCTCTTTCGCCATTCCAAATCGCTCACTCCACTAGTCGTGGGCGGAAACCGATCGACCAAACAACAAGACAAGTCATGCGCAGTCCAGCGCAAAAATGACCACAGCTCAAACTTAACTGCATTCGATACCAACGCGAGAAGACAAATGCTTACCGAGAAAAGTGACTATAAATTCCAAGCAGTTGTTGCCCTTGCGTTATAAAACAGACATTGAAACAAAACGATGTTGCGAGAATTTATCACGCAACATATCAACACCTCCTCCCGATAAAAAAAAAATGTGGAACATATTTTTTTTTCAATATCAAAGAGCAAGCGATAAGCGGCTCAAAACGCACGAATTATGCGCTGATAATTAATTAAATTTCCAAACAATAGGCTAATTATAGAGTGTCTGGTGAGGATATACCTCAACAGAAAAATAAATATGTCTCAAAAATATTCACATCGGGGAGGTGTCACCAACACACATCACGTTAGCATGTAAACACAATATACGTATGCAAGTTACTATAATCATCATTAAACAGCATACTCTAATATTGTCTTTAAAAATGGATGTACAAATCTGATAGGAAAATTTAAATAGTACATTCTTTGACATGTAATGACATAAGTACATAGTAAAGTTAAACTACATGACGATCCAGGATATATGCTCTGGTATTCCGAGGGTAAGTACACAATCTAGAACTCGTAAGGTAAGTCCTCAGCTCAACAATGACATTCTGAGAAAGTACAAGCAATATAATGCTAATTAATAACTAATATGCTTCATAAGGTACAATACATTATTAATAATTGTGGCTGTTTAGTAAACTAACGGCCCTTATATTAACTACTCAGTCCTCCTCGATCATCTTAAAAAACGAACAGAAGAAGATGACAACAAAGCACGATAGTGTGTACATATAAAGTAAGTACAGATGTGCTAATCTATTGTAGAAATATAGGTGTGTTATGACTCTGTAATATATAGAAATATAGGACAGAAGTATTAGTTGGAGTCATGTGGGCATCTAGACAAAATGTCAGCCATCACATTATCCGCACCACGGATAGCTCGTACCGTGAAGTGAAAAGGTTGAAGAGCTATAGCATATCGAGTGGATCTCGAACTCTTCAAATTCTTAGTCTGAATAGCTGTAAGAGCTTTCTGATCAGTCTCTAGAATGAAATGTGCGCCCAGGAGGAATCTTTGTAGTTTTAGAATTGACCAAACCATCGCTAACAACTCACGGTCTCAAACCGAGTAGTTCCTCTCTGCCGCATTTAGTTTTCTAGAAATGTACATAACAGGATCCAGAGTATTTGCATATTCTTGCATCAGTGCTGCTCCAATCCCAGTGGATGAAGCATCACTCCGAAGAACAAAAGTCCTATCAAGAGTAGGTAATCTTAAGATGGGAGGAGAAGAAAATATATTCTTGATTTGGTCTAGTGAAGATTGGCATTCTTCGACCAACGGACCAGATTAGGCGAACCTTTCTTCAACAATGTTGAGAGAGGTGCCATGATCGAAGATAAATTTGGAATAAATCTCCCATAAAATTGATTTAAACCTAAGAGACTCCTAACTTGTTTCTTCGTTTTAGGAACAGAGATGTTCAGTATTTTGGAAGTATTGTGGTCTTCTGTCTTCAAGAGACCATGACCAACACGATGACCCAGGAAAGAGATTTCACCAAAACCAACAAAAGCTTTAGAAGGTTTTTGCTGTCAAATTTATTCTCACGTAGAGTGGACAGTAAGTCCATATAAACCTAAATAGTGATCTTCCCAGGTATTCACTGAAGAGACAGATGTCATCTAAGTATGCGATGACATCCGAAACGATGTGACAGAATTCGACGCATCATGCGAACGAAAGTGGCAGGGGCGTTCATGAGACCAAAAGGCATAACATTCCATTGAAATAGACCCCTAGGTGTAGAAAAAGCAGTAAGAGGTTTGGCATGCTCTGCTAAAGGCACTTGCCAATCACCTTTAGACAAGTCAAGTTTAGTGAAGAATCTAGAATTAGAAAGTCTAATCAGTAGATCTTCTAACAAAGGCATCGGTTCAGCGTCGAACTTTGTGACCTGATTCAATTTGCGATAATCAACGCAAATTCGTATGTTCTTATCCTTCTTCCGGACAATAACCATGGAAGAAGAATATGGTGAAGTCGATGGTTCAATTATATTTAATTGAATCATTTCATCCAATTCCTTTTCCACTTGCGACTGAAAGTGTATAGGAATAGGATACGGCCTAACCCTAATTGGATTATTGTCGGTAAGAATTATGTTCATGTTCTATGGACATCTGTGTGTCCAGGAATGTCAGTGAGAACATCCTGAAATGTTTGTAACATCGACGAGACTTGTCGATGTTCGTCACCAGAAAGATTAGGAGAAACAGAAACGTTTTTCCAAGATTCCGTAGAATGTAATGGAACCACTGGAAGGGGAAGGTTGACATCAGAGAAGGTAGCTTCCTCATCCTGAATGACAGACAGGGATGAATAACGACCGTGAGGTGCAGGAGCATCATCCGTTGCCTGGAAAATAGGCAGCAAATAGTCCGGACGTTCGTGAAATTCCGAAAGCATGTTTATGTGGAAAGTTTTATGCTTTCCATCAATATCGACCACATAGTCAACATCGGAAATCCGAGAGACTATTGCATACGGACCTTTCCATGCAATAAGAAGTCTATTTTCCCTACTGGGGAGTAGGACGAATGCTTTGTCAACTGGACAAAGTTGTCGTAGACATCTATTCTTGTTAGCAAACTGTCTTGCCTTCTCTTTAGCAATTTCTGATGAAGCAGTTGCTAGCTTACATGCCTCAATGATCTTTTGTCTAAGAGCAATGACATTACTCATATGAGGATTGAGTTTCATCGCTAATATCATCGGCAGTGATGAGATCGTGTAATAAAGACATAGGGCCGCGTGGACGCGCGCCAAAAGACAAGTTCGAAGGGAGAAAATCCTGTGTGTTCATTAGGGACTTCTCTATAGGCAAAGAGAGCCGCGGGTAAAACCCTGTCCCAATCTTGAGGATGATCTTCAGTTATCTTACCAAGCAAAGTCTTGAGCGTTCTATTCAGACGCTCAACTAACCCATTAGAATAGGATGGTAGATACTACTGAGAGATCGTTCAATATGTAAGGTAGACATTACCTGTGACATAGTGTCAGATATGAGTTGAGTGCCATGGTCTGACAATATTTCTCTGGGGAACCCCAAGCGAGAAAATATCAACCAAAGAGCATCTGCGATATCTGTAGTAGATATGCTCTTAAGAGGAATAGCCTCTGGCCAACGTGTGCACATTATCGACCCCACATGTCAGGATAAAATCTGATGTCCTCTGGCCGACTTGACCTTAAAAGGGCCAATAATATCTATGGCCATTTTCTGAAAACGGCCGAATAGGAATGTCAGCAGCCTGGATAGGCGCAGCATGTCGTGGTCCTCTAGATTTGACCTCCTGACATACCTTGCAAATGATCGGCAGTAAATACGAATGTCCTTATTGACAAAAGGCCAAAAGAAAGCCGCAAGGACTCTCGACTTCGTACGGGCAAAACCCATATGTCCAGCACATTGCGAGTCATGAGCATGTTGTAATATTTGCACTCT
The DNA here is from genome assembly GCA_024509875.1 of Oreohelix idahoensis. Taxonomy (NCBI): domain Eukaryota; kingdom Metazoa; phylum Mollusca; class Gastropoda; order Stylommatophora; family Oreohelicidae; genus Oreohelix; species Oreohelix idahoensis. Next base: position 84,769 of record JAMPIV010000729.1, on the reverse strand, counting down.
CATGCTCTTGGAAACAAGAATTTGCGAATGTGCCGACGTAGTCGAATCTTGTACCATACGTACAAGTACGCCGTTTCTCATTGCAATCCAAGATTTTCTATTTGTATCCTGATTCGGATCACCTTTCTTCGCAAGAACGAAGAATTTTTTTAAAGAAGGATCTTCTTCTTGCAATTTTATGAAAGAGTCACGAGTAATCACTAAGTGACTATCTTGGCTATCAACTTCATTATCACTATTCAGTGAAGTTTCGGGTGTTTGTAGAGCTTGTGCTCTTGTAACCACTGCATTTGTAGCTTGCATGTTATTATCTTCCCAAGCAGCAATCTGCTGTGGGGTACACTCCCTAACTCCGTGAATACGACCAATAATATGGTCCGCAATAGGATTAGGTAAGAGACAAGCATGCACATCTCCAGTAAAGAAAGGAGTGGCAATGCGAATTACAGCAGTAGGATATTTTTCTAGAGTGCCGCCAAATGTGACACATTTAATAACCCTTCCTGTAGCACAAGATGGATCTACAAGTGATTGTCTAACACCAATAGTGGTGCATCCGGAATCGAAAAGTAGTGAGACCGGAGTATCATTAACAAGACCCTTATGTAGGATTAAAGAACCCCTCCAGTCATGCGCAACAGCAGCAGGAAGAGCGGGAAGTGGGTGACCACAACTCAAAGTAGTTATGGTACCCGGTTCGAATAAAGTACTGCATTGGGGGCATTTGTTTGCTCTCTCAAAGTCAAAAGCAGAACCAGTGACAGCGTCAAAGTTTTTATTATCAACACCATGATTACAGGCTCCCTCAGTTTCCTGTTGTACAGCATTAGCCTGCTGATATCTCTTTTTTTTGTGTTGAGATCTACCCCGACTATTATTACCTCTGAAGTTATCAAAGTTATTATTATCTCTGCAGTTATTATTGTCTCTATTGTAATTGTTATCCTGGTTCGAATTCCAGTTTCCACGATTACTATCATGTTCACATTGATGCGAACATCTATTTGTTTGGTTCTGAGGTCTTCGGCAGGAATAACCTCTATTACCATATCCTCTTTTGAAATGCTTATAATTATTAGGGTGATAGTAACGAGTACTATCAGGTTGTCTCCAATTCTTCGAAGAAGAATCACCATGAAATTGATTTCCATGATTTTGACAGAAATTACCGCTACCCTTTCTATCAAATTTTGTTGGGATCTACGAGCAAAGTTTTGACCATACGGAGCTGCCGAAGCAACTGGTAAACCTTCTTTCACCTTAGAGTTACCCATGGTTATGTGTGGGTGCGCAGTTACGTATTGGCAACAGAAATCTTCCATTTCTTTTTTTGTTTTAGGTTTACGTTCATGAAGGAAAGCAAGGAAAGACTCATTGACAGACGACATGACTTTGTCTCTAAGTATTAAGTCCATAAGTCCTTCATAAGTTTTTTCCGTCTTAGATAGTTCAACCCATCGTGAGAAAGTAATGCGTATTCTTGCAATAAACTCGGAGAATTCAACTCCATTTTCAGGTAACATGTTTTTTAAATTGTAGACGATAGCCGTCTTCGTTAAGCTGATATTTCTTTAACAAAGCGGCCCTGACAACCTCATAATTGTTCTTGTCAGGTTCATCCACCATATTTAATATACTTAGAGCTTTACCTGTCAGTATCCCTGATAACTGATAAACATATTTTGCTTTGTCTATGTTATGAGCTGTACATGCTTGTTCAAATCTGTCCAGATAGAACATTATGTCATCACTGGAAGGACTAAATGTTAGTAACTTAATCTTAAAAGTATCATTATTAGCCTTACCAGAAGATGAACCCTTGTTTGAATCATTACCATTACTCATGCTTGTCAATTTCAATTTTTCCAACTCTAAAGCTAAGACCTTTTCTTCATGTTCCATTTTTGCTTTCTCTTTCCTCTCATCAGACTCTCTCTGTAATCTTCTTTCCTCAGCCTGAGCCTCTTTTTGAAGTCTTTCATTTTCAGCTTCTTTTTCAAGTCTTTTATTTTCAGCCTCTTTTTCAAGTCTTTTATTCTCAGCCTCTTTTTCAAGTCTTTTATTCTCAGCCTCTTTTTCAAGTCTTTTATTCTCAGCCTCTTTTTCAAGTCTTTTATTCTCAGCTTCTAGCTGTAGCTGGAGTTTTCTTTCCTCAGCTTCTGATTCCCTTTTTTGTTTTTCCATTTCCATTTGGAATCTTTTTTCATCCACCTGCATCTGCAGTTTCTTTTGTTCAGCTTTCATATGCAGTTTCTTTTGTTCAGCTTCCATTGCTTTATCATATCGAGCAGTTGCAAATTCTTCTAACTTATCACCAGTCTTGCCAAGCAATTTACCCTGCTCAATAAAGTGCTCAAATGTAGACATGTTGTCTAACATATGAGTCCAAAACCTGAAATAATTAACTAATTTATTTCAAACCTAAGTGTAACAAGTCTTAATTAAGCACTTGTATATTCACATCACCTTATATTATCCCAGTCTCTGTGGGAAACAAGTCTCCAATCAAAGAACTTGTATATGAAATATCAGCACTCAATTCTTGATCATAAGTGCACTTCTCATTCAATAGTGCACGACACTATTCATCATTCATTTATCATCAGTGTAGTAGTAACAGTGCATTAGCATAGCCCATTAACTAATTACTATAACTGTAAACAATGACTATGTAAACACATGCAGAATGTAAACATTGAAAATGTAAACAATACAAACAATGTAAACAATAACAATGTAAACAATAACAAAGATCAGCAACAATACAAAAACTTTCGCAGAAATCAACTAAAAATAAAGCAGAAATTAATGAAATATCACAAAAAATGTGACGATATCTGCGCTATAATTAAACAAAATACATGACACCACAGTGTATAAACAAAAATGTTGTATGAAACTAAATTATAGACAAGAGTAGGCTAACAAATACAAACAAATCAAAACAAAACTAAAGAATGCGAAATAATAACGAAAACAATATTAAAACATGTCATCACAGCTAACATAAATAGTAACAGAAGTCGCTTAGCAAATTCCAGTATCGGAAGTTTGCTTACCCTACAGAAAACGCTCACAATAGACGACCTCTATGACGTGGCATAATCTAACGGAGACACCACCCAACCGAGAACCCGCTGAAATATAAACATATAAATATACAAATAACATATAAACATATAACATATAGAATGAGATGATACACAGAAGACTCAGCAGAAGTATAAGGGCACAGTTTACATACAAACAGGCCACTTAACTTATAGGCTTCCAATCGTAGAACAGCAGAAAAAACGGATGTCAATCAACGTCCTAAAGAGCGAAGCTCCAACGATGATGGCACATCTGAACTGCTTCCACTGCTAACACGATGGTACAAGAGCTTCTGAAGTACAGTGTGTTGAGTTGTTTCGGCACTTGACCTTCTAATCCAAAAGTAAGTTGATGGAAATCGGTACTTGGCCTTCTTCAGAAAACAACCCGTTTCAACCGGCACTTGACCTTCACAAAAACGACAGCACTGGAACCTTGATAGCAGCAACTTGCTTGACTTGCGTAAAAGATAACAGCAGTCCGAGTTATCCGGCAACATGTAACAACGCCGGGTACTGTCAAATTCTTGTTTCCGTCAAAAAATTGAAATTTTGACTTTTACCGGGCAACGCCGAGTACTTTGAAAATTTTGAAGATGTTGACTGTATTGAAGAATGTTAATTTCTTGAAGGATGCTGATGAATTCTTGTTGAAAATGAAGTGGGTAAGGGACCCCGTGTTTGCTAGTACCAGAATCAAACCAGCTTATGGCCACCAAATGATGCGTGATGCCATATGATGATGGATGGTATCCGCATGTCTGGTTTTGTGTAGTGTGTAGATGTGTTCAGTCAAAACAATGTTCATACAACAATAACAGGGCAATCCACATAGGACGTCAGTAAACTCACGACGTATAAAGTCAATGAGTCTTGAAACAGCCGTTGACGTTTTTCTTCATTATTTATTGTGGACGCCACAGTGACAAAATGGTTACGCAAATGTGTAGGCACATCAAACAGTCATTATCACAGCAACATTCAATACAGCAATAGACGGTAGACAGCATTACAATGATGAGTCAGATGCATGTTATATTTCATAGTGCTGTAAATGTAGTCAGGTGGAAAACTCCATCCTTTTCTATAACAGCCAGGAGATAACCAGATGTATGAGATCAGTTCACTCTCCTTAATCTGACTTCAGCAAGACAGACACGTCTGCCGAAGTATAAATAATGTCCACAAAAATATCCTCTAGATAATAAAGGTTTTCCAAACCTAATTCATTTAACAAAGTAGCAAGTAATGGTCCTTGGTACATGCATCAACCGATGCAGTACAATGCAGCGACATGTGAGCTGGGAAAAAACATCTCGTGGCGACGACTTTCGGAGACAGGCTATGAATCGAAATCGCTCACGACCCAAAATCGATAGAGTTAATGAAAAAGTCAATTTACCTTGCTTTCATGAAATACACAGAAATATCACGCCTCCCGACATGTGGGAAAACACTAGAGGTATTATCTCGAATAAACGAAATATCCATCCATTAAGAACGGGCACTACACACTCCACTGACAGAACAAAAACAAGACAAGTCATGCGCAGTCCAGCGCAAAAATGACCACAGCTCAAACTTAACTGCATTCGATACCAACGCGAGAAGACAAATGCTACAATTTAAAAACATGTTACCTGAAAATGGAGTTGAATTCTCCGAGTTTATTGCAAGAATACGCATTACTTTCTCACGATGGGTTGAACTATCTAAGACGGAAAAAAACTTATGAAGGACTTATGGACTTAATACTTAGAGACAAAGTCATGTCGTCTGTCAATGAGTCTTTCCTTGCTTTCCTTCATGAACGTAAACCTAAAACAATAAAAGAAATGGAAGATTTCTGTTGCCAATACGTAACTGCGCACCCACACATAACCATGGGTAACTCTAAGGTGAAAGAAGGTTTACCAGTTGCTTCGGCAGCTCCGTATGGCCAAAACTTTGCTCGTAGATTCCAACAAAATTTTGATAGAAAGGGTAGCGGTAATTTCTGTCAAAATCATGGAAATCAATTTCATGGTGATTCTTCTTCGAAGAATTGGAGACAACCTGATAGTACTCGTTACTATCACCCTAATAATTATAAGCATTTCAAAAGAGGATATGGTAATAGAGGTTATTCCTGCCGAAGACCTCAAAACCAAACAAATAGATGTTCGCATCAATGTGAACATGATAGTAATCGTGGAAACTGGTATTCGAACCAGGATAACAATTACAATAGAGACAATAATAACTGCAGAGATAATAATAACTCTGATAACTTCAGAGGTAATAATAGTCGGGGTAGATCTCAACACAAAGAAAAAGAGATATCAGCAGGCTAATGCTGTACAACAGGAAACTGAGGGAGCCTGTAATCATGTTGTTGATAGTAAAAACTTTGACGCTGTCACTAGTTCTGCTTTTGACTTTGAGAGAGCAAACAAATGCCCCCAATGCAGTACTTTATTCGAACCGGGTACCATAACTACTTTGAGTTGTGGTCACCCACTTCCCGCTCTTCCTGCTGCTGTTGCGCATGACGGGAGGGGTTCTTTAATTCTACATAAGGGTCTTGTTAATGATACTCCGGTCTCACTACTTTTCGATTCCGGATGCACCACTATTGGTGTTAGACAATCGCTTGTAGATCCATCTTGTCCTACAGGAAGGGTTATTAAATGTGTCACATTTGGCGGCACTCTAGAAAAATATCCTACTGCTGTAATTCGCATTGCCACTCCTTTCTTTACTGGAGATGTGCATGCTTGTCTCTTACCTAATCCTATTGGGGACCTTATTATTGGTCGTATTCACGGAGTTAGGGAGTGTACCCCACAGCAGATTGCTGCTTGGGAAGATAATAACATGCAAGCTACAAATGCAGTAGTTACAAGAGCACAAGCTCTACAAACACCCGAAACTTCACTGAATAGTGATAATGAAGTTGATAGCCAAGATAGTCACTTAGTGATTACTCGTGACTCTTTCATAAAATTGCAAGAAGAAGATCCTTCTTTAAAAAAATTCTTCGTTCTTGCGAAGAAAGGTGATCCGAATCAGGATACAAATAGAAAATCTTGGATTGCAATGAGAAACGGCGTACTTGTACGTATGGTACAAGATTCGACTACGTCGGCACATTCGCAAATTCTTGTTCCCAAGAGCATGAGAGTCCAAATAATACAACATGCTCATGACTCGCAATGTGCTGGACATATGGGTTTTGCCCGTACGAAGTCGAGAGTCCTTGCGGCTTTCTTTTGGCCTTTTGTCAATAAGGACATTCGTATTTACTGCCGATCATGCAAGGTATGTCAGGAGGTCAAATCTAGAGGACCACGACATGCTGCGCCTATCCAGGCTGCTGACATTCCTATTCGGCCGTTTCAGAAAATTGCCATAGATATTATTGGCCCATTTAAGGTCAGGTCGGCCAGAGGACATCAGTTTATCCTTACATGTGTCGATATGTGCACACGTTGGCCAGAGGCTATTCCTCTTAAGAGCATATCTACTACAGATATCGCAGATGCTCTTTGGTTGATATTTTCTCGCTTGGGGTTCCCCAGAGAAATATTGTCAGACCATGGCACTCAACTCATATCTGACACTATGTCACAGGTAATGTCTACCTTACATATTGAACGATCTCTCAGTAGTATCTACCATCCTATGTCTAATGGGTTAGTTGAGCGTCTGAATAGAACGCTCAAGACTTTGCTTGGTAAGATAACTGAAGATCATCCTCAAGATTGGGACAGGGTTTTACCCGCGGCTCTCTTTGCCTATAGAGAAGTCCCTAATGAACACACAGATTTTCTCCCTTCGAACTTGTCTTTGGCGCGCGTCCACGCGGCCCTATGTCTTTATTACACGATCTCATCACTGCCGATGATATTAGCGATGAAACTCAATCCTCATATGAGTATGTCATTGCTCTTAGACAAAAGATCATTGAGGCATGTAAGCTAGCAACTGCTTCATCAGAAATTGCTAAAGAGAAGGCAAGGCAGTTTGCTAACAAGAATAGATGTCTACGACAACTTTGTCCAGGTGACAAAGCATTCGTCCTACTCCCCAGTAGGGAAAATAGACTTCTTATTGCATGGAAAGGTCCGTATGCAATAGTCTCTCGGATTTCCGATGTTGACTATGTGGTCGATATTGATGGAAAGCATAAAAACTTTCCACATAAACATGCTTTCGGAATTTCACGAACGTCCGGACTATTTGCTGCCTATTTTCCAGGCAACGGATGATGCTCCTGCACCTCACGGTCATTATTCATCCCTGTCTGTCATTCAGGATGAGGAAGCTACCTTCTCTGATGTCAACCTTCCCCCTTCCAGTGGTTCCATTACATTCCACGGAATCTTGGAAAAACGTTTCTGTTTCTCCTAATCTTTCTGGTGACGAACATCGACAAGTCTCGTCGATGTTACAAACATTTCAGGATGTTCTCACTGACATTCCTGGACACACAGATGTCATAGAACATGACATAATTCTTACCGACAATAATCCAATTAGGGTTAGGCCGTATCCTATTCCTATACACTTTCAGTCGCAAGTGGAAAAGGAATTGGATGAAATGATTCAATTAAATATAATTGAACCATCGACTTCACCATATTCTTCTTCCATGGTTATTGTCCGGAAGAAGGATAAGAACATACGAATTTGCGTTGATTATCGCAAATTGAATCAGGTCACAAAGTTCGACGCTGAACCGATGCCTTTGTTAGAAGATCTACTGATTAGACTTTCTAATTCTAGATTCTTCACTAAACTTGATTTGTCTAAAGGTTATTGGCAAGTGCCTTTAGCAGAGCATGCCAAACCTCTTACTGCTTTTTCTACACCTAGGGGTCTATTTCAATGGAATGTTATGCCTTTTGGTCTCATGAACGCCCCTGCCACTTTCGTTCGCATGATGCGTCGAATTCTGTCACATCGTTCGGATGTCATCGCATACTTAGATGACATCTGTCTCTTCAGTGATACCTGGGAAGATCACTATTTAGGGTTATATGACTTACTGTCCACTCTACGTGAGAACAATTTGACAGCAAAACCTTCTAAAGCTTTTGTTGGTTTTGGTGAAATCTCTTTCCTGGGTCATCGTGTTGGTCATGGTCTCTTGAAGACAGAAGACCACAATACTTCCAAAATACTGAACATCTCTGTTCCTAAAACGAAAGAAACAAGTTAGGAGTCTCTTAGGTTTAATTCAATTTTATGGGAGATTTATTCCAAATTTATCTTCGATCATGGCACCTCTCTCAACATTGTTGAAGAAAGGTTCGCCTAATCTGGTTCGTTGGTCTGAAGAATGCCAATCTTCACTAGACCAAATCAAGAATATATTTTCTTCTCCTCCCATCTTAAGATTACCTACTCTTGATAGGACTTTTGTTCTTCGGAGTGATGCTTCATCCACTGGGATTGGAGCAGCACTGATGCAAGAATATGCAAATACTCTGCATCCTGTTATGTACATTTCTAGAAAACTAAATGCGGCAGAGAGGAACTACTCGGTTTTAGACCGTGAGTTGTTAGCGATGGTTTGGTCAATTCTAAAGCTACAAAGATTCCTCCTGGGCGCACATTTCATTCTAGAGACTGATCAGAAAGCTCTTACAGCTATTCAGACTAAGAATTTGAAGAGTTCGAGATCCACTCGATATGCTATAGCTCTTCAACCTTTTCACTTCACGGTACGAGCTATCCGTGGTGCGGATAATGTGATGGCTGACATTTTGTCTAGATGCCCACATGACTCCAACTAATACTTCTGTCCTATATTTCCATATATTACAGAGTCATAACACACCTATATTTCTACAATAGATTAGCACATCTGTACTTACTCTATATGTACACACTATCGTGCTTTGTTGTCATCTTCTTCTGTTCGTTTTTTAAGATGATAGAGGAGGACTGAGTAGTTAATATAAGGGCCGTTAGTTTACTAAACAGCCACAATTATTAATAATGTATTGTACCTTATGAAGCATATTAGTTATTAATTAGCATTATATTGCTTGTACTTTCTCAGAATGTCATTGTTGAGCTGAGGACTTACCTTACGAGTTCTAGATTGTATACTTACCCTCGGAATACCAGAGCATATATCCTGGATCGTCATGTAGTTTAACTTTACTATGTACTTATTTCATTACATGTCAAAGAATGTACTATTTAAATTTTCCTATCAGATTTGTACATCCATTTTTAAAGACAATATTAGAGTATGCTGTTTAATGATGATTATAGTAACTTGCATACGTATATTGTGTTTACATGCTAACGTGATGTGTGTTGGTGACACCTCCCCGATGTGAATATTTTTTGAGACATATTTATTTTTCTGTTGAGGTATATCCTCACCAGACACTCTATAATTAGCCTATTGTTTGGCAATTTAATTAATTATCAGCGCATAATTCGTGCGTTTTGAGCCGCTTATCGCTTGCTCTTTGATATTGAAAAAAAAATATGTTCCACATTTTTTTTTTTATCGGGAGGAGGTGGTGATATGTTGCGTGATAAATTCTCGCAACATCGTTTTGTTTCAATGTCTGTTTTATAACGCAAGGGCAACAACTGCTTGGAATTTATAGTCACTTTTCTCGGTAAGCATTTGTCTTCTCGCGTTGGTATCGAATGCAGTTAAGTTTGAGCTGTGGTCATTTTTGCGCTGGACTGCGCATGACTTGTCTTGTTGTTTGGTCGATCGGTTTCCGCCCACGACTAGTGGAGTGAGCGATTTGGAATGGCGAAAGAGATGCCTCGTTGAAGAGGGGATCTCCGCTATTTTTTGTTCTGTCAGGGATGTGTAGTCCTCTTAATGGATATTTCGTTTATTCGAGATAATACCTCTAGTGTTTTCCCACATGTCGGGAGGCGTGATATTTCTGTGTATTTCATGAAAGCAAGGTAAATTGACTTTTTCATTAACTCTATCGATCTTGGGTCGTGAGCGATTTCGATTCATAGCCTGTCTCCGAAAGTCGTCGCCACGAGATGTTTTTTCCCAGCTCATATGTCGCTGCATTGTACTGCATCGGTTGATGCATGTACCAAGGACCATTACTTGCTACTTTGTTAAATGAATTAGGTTTGGAAAACCTTTATTATCTAGAGGATATTTTTGTGGACATTATTTATACTTCGGCAGACGTGTCTGTCTTGCTGAAGTCAAACTAAGGAGAGTGAACTGATCTCATACACCTGGTTATCTCCTGGCTGTTATAGAAAAGGATGGAGTTTTCCACCTGACTACATTTACAGCACTATGAAATATAACATGCATCTGACTCATCATTGTAATGCTGTCTACCGTCTATTGCTGTATTGAATGTTGCTGTGATAATGACTGTTTGATGTGCCTACACATTTGCGTAACCATTTTGTCACTGTGGCGTCCACAATAAATAATGAAGAAAAACGTCAACGGCTGTTTCAAAACTCATTGACTTTATACGTCGTGAGTTTACTGACGTCCTATGTGGATTGCCCTGTTATTGTTGTATGAACATTGTTTTGACTGAACACATCTACACACTACACAAAACCAGACATGCGGATACCATCCATCATCATATGGCATCACGCATCACTGACAGACGCTGGAGTTGGGTTGGCCACGTCCTCAGAAGGGACCCTGATACCATCACAAGAACAGTCATGCTATGGACCCCCGAGGGAAAGCGAAAGAGAGGCCGACCAAAAACAACTTGGCGGAGAACTGTGGAAGCTGAGATGCAAAGAATGAACCACAGTTGGGGCACTGTACGAAGGATGGCCACCGACCGAGCAAAGTGGAATCAATGTGTTGCTGCCCTACAAGACGCCACCAGGCGTGATGGCCGCTGACTGCTTTGACGGTTGGTGGTTATGGATCAAAGAAGAAGAAGAAGATGAACCGAAGGCACCACAGTTAGAACGTTCCTAGGAGTCTGCTTTGGTCTATGATCTGTTGTTCTCTGTCTGCCATTTCTGTTATCTGTTGAACTGCTGTTGAGTCTTTTAAGGACGCATCATACATCCTGCCAAGACTTAACATCTTCCTCAATGACAGTAGAAATTCTTTGGTTCGAAACAATGAATCTGACCTCAGATGTCTTCCCTTCCCTGTCTGATAGGCTTCTAGACTTCTTAATTAAATTTTCCAACTCTGACACCGGAAATTTTAGAAGTCCGACTCCGAATCTAACTACAGTTGTTTTAACTAGTGATATGGCATACACTTATACACTTATATAGTATACGTATGGTTTGTGTGTGAATAAATGAATACTTGGTTTTAGTAGACTACATTTTAAACTATTCATTCATTTATACAGTAATACAAAATAACAAATCATCCACACCTGCACACAAATGACTGCTTTGCCAAACACCATGAGGCAAAATAGTTTCATTTTAACAATGACGGGCAAATTTACAGTGTTTATAATTTATTTTCATTTCTTGTGTGCTTTTTTCTAAATGTGCCAACAAATTTCCAATTTTGAAAAAAAACGTTATTTATGTTCAGAAGCAAATGAAATGTTCCTACATTGTGCAAAAATGGATGCACTTTCACATGAAAGTGGTTTTAGGAGTTTTAATACTTTAAAATGTTATTTCAAATTTTTAGCGTCCCACATCCCCCCCATCCACCCTACCCCCACATAGGTTAAACGTGGATCTGCCTTGACTTAAGTCTCGTCAAATTCGAGAGAGTTGGGACATTTTTTTACCGACTTCGTGTCATGGGGTTTACTCCTCTTGCTCTGCAGTGATGGTCCAACAGTGGCCAAAATTCAGAGTTTCTACTGGTCTTCAAAGGTGTTTACATATTTGCCAAGATTATCTTGGCAGAAATGGAAGGTGTTCACTTCTAGGCAGCCTCATAGGAATTGTACTCCGGGCTGCAAGGATCAGGCCGTGTAAATTTTTAAAATATTTCTTGAGTTAGAGATTTTTGGGAGCCCCAACTGATTTTACTCAGAAAATATTACTTAAATAGCTCTGTTAAAGTGGTATTTAAAAATGCTTCCTACTCTCTAGATAAACAATCAATTATCTTTAACAAACGTAAATAAATAAGGGTGGGGATGACATTTAAAGAATTCATTAGAAGAGAAATCACTTGGCAGCTTTGAATGGGTACTTAGCTGCCAGTAAGATGCCAGTTGGTTTCTGCTTCAGCCGATGCTTGTTTTTTGCGGATTATGGACTGGTTTACTCTCGGCACCGGTCAAGTCTTGTGGCTGCAACCCGTCCCTCGTAGTATCGTGATGTAATTCAAAGAGGGTCCATCGTCTGTTAAGATCCGTCTGCTGTAGATGTCTAGCTGTGACTGCCTGCCATTTATATCACTCACTTGTTCCACAGATAGCACCACGAATTGGCATCACCGACTAAAATCAAGAAATAAGAGAAAAACAAATACCTTCCTGATTATTGGGTTTCCTCACACAACATCAGTTGTCCTTCCCTTTTCATTCCACCATCTCATCTGTCTCAAAACGTTATCCTCTCTGACCATTAATATTAATCCAAGTGAGCAGAAAACATCCAGTGCATGTATATTGAACATGTTTACATTTATATTTGCACTGGTTGGAAAGATTAATATAACAATTATGTACATCAGTTCTTTCATCATCCAACCCCTGCTCCACATGGAACTTAGGACTAGCTGTGCTTTAGGTTCTCTTTGAGAATCCCGCATAAAAAGTTCTTGCAGTGGTGGTTCATGAAACCATTATTTTATATGCTGAGGTTGCCATCCTCGTATGTCTTGGACATCCACTAGCAATTTTCACATGTTAATAAATGCAAAATACAGAATTATAAAATGCGCAACTTACCCCAAAAATATCTTTGGGAATACAGACTTCTGGCTCAGAGAAATTGTTGAGGAAAGATGCTTCTTACACGTGGTCTGGGGTGTTACTTTACAATAGACTAACACTATGACTTAGTGTTCTTCTTCTGCTGCTTAATACACTCTCAAGCATCCACCTAAGTGTTTTTAAAGAAAGCAGTAGTCAATCTGAGGTTCTTTGAATCTCCGTAGAGACTTCCACGACTGGTACTGGCGTCGTTAGTGTTCAGGTTCTTAGAAATCCGTGCTTTCCGTATTAAAACAGGTAGCGTTGACGTTGTGTAAATTCACAAGATGATCAAACACGTTGCCCCATCCTATAAAATGGAATCCTGATCCTATTCCTTATTCTTCCTTGTCTGACTATCTTCTTGAGGCGTTGAATTTCACAGTGCGGTAAACTCACAAGGCGCTAAACTTTAAGGCAACAATAGGCCCATATCTAGATTGCTGCTATATGACAAGGCTCCAATCAGAAATGTTGTATTTTTACATCTCAAATGCTTAGCCAATAGCATGCAAGATGCGTATGTTTCCGCTTCTCTCAAGAAAGATTCCTGCGTTACAAACACAAAAATAATTATGTTGTTTACAGTCACCATATACGGTATGCCAGATCCCGTCCATTATCAATCATGTTGCACTCACGACTTCATATTTTTTCACAGGTAATCTCTGCCAAGATGGATACTTCTCTGGCAAGTTTGTCGAGACAGGATTATCTTATTATCAATGAACTATTATCAATGATAATATAATCAACTGTGGTCATCCCAAGGTTGTTTACTTCCCAATCCTATCACTCCCCTGCACTGTCTTGTCTGATAGGAAAATGTGTTACACATTAGTAAACCACCCTACTCCCTACAGATTCAGGTGTTAAAATGAGTTCAAACGAAAGTCGATGATTATCCTAATCAGCAAAATATGGTCGCTGGAGTCCTGACCTGACAAGAATTGATGAAAGGGAGTGCAACCAATGATTAAGTACAGAAAATGAGACGTAGCGCAATAATGTCGGTGATAAACATGAATGCTAGGAAAAGAGAACGGGAAATTCTGTCACACTCAGACACCACTAAAAAATGACCGATTCCACAACTCCGCCTCCACAGCCCTGTATACGACACATTTGAATTGTGCAGTATAATTCATCGCAGACCTGTTTTAGAATACAATACGCATACAAGGTACTGTGCTTCAAATTGGCTGTAATGAATTAGACTGCAGAACTGATGTGTGCTGCGAGACAGGAGGGACGAATGTTGATCATCTGTAAGATTTTTTTTTTTAACCAGCGGCACTTGGGCTTTCAGCCCTTTGGCCCAATGACATGTCATTGCGAGGCTGGGGAGCCTGTGGACTTTCCTTCCAACCCGGTCAGGAGCCTCGCTCCTTCCCATCCACAGAGGGTTTATCTCAGGAGCCGTTCAGGTTATTCAGTCAAAATCCCGGTCGATGACACTTCTTCAAATGCACACGCCCAAGCTTGAACCATGAACACCTGATCGCCAGCGCAATGTGGTAACCATTGCACCAGCGCGGCTCCATCTGTAAGATTATAAAGGTAGTCAAATGACAGATACTGTCGAAGGGGATAGAATTGTTAGACTAACCTACGTACTGCTTCAAGAAGTCAGGTGACAAGTTCCCTTTGTCGCTGCCTTTGCCTTCTCTAACTCATAACGAGAGTCAGGCTCCCATTTACAGCTAGATAGACTGGAGCTTGACGATTTCAGGTCTCGACACCGGAACCCGGTAACTCTGCCACTATAAGCAAACGCTCTAACCGTTAAGCCAATCAGAACTCCAAGAAAAATTAAACAGTCGCAAAGTGAAAAGCTAATAACCCATGGCTTTTGAACGCAACATGCAAGCAAAAACAGTAATAAGAAGAAACAGACGAGGCAAAAGGAAATAGATTAACTAGAAAGCAAAAGAAGTACATACAACTCTAACCAAAGCCAATGTGATTTAGTAGTACAATAGCATAAAGAACCCGGTACCTTTGCCGCCAGGCACCAGCACTCTAACCACGCTGCCAATAGGCAGCACTGTGAGATTACATCTTCATTATTTTAATTGAAAAAGGGGAGCCCCTTTGCAGCTACAGCCGTAGGAGAATGAAGTGTTAGAGATGTCACTACCACTAGGTCTAGCTTTATGAGGTTGGATGACAAGTTATCTTCCTTACTGTCTTTTTCTTTCCTTAACTCTAGAACAGTCATGAATCTACTTTCAGCTGGGTAAACTGCAGCAAGAAGGTATCACATTTTCAATCCGAAAGCCGGAAACTGCCGCGACAGGCAAGATCTCTAACCACTGTGCCATTCGGGCGTTCCTTTATTATTTACCTTTGTGTAACGTCAGGATGATATTAAAGAAACTAAAGTCATACCTGAGAAAATTTTCCTGTTAGTGTCATTAATATGAGGATACAAGGCGAGGTATTCTTCCGGCACCTGCAATATTGTACACATATTATATATACGTACATAAGCTTATGTTATATACATATACATACATACATTAATGAGAAAATACACGGTGCCCCACAAGCCTTAGTTCAGTTTAAAGCTTAAATTAACCTCAGAAGTATAAATGCTACAAAATTACAATAACAATCATTTGAAAAATTAATTATTTAAATAACCTTTACATTCATTTAGTTTTGAGAATTTTGAATGATAAATTTTGAATTAAATTTTTTTAATCCTTCTGATTGGAGATGGCAAACGGTGAAGAGAAAGTCGATTGTGTTCTTTGGTTAGCTGAACTGGCTCAATTCACGACAAGACTGGATCCGAGAGACGCCAAACAAGCGAAGAGACGATGAATGAGATTGAGAGCACATTTGAACGCCGTTCTCCTTTGATCCTTGGTCGTTGACTGTCAAAGTAGTCAGTTGTCAACACGCCTGGTGGCGTCTTGTAGGGCAGCAACGTTGTTCGGTCGGCAGCCATCCTTCGTACAGTGCCCCAGCTCTGGTTCATTCTTTGCATCTCGGCCTCCACAGTTCTCTGCCAAGTTGTTTTTGGTCGGCCTCTCTGTCGCTTTCCTTCTGAGGTCCACAGTAAAGCTGTTCTTGTGATGGCATCGGGGTCTCTTCTGAGGACGTGGCCATCCCAACTCCAGATTCTGCCAGCTGTGATGGTGTGCATATCGTCTAGCTTACTTTGAGTAAGTAGTTCTTGGTTAGTGGTGATATCAAGCCAAAAGATTCGGAGAATTTTCCTTAGGCATATTCCAAACGCCGTGAGTCTGTTGATTTGAACATTCCAAAAACCAATCTGAACTTTCTTTGGAGAGTCTCCTTCTTATAGCAGGACACGGTACTCGTACTATCTCCTATACGCTCGATACTAAAGACATTATGTTGCTGTCAGTGTATCGACACATTAATAGTCTTCTTAATGAAAGTTTATAACTACGAAACAATCCACTCAGCTTTTCGCAAAAGTAGGAAAAGGCACGCTTGCTCACAAATAACAATGATTACCCTAATTGCAACCGACGATTAAGATGAACATAGTAGAATCTCCAGAGATGGTGGATGAGTAAAAGCAAATGAAGATCATCTCATGCTATTCCGCTCTCCTCCCATTGACCAACAACAACAACAACAACATGTGAGACCTTATCTTGTGTATAACATATCATTATTACAGTTGTGTTATTTCTTGTATTCCAGTGTCGTGATAGCAGTTCTTGTAAGGATGAACCCACTTAGGAGCGTTAACAAGCTAGCAGATACACAGTAGTAGTCCTTTTTCAAGACATCACATTTATCAACGCTGAATTAGAATTTTGGCAGAAAAAAATTGTCTAGGATTTTGTGTGTGTTTTGATTGGCAATATTGCTATGATATAACCAAATGATTTATGTCTAAGGTAGAAATTGGTGTGTATAGATATAAGAAGATAGTAACATTAAGTACATTTTTTTTGTAAAAGTGACTCCACCAATGAGCTTTGCTTAGAAGGGAAAGCAAGAAGATAAGAGAACATGAAAACATTGTAGCTTTAAATGGAATTGAAACATCAACAATTAACAGACAATGATATACGAGAGTTGAACATAAAGGAAGAATAAAAACAAAAACAATTTCAAACCCATTACACCCAAGATTCGGCTTAAGGAAGGCACCAGATTTCAAACAATAACAAGAACTTTTTAAAGATTATGAATATCAATGTGTTAATGAACTACGGTAGAACGTCGAATGAGTCCACTAATTGAATGTGGGCCCATTCACGTGGAGGCCTTCACTGCCTTAGGAACTGCGATACATGGTATAAGCGACAGTCTGAATGCTGTTCTATGAAGATACTGATATAAAAGAAGATGATCTTGCTGCGAACTAAGGCAGTCTCGCATGGTTCGCAGTAAAAATTAAGATTAGATACATATTTAAAAAAAAAATAAACTTTCAAAGATTCATTATAACTAGCAACAACCCGCCAAAATTGGCAGGTTTTTAATTATAGTGTGTTGTTTCTGTTACACGTATTACATTGCGGCTTCTTCTATAGTCTTGCTTGCTCGCTGTGAATGGCGCGATCGTCTCTTCCTTTTAGCCATCTTATCATTTTCATCCATAATAATTAGTCTGCATGTTACGTGTCTTTTTAGATGTTAATGTTAATGGTACAATGAATATGTAGTAACAGGATAGTTCATGTGGCCAAGATCACTTCTAGGGTAGTAAGCAAATAGAAACCGCAACAAGCCAATACAAATATGAATTAATTGAGTCACAATGGACGAAATGGACGATATACAATTTATTTAGAGCTGCACGCAGCTCCACATACAACAGTTCAGGCCGACCTATTATGGCAGATAATATGCAGTAAACATTATACCGTAGGCAGTCAGTTCATGTCAGGAAGGCTATCCTTTAGTTCTCAATATGATTTATATCTCTTAACACTCTACACTGAGCAATTATACTTCTTGTCAATACAGATAACTAGATAACTAGATACATCTCACCAAAAATGTTGGTGTATTAGTGATAACATAACTCCATTGTAAACATTTCAACAATAAGGAGCTCAAACACATACGTCCACTCGCCATGACACACAATCGTATAAGGCCCCGCACTTCTACTCCTCTAGTTTCACGTGAGCCAGCCAAGCATATCGGCATAACGTCGCTCACCCCCGTCTTTATCAGTGACCCGCATAAAATAAACAAACAAAGAGCCCTGTTGAGCTAACCATATAATAGGCACAATCGTTATGAATTTTAATCATAACACTGCAATACTGTAAATTAAAATTTTGTCCTGAAGAAACAATAAAAATACTTACATTTTAAGGTTATTTTAAAGAAAAATTATGGGTTAAATCCGTTTCCCGAATGAAACTGGACAAGAGTATCTTGATTGTCTGTTGATTTAATGCACATTGTCACACTTTTCTATTTTTGCGAGAGTACATATAAGGGAAACAATAGAATTATTGTCTAACTTTCAACCACATTTGCACCCCCTTAGCTGTGGTCGAAATTTAATGTACACTCTCGAAAATAGAAAAAGTGGGCAAATGATGGTGTGCAAAATTCAACTGACCGACCAACCGATCGACCGACCGACCGACCGAAGTACCTTAGTGCGGGAATTATGTATTTTGATTTTATTTCTCTGCAATTACTTGTGTATGTTGACATCCGTTTATGTAAAACAAAAGTGTGATTTATAGTTGAAACCATATAAACAATGTGAAAAAATCAAAATAACTATAATTTAAATTGTCTCTTCAAAACGTCTTAGTTATTATTAACAAACTATAATACTTCATATTTCTAAAATACAGGAGTAATAACCCTGCCCACAATAATTTAATTGTTGGCGTAATTACACGTTGTTTTGTATAAACCAGGTGTTCTCATGAATGTTTGATTATCCGAACTATTTTATTAACCGAATTATTTTACTATCTGAACTATTTGATTATCCTAACTATTTTATTAACCGAACTATTTGACTATCCGAACTATTTGATTATCCAAACTATTTGATTAACCAAACTATTTGATTATCAGAACTATTTAATTAACCGAACCAACTTTATTCCAATAAGTTCATATAATAGACGCTCTATTGTGTTAACAGATCATTAAAATAAAGATTTCTTGATGAATTAAATTAAATACTGAAATGCATGCATCTTACTTGTAATGGCGTATTGACGCTCTGGAAAGGCAGGTAAATGTACAACGGTGTGTCAGAATCATGGTCTTTAATGATGTCTTCCACTCTGCTAGCAAACTGGTACTGACGGAGGGAAATAATGTTCTTGGTTCAGTTTGGGGATTAGAGGGTCTAGGAGAACACAAGACATGGAGACACGGAGAGGTAGCAAGTAGGAGAGAGTGGGAGAAATGGTTGAGGAGAGTGGGTAACAGGGACAAGGAGAGTGAGTGACAAAGACAATGAGAGTGAGTGATAAGGAAAAGGAGAGTGAGTTATAGGGAAAAGGAGTGAGTGACAGGGACAAGGAGTGAGTGACAGCGAAAAGGTGTGAGTGACAGGGACAAGGAGTAAGTGACAGGGAAAAGGAGTGAGTGAAAGGGAAAATGAGTGAGTGACAGGGACAAGGAGTGAGTGAAAGGGAAACGGAGTGAGTGACAGGGACAAGGAGTGCGTGACAGAGAAAAATAGTGAGTGAAAGGGAAAAAGAGTGAGTGACAGGTAAAAGGAGAGTTACATAATTTCCTTTCTGTCTCCCTTTAGAGCAAGGAATTACCACTCCGCTAGTCCTCCAGATGTGATTAGAGTTGTCCTTTGATCTTGGAACAATGTTTTCTCTAGCAATTAGTTGTTATATAATGAATTTACCAGCCCCACGAAGCATGTCGTATGTGGCATCAGTGGGCCTATTTTGTCATTGTCTCTTCAGTGACTACTTTATTCACATTTCCGGCGCATTATTCGCTCTTAAGGCACTTTTTGTCCAACCCGCAATCACCAATAGAAATCTCTGAAATTGGAGTCAGACGCTATCTTGAAGTCGATCAGTCAGACTGATCCTTCCATTCAATCGTTGTGAATCCCTCAGTGTTCTCTAAACATTTAAACTTGTTATAATGTGTACAAAAGTGTACAAAAGTGTACAAAAGTGTAAACAAATTATCATGGCATCCAAGTCTACTAGTGAGGACAAACAAAAGTCGTATTAAGATATGATAGTGTAAATTTGTTACTAGGCTTTGCTCTGCGTTTGCAAGAGAAAAAAAGCGATTCTTCGCTTTACGGCGATTCTCGCTTTACGGTGATTCTTGCTTTACGTCAATTCTCGCTTTACAGCGCGGTCCTGGAACCTGAAGGTCAAGGTAGTCCCATAGCAGATACTGCCGTAGGAGAATGAAGTGTTAGAGACTTCAACATACTAGGTCCAGCATCGAGAGGTGGGGGGGTAACCAGTTTCCTTCCTCGCTGCCTTTTCCTTCCCTAACTCAAGCAGGTAACCATTTACAGCTGGGTAGACTTGAGCGTGTCGCTACCGTGATTCGAACCCGACACCTTTGCCGCGAGAGACCAACGATATAACCACTCTGTCAATCGGACGCTCCTAGAACCTAAACCGCCGTAAAGCGGGGGTTCACCTGTACCTTAGTCCTCCTATCTCCTACCATCAGCTCAAGGTGTGTCCGTGCCTTCTTCATCGCCTTCATATATCTCTCTCCAGTTCTCTTCTCCGTGTGTTCTTTGGCCTTCGTCTTCTTCTCTTACATTGGGAAGTCCAGGCCAAGGACTGGCCAGTAAAACCATCACTAGGTTTCTTCAATGTCTGTCCTATCTATCTCCAGCATCTTCTTCTCATCTCTTGTTCCAATGGCGTGTGTCTGGTTCTTGTCATTTCTTGTTCCAATGGCGTTTGTCTGATTCTTGTCATTTCTTGTTCCAATGGCGTTTGTCTGGTTCTTGTCATTTCTTGTTCCAATGGCGTTTGTCTGCTTTTTGTCATCTCTTGCTCCAAAGGCGTTTGTCTGGTTCTTGTCATCTCTTGTTCCAATGGCGTTTGTCTGGTTCTTGTCATCTCCTGTTACAATGGCGTTTGTCTGGTTCTTGTCATCTCTTGTTCCAATGGCGTTTGTCTGGTTCTTGTCATCTCTTGTTACAATTGCGTTTGTCTGGTTCTTGTCATCTCTTGTTCCAATGGCGTTTGTCTGATTCTTGTCATCTCTTGTTCCAATGGCGTTTGTCTGGTTCTTGTCATCTCTTGTTCCAATGGCGTTTGTCTAATTCTTGTCATGTCTTGTTCCAATGGCGTTTGTCTGGTTCTTGTCATCTCTTGTTACAATGGCGTTTGTCTGGTTCTTGTCATCTCTTCTTCCAATGGCGTTTGTCTGGTTCTTGTCATCTCTTGTTATAATGGCGTTTGTCTGGTTCATGTCATCTCTTGTTACAATGGCGTTTATCTGATTCTTGTCATATCTTGTTCCAATGGCGTTTGTCTGGTTCTTGTCATCTCTTGTTCCAATGGCGTTTGTCTGGTTCTTGTCATCTCTTGTTCCAATGGCGTTTGTCTGCTTCTTGTCATCACTTGTTCCAATGGCGTTTGTCTGGTTCTTGTCATCTCTTGTTCCAATGGCGTTTGTATGGTTCTTGTCATCTCTTGTTTCCTTGGCGTTTGTCTGGTTCTTGTCATCTCTTGTTCCAATGGCGTTTGTCTGGTTCTTGGCATCTCTTGTTCCAATGGCGTTTGTTTGGTTCTTGTCATGTCTTGTTCCAATGGCGTTTGTCTGGTTCTTGTCATCTCTTGTTCCAATGGCGTTTGTCTGGTTCTTGTCATCTCTTGTTCCAATGGCGTTTGTCTGGTTCTTGTGTCACCGTTCACTTTGCTAGGAGCATTATAAAATGCTCAAGCAGGAATTATAAGCGGTGATTTGGTTTTGGTTAAGAGGGAAGGTATGAAAAAATGGTTTAAGAAATAAGAATAGATTTGAATAAAGACTATTTGTCTTGCTAAAAGGGAAATAAGATGAGTGAAATCATGCTTTGATCAAAGGGAGAAGACTCTAATTATTAAAGTCAGGGGAGGAAAGTGCTTAATTATACATAAGTAGATTTGGTGAGTTGGTAATTATGGTTTAGAAAATGTTTATATAAGAATTGTATAGCAAGCTTTAGAGAAGACAATATAAGGTTAAGTCAAATATGCAAAGGGAGACAATGGTTAATTACCTCCCTTATATGCTTAAGTGAGTTGAGAGAAAAAAAATATGCACGTGAAAAGTTTACCAAGACAATGAATGACACTTCATTGAGTTGTTTACTCAGCGGTTAAGCGTGAACATTTTTCAGCTGAGCGAAGAATAGGAGGAACCAATGAATTTACAGTAAACAAGGACAGATGAGCTAGTAATGATTTTATAGAGGAGAACGCATTTAGACACGCTGGTGAGAGGTCGCATTTTCAGATCAGCTGATAATGATTTTATAGAAGAGAACCCATTTAGACGCGCTGTTGAGCGGTCGCATTTTCAGATCAGCTGAGAATGATTTTATAGAAGAGAACTCATTTAGACGCGCTGTTGAGCGGTCGCATTTTTCGGAGGAAGCAGTCCTGGTTAAGGACGTAGAGTGGCAGGAATGTGTTTTCTGCCAGGCTCAAGTTACATTTCTGTGAGAAACAGAATGAATACTTCTGAAGAATCCTATAGACCTAGTTAGAGTAGTAGAATCTATTCACTTATGAAAGACAGAACTGTGTTTAAAATATAAGTTTAGTGATAAGGGGTGATAGTAAGAAAAATGAGTGTTGTGAGGATTCGGTGCAACCAAAGTAAGTAGGTCCTTTGACTCATAACTTTTGATAGACATTGAATAGAATTATTTCAGAAGTTGAAATAAGGTATTACAAGGTTAACGACGCTTGCAACTAAGTGAGCGCAGAATAAGGAGAAACGAAGCTGAAGCTACAAAATTGACTATGATGTGAATAAACTGAGACTAAGTCAGCAGCTGAGAAGTTTTACAGAAGAACATGGATTTAATAGCCGTGTTGGGCTATTGTATAATGAATTTTGCAACATCAACTGCTACAAGTAAGATGAGTAAGCAATTGAAGTTTGATTGTATTTACAGGATGAAACATGAGCTCTCTAGCAGGTATAAGTATGAGAATACCGCAACAGGTGTACCCAATGTATTAATTTGCATATATGAGTTTTAAGATGATGGTATTTGAGTAAATTGAGTCAACTCTGACAGGATTAGTAGATGAAGGAAACCAACTCAGGAAAGAGTTGATGAAAGGCTTGGGAAAAGCCAGAATAAATATAAAAACCTTAAGAGAAGAAAATAGGTATAAACCATATCTGTTGGTGTTCTCAGGTAGAGAGCTATATATATATATATATATATATATATATATATATATATATATATATATATATATATATATATATATATATATATATATATATATATATATATATATATATATATATATATATATACAGGTACACGGATATATACCCAGGAGGAATGGGATCTACAAGAGAAATTTAGGAAATGTTTGTACCTGGAATTAGTACCACATGCCTCTGTTATGATGAACTTATATGATGTAAATAAACTGTTTGTTTTGATGGAACGTTGCTCAAGTTGGGTTCAGTCTCTAAAAGGTTGTTGAGTGCTAGAGTAAACAAGATACTGGACATAAAGAAACTAACTACTATACGAAGCTGTCACTTAAGTAACATCATAAGAAGGGATGGAACGAGTTTAGGTTGGAAGTTTTGAGAGAATATCATCCAGGAATCAATAACTCTGGCGGTGAGGGCCAGTATTAAGATATACTCTTACTTGGAAGATAGGTCAATGGATCAAATTGACAAATAGAAGGTAGACAACTAGGCCTGCCCCAGTCACCTAGTTTACTATAATAAGAAGAGATAGCACTGTCACATTTAGTTTAATTGGTATCGTGACCAGTCCCAAGACATATAAAGGGACCACTGGGACACATATAGTTTAATTGGTGCCTTCTTGGACCAGTCTTTAAAACACTCAGTCCAGCGGTGACATTTAGTTTAATTGGTGCCGCAACCAGTCCTAGGAGTTCACCACCACGGTGACATTAGATTAATTGGCGCTGTGACCAACCCTTCTTAAAGTGACATGGCTACATCACAAGGAGAGATGGAATATCAACAGCACCACCTCTAGACCAAGTACGAAATAATTGTAAAAGAGACATTGAAACATGGACAAGTGTTCGACAATCATAGAGAACAGAAGGAAGAGAATAGCTTTGAGAGATTTCGCTTCAGAGCTAAAACGTTGCAGGAATTATGCAATCGATTATCCTTGCATAAGAATAGTGGATGGATTGGTTGCAAAAGTATATAAGATTGAAATAAAGGAGATTGTTGAAATCAAGTTACAAATGGAACGTTATGCCTTTTGGGTTGAAAGGAAGTCCCGCGACATATATGGCGTTGATGGATGAAGTTCTACAAGGAATGCATTCTTTCGCATTAGCTTATATTGATGATGTATTGATTCACACATCAGGTACTGTGGATGACCACCTATACAAGGTTGAACAAGTTTTTGATCGCCTACGATATCACCAGGTTAAACTCAAACTAAGTAAATGCGAGTTCCTAAAGACGGAAACTAAATACTTAGGGTTTATAGTGAATAAAGAAGGTATTCGCCCTGATACAGATAAAGTGGAAGCAATAAGGAACATGCCCGCTCCCACAACAGTGAAGCAGGTACGAGCGTATATTGGTTGTTGCGGATACTACAGACGTCACGTCCTTAATTTCTCCAAGGCTGCTGAACCACTCATTGCACTTACCAAGAAATATTCAAGATTTAGGTGGACAAAAGAATGCCAAGAATCCTTTGATTATCTTAAGGAAGCACTTACAAAGATACCACTGCTTGCACATCCGGATATATCCCGTCCAATGATCT
Source organism: Oreohelix idahoensis (assembly GCA_024509875.1). Taxonomy (NCBI): domain Eukaryota; kingdom Metazoa; phylum Mollusca; class Gastropoda; order Stylommatophora; family Oreohelicidae; genus Oreohelix; species Oreohelix idahoensis. The sequence goes on along the minus strand of JAMPIV010000729.1, from coordinate 59,861 downwards.
TGTATACAGATGCTTCAGATACAGCAATAGGTGCTTGCTTAGTCCAAATCAGGGAAGAGAATGAGACACCCATTATACCAGAAATCCCTAATGAAATGCCTATAGCATTCGTGTCACACGCTCTCTCTAAAACTCAGAAACGATGGTCGACAACGGAGAAGGAAGCGTTTGCTATACATTACGCGATACAAAAACTTGATTTTTATATCAGAGGTACTAAACTCACTATCAGAACAGACCATCAACCATTAGTGAATTGGCTTACTAAGACGCAGGAGCAGCCAACAAAGTTACAAACATGGTCTATGAACCTACAATCATATGATACAAAAATTGAATACATTTCCGGTATTCAAAACACGTGTGCAGACCTCCTGTCGCGAACGCCACAACCTAGTACTATACTGGAAGATGATCTAATTGCGTCTACAGATATCAACGACAACGCAAAGGAAATTAACATTATAAATTCCAACAGAGTGGATGATGGAAACACCACTACCATAACAGATAATGGCACGCAGCAAACAACAGATGTAGATACATTTGATGTACATACTGAGCAGAGAAAAGATCCAGAAATCCTTAAGATCATCAAACAGGTGCAAACGAAACCTACGTCGCTTAAACGGTTTATAATCTTGCCCAATAATCAACTACTATATCATATTGATGAGAAACAAGAGGGGAGATTACAGAAAGTAATTCCACAATCAGTAATACCCCAACTACTAGAGCAGTTTCATGATAATAATGGACATGTAGGGAGAGATAAAACCATTGATATAATCAAGAAAAGATACTATTGGAAGTCTATGTACAAAGATATAATGGAATATGTTGGTACTTGTAGGGTATGCAGAATCAGAAATATGAGACCAACTAAAGTTCCTTTACAGGAAATGAAATCATCTCATTTTCCTATGGAAGTTATAAGTATGGACATTTCTGGTCCATATCCTGTTACGCAATCTGGAAATGCATACCTTTTACATATTGTTGATCAATATTCAGTATGGCCTGAAACTTATCCTCTTAAGAATATAACGTCAGCGACAGTGACAGAGTTTTTTCTACAAGAATTTGTACCAAGACATGGTTGTCCTAAAAGAATCATCACGGACAATGGAAAGCAATTTGTAGGCAACCCTTTTAAGAAGACACTTCGGACTTTGAATATTCAGCATACGACTAGCACTTTTTATAGACCGCAGGCAAACGGACGAAATGAGAGAATGCATGCTACATTGCACGATATCCTTGCTAAATATATACAAGGCAATGCTCAATATTGGGATGTATATATCAATCAAGCTCTTGAAGCGATAAGAGTAAACATAAACGAGACGACAGGACTATCTCCGTTCTACATGCTATATGGACGTGAGCCTATGTTCCCACTAGATAATCTTTTACAACCCCAAAAGAAATATCAAGGTGAAGATCCTATAGAAGTTATACTACAAGAAAAACACAGAGCACGTCAGATAGCAAACAGTAATGCACAGAAAGCCTTCAAGAAATGGCAGAAGCAGCATGACAAAAGAGCGAAGTTAGAGAAGTTCAAAGTCGGAGATAAAGTATATTACAAGAAGAACGTTAGAGATAATAAGTTGGATGCACGATGGCTTGATGGATATAAAATAGTAGAACAGACAACACCCGTTAATTACAGACTATGGCATGAGGAAAAGAACATAACCGTCAAAGCACACGCATCACAGATGAAAAAAAGACGATCATCGCCCTACAGCTCCGCCAGCCTTATGCAGTAGCAGACCAATACGAAAAGTCACGTTGAGTTATTATGATTCCACAGAGACATTAAGTACTTCACGTGAAGAAAACGACATGGATGTTGAGCAGAACATTAGCCTACAACAACGTAACACTTCAGGTCAACTCCAAGATGCTGTACATCGTTTAGTTCGCTGCAGAGAAGACTCAGAAGATGAAGATGACATTCCACCAGCAGAATTGAGAGAAAGATTAATATACAGAGACAATCGTCTACACGAGAGAGATAGTAATACGCCACTATCGACACAAGACGAAGAACCTCATGCGTCCATATCAAGTCAAACATACTATAGTAGTCAGGGACTACAACCGTCAACTCCCAGTCAACACCAGTCTACACATTCTACTTGGGATAGCGAAGATGACAGACCTTTGAAATCAGCAACGAGAAACATAGCCCCCCCACGGTAGCAACTTTACAGAAGAACATGGTAGTCAGGGACTACAACCGTCAACTCTCAGTCAACACCAGTCTACACATTCAACTTGGGATAGCGAAGATGACAGACCTCTGAAATCAGCAACGAGAAACATAGTCCCCCACGGTAGCAACTTTACAGAAGAACATGGTAGTCAGGGACTACAACCGTCAACCTCCAGTAGACACCAGCCTACATACTCTAGCTCGGATAGCGATGACGAACAGTCTTTACAAATGACGAAAAGTAACATTACTCACCATACCCAGAGTCCTACAGCGAAGCACATAAATAGTAACAAGAATGTCATTAATACGCCTTCGGCACAGGTGGAATCTGAACTTGACGTAACAGAACGAGAAGACAGCGACATAGAGTGTATGGATGATACAACCAGCACCGAAATACGCATAGCTACCAAACGCCCTTACCAACCTTCGTCACTAGCCTCACCACCAAGAGCGAAATTGCTACGATTACCGCAGGAACATCTACGAACAAGATTCAAAAGAAATCATCGCCAAGTACATAAACCTTCACTAGGTTTCCAACAAAATATAAATATTCGTTCGCCCCTCACCTCCTGCAGAGCGACTATAAACACGACATCGCAATGCATATCAGCTTCGTCACAGTATGACAGTTGCCTCTCCAGCAGAGAGATTACACTGTTGGAACTCGCAAAACAAATCTCCAACTTAGTGTAGTCGTCATAAAGCACTAACCCAGCTATAGTGTTTAATTCGGTACTCTAACCAACATAGTACCTAAAGTTAAGACAGTTAATTGAGTCACACTGTGTTTAGCTTAAGTTGATATTCATATACTGGAGCACGCTTAGACACTTACAGTACTCACTAACTTCTTTAAAGAGAGTCGAGTTGACAAACTAGATTACACATAGTCTTAAGAGTGTGACAAAGTAGATCAAACATATAGCCTTAAGAATGTGACAAAGTGAATTAAAAACATAGTCTTAAGAATGTGACAAAGTAGAGTGAATACATAGAAGTTCATCATTGTGACACAGTAGAGTACACACATATAATCTTATGAATGTGACAAACTAGAATAACTACATATAGTTTTAGGAAACTTAACAGTGTTCTTCCCAAGGTACAAGATGCAGCATACTTGATGATCAAGACTGACATTGGTTAAAATATGTATAGTACATTAAATGCATGTTAATTATTATAATGTACCTATTTCAGGCATAAAAGTATTCAGGACCAGAGAAAAAAAAAAGAGAAAAGAGAAAAGAAAAGAAGAAGGGAAGTGATCCAGACTCAGTCAAGTGGAGTCTTACTCATGGACATAGGCAAATATTGCACTGAGGATGAACGTCCCCACTTTTTACTGCACTGGTTGTACAGAGATAACAGAAAAAAAAGAAAAAAACTTGGTTGCAGTATTGGTATTATGGGTACTGCTTACTTAAGAGATGATGGTAATGACAGTTATAGGGTCATGACTATATTACTTTTACATCCTAAGGTTAGATATTTTGTTAACCCTGACGTACTACTGCATGTATATATATAGGTTTAGACAGAGTTAAGGATTTGACTGATGCATCCAAGACTAGAATCAGTCGGGCACATCAACTCTGACATAGTGACATGTATCTTTCACTATCGCCCCAATACATATGAAGATACTAGTGCATGTATATATAGGTTTAGACAGAGTGAAGGATTTGACTGATGCATCCAAGACTAGAATCAGTCGGGCACATCAACTCTGACATAGTGACATCTTTCACTATCACATTAGGATATTTACTGATGCACCACTAATTAGTTATTTCTGCTTATCTGTCTCGTATAATGGATAAATTACATTAACAGCAGATATTTCAAGACATATAAAGGTACTGACAAACCTCTGTGTCCAGAGGCAGTGACCATGTCGAAAAATAGGAACATGTATATATATATATATATATAGATAATAAGTGCAGAGCCATGATTTATTTTTTTTGTTGAGTATTGATGGTATGCCTCAAGCTAAGGTTCAGCAATGAGGTAGCGTTACATTTTGCTTCAAAATATTTTTTTGGGGAAATTTTTTTAACATGTAGACTTTGAATATGTATACAGGCGCGGTGATAATGGTATGTTAAAGAATAGAATGGGATTGCTAGATGATGGAACACAAATGTCTCCCTATGGGATACATTTGTATGGCCCCGGGTTGTATGTCACCGTTCACTTTGCTAGGAGCATTATAAAATGCTCAAGCAGGAATTATAAGCGGTGATTTGGTTTTGGTTAAGAGGGAAGGTATGAAAAAATGGTTTAAGAAATAAGAATAGATTTGAATAAAGACTATTTGTCTTGCTAAAAGGGAAATAAGATGAGTGAAATCATGCTTTGATCAAAGGGAGAAGACTCTAATTATTAAAGTCAGGGGAGGAAAGTGCTTAATTACACATAAGTAGATTTGGTGAGTTGGTAATTATGGTTTAGAAAATGTACATATAAGAATTGTATAGCAAGCTTTAGAGAAGATAATATAAGGTTAAGTCAAATATGCAAAGGGAGACAATGGTTAATTACCTCCCTTATATGATTAAGTGAGTTGAGAAAAAAAAATATGCACGTGAAAAGTTTACCAGGACAACGGATGACACTTCACTGAGTTGTTTACACAGCGGATAAGCGTGAACATTTTTCAGCTGAGCGAAGAATAGGAGGAACCAATGAATTTACAGTAAACAAGGACAGATGAGCTAGTAATGATTTTATAGAGGAGAACGCATTTAGACACGCTGTTGAGCGGTCGCATTTTCAGATCAGCGGATTTTATAGAGAGAAGCAGTCCTGGTTAAGGACGTAGAGTGGTTAAGCACGTAGAGTAGACGGCATGTGTTTTCTGCCAGGCTCAAGTTACATTTCTGTGAGAAACAGAATGAATACTTCTGAAGAATCCTATAGACCTAGTTAGAGTAGTAGAATCTATTCACTTATGAAAGACAGAACTGTGTTTAAAATATAAGTTTAGTGATAAGGGGTGATAGTAAGAAAAATGAGTGTTGTGAGGATTCGGTGCAACCAAAGTAAGTAGGTCCTTTGACTCATAACTTTTGATAGACATTGAATAGAATTATTTCAGAAGTTGAAATAAGGTATTACAAGGTTAACGACGCTTACAACTAAGTGAGCGCAGAATAAGGAGAAACGAAGCTGAAGCTACAAAATTGACTATGATGTGAATAAACTGAGACTAAGTCAGCAGCTGAGAAGTTTTACAGAAGAACATGGATTTAATAGCCGTGTTGGGCTATTGTATAATGAATTTTGCAACATCAACTGCTACAAGTAAGATGAGTAAGCAATTGAAGTTTGATTGTATTTACAGGATGAAACATGAGCTCTCTAGCAGGTATAAGTATGAGAATACCGCAACAGGTGTACCCAATGTATTAATTTGCATATATGAGTTTTAAGATGATGGTATTTGAGTAAATTGAGTCAAATCTGACAGGATTAGTAGATGAAGGAAACCAACTCAGGAAAGAGTTGATGAAAGGCTTGGGAAAAGCCAGAATAAATATAAAAACCTTAAGGGAAGAAAATATATATAAACCATATCTGTGTGTGTTCTCAGATAGAGAGATATATATATATATATATATATATATATATATATATATATATATATATATATATATATATATATATATATATATATATATATATATATATATATATATATATATATATATATATATATATATATATACAGGTACACGGATATATACCCAGGAGGAATGGGATCTACAAGAGAAATTTAGGAAATGTTTGTACCTGGAATTAGTACCACATGCCTCTGTTATGATGAACTTATATGATGTAAATAAACTGTTTGTTTTGATGGAACGTTGCTCAAGTTGGGTTCAGTCTCTAAAAGGTTGTTGAGTGCTAGAGTAAACAAGATACTGGACATAAAGAAACTAACTACTATACAAAGCTGTCACTTAAGTAACATCATAAGAAGGGATGGAACGAGTTTAGGTTGGAAGTTTTGAGAGAATATCAACCAGGAATAAATAACTCTGGCGGTGATGGCCAGTATTAAGATATACTCTTACTTGGAAGATAGGTCAATGGATCAAATTGACAAATAGAAGGTAGACAACTAGGCCTGCCTCAGTCACCTAGTTTACTATAATAAGAAGAGATAGCACTGTCACATTTAGTTTAATTGGTATCATGACCAGTCCCAAGACATATAAAGGGACCACTGGGACACATATAGTTTAATTGGTGCCTTCTTGGACCAGTCTTTAAAACACCCAGTCCAGCGGTGACATTTAGTTTAATTGGTGCCGCAACCAGTCCTAAGAGTTCACCACCACGGTGACATTAGATTAATTGGCGCCGTGACCAACCCTTCTTAAAGTGACATGGCTACATCACAAGGAGAGATGGAATATCAACAGCACCACCTCTAGACCAAGTACGAAATAATTGTAAAAGAGACATTGAAACATGGACAAGTGTTCGACAACCATAGAGAACAGAAGGAAGAGAATAGCTTTGAGAGATTTCGCTTCAGAGCTAAAGCGTTGCAGGAATTATGCAATCGATTATCCTTGCGTAAGAATAGTGGATGGATTGGTTGCAAAAGTATATAAGATTGAAATAAAGAAGATTGTTGAAATCAAGTTACAAATGGAACGTTATGCCTTTTGGGTTGAAAGGAAGTCCCGCGACATATATGGCGTTGATGGATGAAGTTCTACAAGGAATGCATTCTTTCGCATTAGCTTATATTGATGATTTATTGATTCACACATCAGGTACTGTGGATGACCACCTATACAAGGTTGAACAAGTTTTTGATCGCCTACGATATCACCAGGTTAAACTCAAACTAAGTAAATGCGAGTTCCTAAAGACGGAAACTAAATACTTAGGGTTTATAGTGAATAAAGAAGGTATTCGCCCTGATACAGATAAAGTGGAAGCAATAAGGAACATGCCCGCTCCCACAACAGTGAAGCAGGTACGAGCGTATATTGGTTGTTGCGGATACTACAGACGTCACGTCGTTAATTTCTCCAAGGCTGCTGAACCACTCATTGCACTTACCAAGAAATATTCAAGATTTAGGTGGACAAAAGAATGCCAAGAATCCTTTGATTATCTGAAGGAAGCACTTACAAAGATACCACTGCTTGCACATCCGGATATATCCCGTCCAATGATCTTGTATACAGATGCTTCAGATACAGCAATAGGTGCTTGCTTAGTCCAAATCAGGGAAGAGAATGAGACACCCATTATACCAGAAATCCCTAATGAAATGCCTATAGCATTCGTGTCACACGCTCTCTCTAAAACTCAGAAACGATGGTCGACAACGGAGAAGGAAGCGTTTGCTATACATTACGCGATACAAAAACTTGATTTTTATATCAGAGGTACTAAACTCACTATCAGAACAGACCATCAACCATTAGTGAATTGGCTTACTAAGACGCAGGAGCAGCCAACAAAGTTACAAACATGGTCTATGAACCTACAATCATATGATACAAAAATTGAATACATTCCCGGTATTCAAAACACGTGTGCAGACCTCCTGTCGCGAACGCCACAACCTAGTACTATACTGGAAGATGATCTAATTGCGTCTACAGATATCAACGACAACGCAAAGGAAATTAACATTATAAATTCCAACAGAGTGGATGATGGAAACACCACTACCATAACAGATAATGGCACGCAGCAAACAACAGATGTAGATACATTTGATGTACATACTGAGCAGAGAAAAGATCCAGAAATCTTTAAGATCATCAAACAGGTGCAAACGAAACCTACGTCGCTTAAACGGTTTATAATCTTGCCCAATGATCAACTACTATATCATATTGATGAGAAACAAGAGGGGAGATTACAGAAAGTAATTCCACAATCAGTAATACCCCAACTACTAGAGCAGTTTCATGATAATAATGGACATGTAGGGAGAGATAAAACCATTGATATAATCAAGAAAAGATACTATTGGAAGTCTATGTACAAAGATATAATGGAATATGTTGGTACTTGTAGGGTATGCAGAATCAGAAATATGAGACCAACTAAAGTTCCTTTACAGGAAATGAAATCATCTCATTTTCCTATGGAAGTTATAAGTATGGACATTTCTGGTCCATATCCTGTTACGCAATCTGGAAATGCATACCTTTTACATATTGTTGATCAATATTCAGTATGGCCTGAAACTTATCCTCTTAAGAATATAACGTCAGCGACAGTGACAGAGTTTTTTCTACAAGAATTTGTACCAAGACATGGTTGTCCTAAAAGAATCATCACGGACAATGGAACGCAATTTGTAGGCAACCCTTTTAAGAAGACACTTCGGACTTTGAATATTCAGCATACGACTAGCACTTTTTATAGACCGCAGACAAACGGACGAAATGAGAGAATGCATGCTACATTGCACGATATCCTTGCTAAATATATACAAGGCAATGCTCAATATTGGGATGTATATATCAATCAAGCTCTTGAAGCGATAAGAGTAAACATAAACGAGACGACAGGACTATCTCCGTTCTACATGCTATATGGACGTGAGCCTATGTTCCCACTAGATAATCTTTTACAACCCCAAAAGAAATATCAAGGTGAAGATCCTATAGAAGTTATACTACAAGAAAAACACAGAGCACATCAGATAGCAAACAGTAATGCACAGAAAGCCTTCAAGAAATGGCAGAAGCAGCATGACAAAAGAGCGAAGTTAGAGAAGTTCAAAGTCGGAGATAAAGTATATTACAAGAAGAACGTTAGAGATAATAAGTTGGATGCACGATGGTTTGATGGATATAAAATAGTAGAACAGACAACACCCGTTAATTACAGACTATGGCATGAGGAAAAGAACATAACCGTCAAAGCACAAGCATCACAGATGAAAAAAGACGATCATCGCCCTACAGCTCCGCCAGCCTTATGCAGTAGCAGACCAATACGAAAAGTCACGTTGAGTTATTATGATTCCACAGAGACATTAAGTACTTCACGTGAAGAAAACGACATGGATGTTGAGCAGAACATTAGCCTACAACAACGTAACACTTCAGGTCAACTCCAAGATGCTGTACATCGTTTAGTTCACTGCAGAGAAGACTCAGAAGATGAAGATGACATTCCACCAGCAGAATTGAGAGAAAGATTAATATACAGAGACAATCGTCTACACGAGAGAGATAGTAATACGCCACTATCGACACAAGACGAAGAACCTCATGCGTCCATATCAAGTCAAACATACTATAGTAGTCAGGGACTACAACCGTCAACTCCCAGTCAACACCAGTCTACACATTCTACTTGGGATAGCGAAGATGACAGACCTTTGAAATCAGCAACGAGAAACATAGCCCCCCACGGTAGCAACTTTACAGAAGAACATGGTAGTCAGGGACTACAACCGTCAACTCTCAGTCAACACCAGTCTACACATTCAACTTGGGATAGCGAAGATGACAGACCTCTGAAATCAGCAACGAGAAACATAGCCCCCCACGGTAGCAACTTTACAGAAGAACATGGTAGTCAGGGACTACAACCGTCAACCTCCAGTAGACACCAGCCTACATACTCTAGCTCGGATAGCGATGACGAACAGTCTTTACAAGTGACGAAAAGTAACATTACTCACCATACCCAGAGTCCTACAGCGAAGCACATAAATAGTAACAAGAATGTCATTAATACGCCTTCGGCACAGGTGGAATCTGAACTTGACGTAACAGAAAGAGAAGACAGCGACATAGAGTGTATGGATGATACAACCAGCACCATAGTACGCATAGCTACCAAACGCCCTTACCAACCTTCGTCACTAGACTCACCACCAAGAACGAAATTGCTACGATTACCGCAGGAACATCTACGAACAAGATTCAAAAGAAATCATCGCCAAGTACATAAACCTTCACTAGGTTTCCAACAAAATATAAATATTCGTTCGCCCCCCACCTCCTGCAGAGCGACTATAAACACGACATCGCAATGCATATCAGCTTCGTCCCAGTATGACAGTTGCCTCTCCAGCAGAGAGATTACACTGTTGGAACTCGCAAAACAAATCTCCAACTTAGTGTAGTCGTCATAAAGCACTAACCCAGCTATAGTGTTTAATTCGGTACTCTAACCAACATAGTACCTAAAGTTAAGATAGTTAATTGAGTCACACTGTGTTTAGCTTAAGTTGATATTCATATACTGGAGCAAGCTTAGACACTTACAGTACTCACTAACTTCTTTAAAGAGAGTCGAGTTGACAAACTAGATTACACATAGTCTTAAGAGTGTGACAAAGTAGATCAAACATATAGCCTTAAGAATGTGACAAAGTGAATTAAAAACATAGTCTTAAGAATGTGACAAAGTAGAGTGAATACATAGAAGTTCATCATTGTGACACAGTAGAGTACACACATATAATCTTATGAATGTGACAAACTAGAATAACTACATATAGTTTTAGGAAACTTAACAGTGTTCTTCCCAAGGTACAAGATGCAGCATACTTGATGATCAAGACTGACATTGGTTAAAATATGTATAGTACATTAAATGCATGTTAATTATTATAATGTACCTATTTCAGGCATAAAAGTTTTCAGGACCAGAGAAAAAAAAAAGAGAAAAGAGAAAAGAAAAGAAGAAGGGAAGTGATCCAGACTCAGTCAAGTGGAGTCTTACTCATGGACATAGGCAAATATTGCACTGAGGATGAACGTCCCCACTTTTTACTGCACTGGTTGTACAGAGATAACAGAAAAAAAAACAACTTGGTTGCAGTATTGGTATTATGGGTACTGCTTACTTAAGAGATGATGGTAATGACAGTTATAGGGTCATGACTATATTACTTTTACATCCTAAGGTTAGATATTTTGTTTACCCTGACGGACTACTGCATGTATATATAGGTTTATACAGAGTTAAGGATTTGACTGATGCATCCAAGACTAGAATCAGTCGAGCACATCAACTCTGACATAGTGACATGTATCTTTCACTATCGCCCCAATACATATAAAGATACTAGTGCATGTATATATAGGTTTAGACAGAGTGAAGGATTTGACTGATGCATCCAAGACTAGAATCAGTCGGGCACATCAACTCTGACATAGTGACATCTTTCACTATCACATTAGGATATTTACTTATGCACCACTAATTAGGCATTTCTGCTTATCTGTCTCGTATAGTGGATAAATTACATTAACAGCAGATATTTCAAGACATATAAAGGTACTGACAAACCTCTGTGTCCAGAGGCAGCGACCATGTCGAAAAATAGGAACATGTATATATATATATAGATAATAAGTGCAGAGCCATGATTTATTTTTTTGTTGAGTATTGATGGTATGCCTCAAGCTAAGGTTCAGCAATGAGGCAGCGTTACATTTTGCTTCAAAATATTTTTTTGGGGAAATTTTTTAACATGAAGACTTTGAATATGTATACAGGCGCGGTGATAATGGTATGTTAAAGAATAGAATGGGATTGCTAGATGATGGAACACAAATGTCTCCCTATGGGATACATTTGTATGGCCCCGGGTTGTATGTCACCGTTCACTTTGCTAGGAGCATTATAAAATGCTCAAGCAGGAATTATAAGCGGTGATTTGGTTTTGGTTAAGAGGGAAGGTATGAAAAAATGGTTTAAGAAATAAGAATAGATTTGAATAAAGACTATTTGTCTTGCTAAAAGGGAAATAAGATGAGTGAAATCATGCTTTGATCAAGGGGAGAAGACTCTAATTATTAAAGTCAGGGGAGGAAAGTGCTTAATTACACATAAGTAGATTTGGTGAGTTGGTAATTATGGTTTAGAAAATGTACATATAAGAATTGTATAGCAAGCTTTAGAGAAGATAATATAAGGTTAAGTCAAATATGCAAAGGGAGACAATGGTTAATTACCTCCCTTATATGATTAAGTGAGTTGAGAGAAAAAAAATATGCACGTGAAAAGTTTACCAGGACAATGGATGACACTTCATTGAGTTGTTTACTCAGCGGATAAGCGTGAACATTTTTCAGCTGAGCGAAGAATAGGAGGAACCAATGAATTTACAGTAAACAAGGACAGATGAGCTAGTAATGATTTTATAGAGGAGAACGCATTTAGACACGCTGGTGAGAGGTCGCATTTTCAGATCAGCTGATAATGATTTTATAGAAGAGAACCCATTTAGACGCGCTGTTGAGCGGTCGCATTTTCAGATCAGCTGAGAATGATTTTATCGAAGAGAACTCATTTAGACGCGCTGTTGAGCGGTGCATTTTTCGGAGGAAGCAGTCCTGGTTAAGGACGTAGAATGGCAGGAATGTGTTTTCTGCCAGGCTCAAGTTACATTTCTGTGAGAAACAGAATGAATACTTCTGAAGAATCCTATAGACCTAGTTAGAGTAGTAGAATCTATTCACTAATGAAAGACAGAACTGTGTTTAAAATATAAGTTTAGTGATAAGGGGTGATAGTAAGAAAAATGAGTGTTGTGAAGATTCGGTGCAACCAAAGTAAGTAGGTCCTTTGACTCATAACTTTTGATAGGTATTGAATAGAATTATTTCAGAAGTTGAAATAAGGTATTACAAGGTTAACGACGCTTACAACTAAGTGAGCGCAGAATAAGGAGAAACGAAGCTGAAGCTACAAAATTGACTATGATGTGAATAAACTGAGACTAAGTCAGCAGCTGAGAAGTTTTACAGAAGAACATGGATTTAATAGCCGTGTTGGGCTATTGTATAATGAATTTTGCAACATCAACTGTTACAAGTAAGATGAGTAAGCAATTGAAGTTTGATTGTATTTACAGGATGAAACATGAGCTCTCTAGCAGGTATAAGTATGAGAATACCGCAACAGGTGTACCCAATGTATTAATTTGCATATATGAGTTTTAAGATGATGGTATTTGAGTAAATTGAGTCAACTCTGACAGGATTAGTAGATGAAGGAAACCAACTCAGGAAAGAGTTGATGAAAGGCTTGGGAAAAGCCAGAATAAATATAAAAACCTTAAGAGAAGAAAATAGGTATAAACCATATCTGTTGGTGTTCTCAGGTAGAGAGCTATATATATATATATATATATATATATATATATATATATATACATATATATATATATATATATATATATATATATGTATATATTTATATATATATATATATATATATATATATATACAGGTACACGGATATATACCCAGGAGGAATGGGATCTACAAGAGAAATTTAGGAAATGTTTGTACCTGGAATTAGTACCACATGCCTCTGTTATGATGAACTTATATGATGTAAATAAACTGTTTGTTTTGATGGAACGTTGCTCAAGTTGGGTTCAGTCTCTAAAAGGTTGTTGAGTGCTAGAGTAAACAAGATACTGGACATAAAGAAACTAACTACTATACGAAGCTGTCACTTAAGTAACATCATAAGAAGGGATGGAACGAGTTTAGGTTGGAAGTTTTGAGAGAATATCATCCAGGAATCAATAACTCTGGCGGTGAGGGCCAGTATTAAGATATACTCTTACTTGGAAGATAGGTCAATGGATCAAATTGACAAACAGAAGGTAGACAACGAGGCCTGCCCCAGTCACCTAGTTTACTATAATAAGAAGAGATAGCACTGTCACATTTAGTTTAATTGGTATCGTGACCAGTCCCAAGACATATAAAGGGACCACTGGGACACATATAGTTTAATTGGTGCCTTCTTGGACCAGTCTTTAAAACACCCAGTTCAGCGGTGACACTTGTCATCTCTTTCTCCAAAGGCGTTTGTCTGGTTCTTGTCATCTCTTGTTCCAATGGCGTTTGTCTGGTTCTTGTCATTTCTTGTTCCAATGGCGTTTCTCTGGTTCTTGTCATTTCTTGTTAAAAATGGCGTTTGTCTGCTTTTTGTCATCGGTTTTACATTAGTGATCTTGTCATCGGTTTCACATTAGTGATCTTGTCATCGGTTTCACATTAGTGATCTTGTCATCGGTTTCACATTAGTGATCTTGTCATCAGTTTCACATTAGTGATCTTGTCATCGGTTTCACATTAGTGATCTTATCATCAGTTCAAAATTAGTGATCTTGTCATCGGTTTCCCATTAGTGATCTTGTCATCAGTTTAATATTAGTGATCTTGTCATCAGTTCAAATATAGTGATCTTGTCATCAGTTTCACGTTAGTGATCTTGTCATCAGTTTCACATTAGTGATCTTGTCATCGAGGTCACATTAGTGATCTTGTCATCAGTTTAATATTAGTGATCTTGTCATCAGTTTCACATTAGTGATCTTGTTATCAGTTTCACATTAGTGATCTTGTCATCGATGTCACATTAGTGATCTTGTCATCAGTTTCATATTAGTGATCTTGTCATCAGTTTCACATTAGTGATCTTGTCATCAGTTTCACATTAGTGATCTTGTCATCGATGTCACATTAGTGATCTTGTCATCAGTTTCACATTAGTGATCTTGTCATCGATGTCACATTAGTGATCTTGTCATCAGTTTCACATTAGTGATCTTGTCATATCACTTCTATTCTACACCATCTTCCATGACTGAAAGTCTCTAACTTATTTTTGCTTGTTATTATTATTGTTCTCCGTCAGCACGATAATGCAAGCAGTTCAATATTATTTCTACAGTTATAGACACAATATTATTTCTACAGTTATAGACACAATATTATTTCTACAGTTATAGACACAATATTATTTCTACAGTTATAGACACAATATTATTTCTACAGTTATAGACACAATATTATTTCTACAGTTATAGACACAATATTATTTCTACAGTTATAGACACAATATTATTTCTACAGTTATAGACACAATATATCCTAATTGTAACCTACCAGGTATCGAGACAAATATTTAAGTCACTAACTTTAACAAATTACTCATGTCAGTTAATATGTTCACCGTCTTGCTAAGTTCATGAATTATTGACTGTCAGTTTAGATGAATGTTTGCCTGACTTGCCGTCAAGTTGGTGTAAAGTTTGTATGCTGGGCTGTCTAGCTGGCTGATTGGTGTACGACTGAGTTGACTTGACTTTGATTCACTGTCATTGAACGTCACTTTTTGGTTACCTTGATACGATAATGTGGTCCGGCGCAGTTCGTGTTATCTGTTTACGGCTGCCATTTTTTTTTTTTTTTTTTTTTTTTTTTTTTTTTTTTTCCTTAACCAGCGGCACTTGGGCTTTCAGCCCCTTCGGCCCAATGACATGTCATTGCGAGGCTGGGGAACCTGAGGACTTTCCTTCCAACCCGGTCAGGAGCTTCGCTCCTTCCCATCCACAGAGGGTTTATCACAGGAGCCGTTCAGGCTATTCAGTCAAATTTCCGGCCGTAAACATTTCTTCAAACGCCGACGCCCGGGTTTGAACCATGAACACCTGGTCGCCAGTACAACGCCGAAGCCATTACACCAGCGCGGCTCCCTTACGGCTGCCATAAAGTGTATTGTCTATGGATGAGCTGTGGGGTAGGAGGAGTCCCATTCCCTGGAGGGCATGGCGCAGTAGTAGATGGTGTTCTATTGTCTCCAACGGGTTTGGGCAGTGTCTACATTTTGTGAACACATTCTGTTTCTGTGGACATTTAGTGTAAAGTAAGCTGTTCCCAATCTGAAGATTCTGGTATTTTCGTACAATATGGGAGATAACTGACTGGCTGGCTGATTTGTTTCATAGTCAGTCCCTGACTGATCTGTTTCATTGTCAGCGAATCTGGTTTATAATTGTGTTTGATTCGCTGTCTAGCTTCAAACAAATTGTTTTTATTTGGCCATATAACCTATTGACTTGACCGCTGACAGGCTGAGTCAGGCTAATTATCGCTTGTTTTGGTCGTATTGTGAAAAGACACTGGTTCATTGCAGGGCAGAACGTTTATATCAGGCCAATTTTTTTTATTCGTTTTTTAATGTGATACTTTTTGCTGTGTTACTGCGGTTAGCTTCTTTGTGTTGCAATCGTTTCTCTTGATTAGTATTCTTTTCCTTAATTAAATATTTGTTTACATACTGCCTTCTAGTCCTTTATTTATTTTATCTTAGCTTCGTTATTTCCTGTTTGTGACTGTGACTGACGAACAGCAATCCCGAACCGTCCAGCGATTCTAGTTTATTGTTCATTTTTAAAACTTACTCGTATATTATTTTTCATTCATTAATTTTGTTTTTAACTTTCTAATTAGCACAATAAAATTTAAAAAAATGATTTACAGTAGAGTAGTTCCCAGCAGCGCTTCTGTCTAAGGTTGTGTTAAACCGGAAATCATAACCGTTGCCTGCAGAAGATATAGATAAATTGAAATTGGCGAGTTACAGATACTTATCTTTAATTTCAAATGTTAGTGAGTGATGGGTACTTCATTGATAGCAAGTCAAAGTTGAGACTTCCATACTCCAAAATAAAAATGAATGAATAGACAAATAGACGGACAATGAACGAGACAGATAAACTGACTAACATACAGACAGACAGATAAATGAGGGACAGACAAACAGACAGATAAATGAGGAAAAGACAGAAATATTAAAGACGGACGGACAGACAGATCAATGTGGGACAGACAGATATATGAGAGACAGACATGCATACAAATGAGGGACAGACAGATAAATGATGGACCGACAAACATACAAATAAATGAAAGACAGATAGACTGATAAATGAGGGACATATACGTACGTAATGGACAGACAGACAAATAAATGACAGACAGACATACCGACAGGTGGAAGTTTGAGATAAATGGAATATGGCGTGTTAAAGAAAATTATCATGTAATGTTAAAATGTTGGCTAGTGGTACTGTTTTTTGGCCAGTAACTCATAATTGACACTGTCACACACCTGAACAAGGTGAGTGATCTAATAAATAAATAGACAGTAAAACAAAGCAGGAAGCACACAAACAGAGAGATCATATAGACAGATAGGCAGACAGACTGACCGACGGATAACAGTCAGACAGACAGACCGAAAAGACATAGAGACCAACGGACACAGATAGATAGATAGATAGATAGATAGATAGATAGATAGATAGATAGATAGATAGATAGATAGATAGATAGATAGATAGATAGATAGATAGATAGATAGATAGATAGATAGATAGATAGATAGATAGATAGATAGATAGATAGATAGATAGATAGATAGATAGATAGATAGATAGATAGATAGATAGATAGATAGATAGATAGATAGATAGATAGATAGAACTTACTTTTTTTTCAAAGGGTTGAGAATTGGGCACGCAGGCCCGTCTAACTTTCTGTCCTTCCTTTCGCTCACCTTTCATACTGAATTCATTTATTCTCATATGCATGTTACATATCAATTTCAAGAAATTCAACGTAAAGTAAAATAATAATATAGCACACTCATATTAACATTAATTACTTATAAGCATGACATAACATATGTTGAAAAGTACAAACATCGTCATTAGAACCTACAGTTGATGTTATAAGAAAAGATAATCCGATTAGGGGGGCATGTAATCGGAATTCGGAAAGTATTCAAAAAGTCTATGATTGTATGAATAGGGACTGAGGCTGTTTCTTAGGTTATGTGGAAGAAAACTCCAAAGATGAGCAGCAGAGTACGCTAAGCTTGTCTTGAATAAGTCAAGCCTAGGCTTGGGCACTTGCAGTCTGTTAAAGCGTAGACTGCGACTTTCATTGTAATTGAAAATTGGCCACTGATATGCTGGAGCATTGTGTGACAGGATTTTGTGAACAAATTTAGCTTTGTTAAACAGAAGGCGCTTTCTTAAGGGCAGTATTCGGAGGTTTTTATAGAAATCTACACACTGAGTTAGGCAGTTGTCAGAGACTAGACGCACTGCACGCTTTTGTAGTGAACGGAGACTCTTTGTGTTGGACATTGAGCAACCATCCCAGATTGTGGAGCAATAGTCAAGGTTTGCTTGTATGTGAGATATATAGAACAATTTTCGTGCATCTTCATCTAGGAAATGTTTGATTTTAGCTAACTGGTAAACTTTATGTGCCGTTTGCTTGGTCAGTGCATGTACATGCAAGTTCCAGTGTAGATGCTGGTCAACGATTATACCTAGAGTTTTATGTTCATTAACGTTTTGAATTAGTGAGGTACCAATGTAGATCTGAAGTGTTATTTTCTCTGAATTTTGTAATTTTTGTCTAGTTGATATTAACATGCATTTCGTTTTAATGATATTTATTAGCATGCGATTACCGTTGCTCCACTTAATCAGATTATCTGTATCCTTTTGTAACGATAGTTCGAGTGTTTTACAACTTTTATCACTCTTGTAAACAGTACAGTCGTCCGCAAACAGATCACAGGATGAGTGCTTGATGTGAAGAGGAAGGTCATTAATGTATATGGTAAAAAGTAGAGGACCAAGTATAGAACCCTGAGGAACGCCAGTATTTATTACTGCTGGGCTAGAATATGAGTTATTGTAAGAAACTACAAGTTATCTGTCTGACAGGAATGATGTTATCATTGTCATCAGTTGAAAGTTTATTTTTGATGTTTCTAGTTTTCTAATTAAAATAGCGTGATTTATCATATCAAATGCTTTTTTAAAGTCTACAAAGACTGCCCTACACATGTTATCGTTGTTAATATTTAGGTGCCAGTTGTCTATCATCTTAGTTAGAGCAGTGTGACATGAATGTTTAGGCCTAAACACCAATTGACTATCAATTAGCAAGTCGTTGTTAACTAGATGTTGTAGTGTTATTTTGTGAATGTGTTTTTCCAGTGGTTTGGATAGCGATGATATTAGAGAGATTGGCCTATAGTTACCAAGGTTACGAGTATCAGAGGAACCAGGTTTGAAAAGAGGATATACCTTAGCGACTTTAAAGTGCAACGGGAAGTAACTCTTTGCGATTCATAGATTGTATATGTATGTTAGTGAATCACTAATAAGTGGCGCAGCATATCGCAGTATTCGATTACTGATTCCATCAAGTCCTGATGAGTTGTTCTCTTTAAGGCCCAGAAGATAGTTATACACTTCATTAACTGTCATATACGGAATGTCGGATGGGACTGTGTTCGTGCATTTGTTCTCACAGAATGCTGACAATTGCCCTAGGTCACAAGGGGAATCTGGTATCGTAGATTTAAGACTGGTTATTTCTGTCTGAAAGTTATTACTAAAGTCCATACACGTAAATGAGGTATTGCGGCTTAATGAGTCTGGCGAACTTCGTTTGTTTGCTAGAGTGTTGAGTGCTTTCCACGTATCTTTACTGTTTGTTTTGTTCTGAATTAAGTTTTTAAAGTATGTTTTCTTTTCTCTACGTATTAAATATTGTACCTTGTTTCTTTGTGCTCTGTATGTGTTAAAGTCCTTATTTCTGTGAGCTCGATCTCGTTGCCTCATGGCTTCTAGCACTGCTTGAGTGATCCAAGGAGATTTGATCTGTCGTTTGACACGAACTTCTTTAGCTGGTGCCTGGATATCAAACACACAATGAAAGATACGTGTCCAATGCGCTATGGCGTCATCGGGATCAGAAAGCTGGTAAACATTGGCCAGAGGTGCAGTTCGCAAATCATGTAAAAATAGTCCATGGTTAAAATTTTTGAAACTTCTAAATTTAATACTTAAATGTTTATTTCTGGGAGCTTTATATTTATTCTTTGACCACGTGCGACATATTGGATAGTGGTCACTCATTGCTACAAAAGGAACAGAGCATTCTAGAATGTTATCTGTACAGGTGACGTAGATGTGGTCAATTGTTGTGGATGATGTTGTTGTTACCCTGGTAGGTTGGTTGACTATTTGTTTTAAGTTGTAAGATAGTATGATGTTTTCCCACGTTTGGTTTGTGTTATGCATGTCAATGTTAAAGCCACCCAAAAGAATAATTTCTTTGGCAGTGGTAAATACTGTGTCAATCATAGTGGTGAAATTATATAATAAAATAAATGGTGAATAGATGGATAGATAGATAGATAGATAGATAGATAGATAGATAGATAGATAGATAGATAGATAGATAGATAGATAGATAGATAGATAGATAGATAGATAGATAGATAGATAGATAGATAGATAGATAGACATAGAGCGCGTGGTATGAATGGGTACCTGTAGCTGACTGATCATGGCTGACTGTGGCGGGCGCATGTTTTCTGAATGGTAAGTGTTATTACTTATGCTTTTGATTTTCACTTAGACATTGTTTTTATATATTGTTTTTCAGAAAGTCTACGAACACTGTCTGGGTGTTCGGTAGCATTAAATGTTGATCTGTATAAGGCTTTGTGCTGCTTGAATTGCTAAATCTGCGGCTGAGAGGGTTGCAAGCAACCAATAATTGCAACCCCTGTCAAACGATCCTTAAAAAATTTTCTTAGTGCATGGGTCTTGGGTGTGAGGTAGCCACATCGACATAAGTTCACCTCAACCACATCTAGCCCCTATCACAAGTGGCGTCGTCGACAGGATTGTGATGTACTAATAGCAGGAAAGAAAGTCAGGTGTATTCTTGACACGGGGTCACAAATTTCAACTGTTACGGAACAGTGCTTTCAGCAGCTTTTTGGAGATCTGGCCCTGGATGAAAGTAAATGGGTACGACTAACTGCTGCCAATGGTGTCACGATTCCTTATGCTGGCCATCTAGTGGTTAACGTCAAGATTGGGGAGTGCCATGTCAAGAACTGTGGCATCTATGTCGTTAAGAGTGTCAATGGGCCTGATAAAGTGCCTGGTATAATAGGCACCAACATACTGACAGAAGTAAAAAACATCCACATCTTCCTCAAATGGCAAGTTCCAGGAAAAGGTACACAAGAGGCAAGGTTAGATAGAGTGAAGGTGTGGGTTGCAGGAGGAAGAACAACCCCCATACCAGCTCGCTCGATCGCTACTATACAGGTGAAATGTAGAAGAGGCTCCAGATCAGAGAAGACAGTGCTTTTTAAACCCTCAAGAGACTTAGACCATAAAGGGCTGGTTATATGTCACACACTAACTATACTCAGAGGAAGGTTCTGTGAGGTCCAAGCAGTAAATCTTGGAGATGAAGACCTTTTACTGGCTAGGGGTATTCAAGTTGGAGAACTTTCTGAGGCATGCGCAGACTATAAGAGACACTTCAGAGTTTTTGGAGCCCAGGAAGTGGAGATATCTGCACCGTCTGGATGCCCAGCCAAGGTCCCTGTTTGCAGCCCAGTTGATTTAAATGTGTTTGAGGGCAATCAAGACGAAAAGCGCCAGCTACAAAAGTTACTACAACAATATAACAGCCTTTTAGCTAAAGACGAGAATGATGTAGGGTATACAAGTAAGGTATCTCATTCGATTCAGTTGACGGATGATACTCCAGTAAAACAACCCTACAGGCGAATTCCTCCAGCTTTCTATAAAGAGGTGCAAGACCACCTTCGGGGTCTTCTCGACAAACAAATTATAAGAGAAAGGTAAAGCCCCTGGGCTTCGCCTATTGTGCTCGTGAGGAAGAAAGATGGCAAACTGCAATTATGTGTAGACTACAGAGCTGTCAATACCAAGACCGAAAAGGACGCTCACCCTCTTCCTCGTGTGGAGAAATATTTAGATGCTCTAGGAGGAGCAAAAATATTTTCTTCACTAGATCTAGCAAGTGGCTACTACCAGGTAGCTATGAGGGCGGAGGATCAAGAGAAAACAGCGTTCACCACACCATTTGGATTGTATGAGTGTACTAGAATGCCCATGGGACCAACTAATTCAGCCAGTACTTTTCAGCGACTGATGCAGAGTTCCATGCACGATATGAAGTTCCAGCTGTTACTGGTCTATCTAGATGACATTCTTGTGTACTCAACCGGCTTTGCAGAACACCTGCGGCGGCTTGAAAAGGTGTTCCAGCGGTCGCAGCTACTAGGCCTGAAGTTGAATTCAGCAAAATGTCATTTCTGCAAGCTGAAAGTGGAATTTTTGGGTCATACGGTATCTGAAGAGAGCATTGGAGCGATGGAGGATAAGATACAAGCTATTACAAGGGCATCAATACCCGGAACACAGACAGAGTTACGTGCATTCCTCGGTATTGCCATTTATTATCGGAGGTTTGTGCTCGGGTTTGCCACTATAGCACGCCCACTGCATGAACTGGTTGCTCAGTTAAAGGAAGACCAAGTTCCACAGGTAAACGAAGGTCCAGGAAAACTGCCATAGGAGAACTGTGGACCCAAGAGTGTGATGTTGCTTTAAAGCAGTTGAAAGCTATGCTTACATCTACTCCTCTTCTTGGTTTCCCAGATTTTTCTGTGCCCTTTATACTGGAAGTGGATGCCTCATACCAGGGATTGGGAGCCGTACTGTCACAAGTGCAAGATGGTAAGAAAAGGGTGTTAACGTATGCCAGTCGCACTCTGCGACCATCAGAGAAAAATGCCAAAAATGGCATGAAACTAGAGTTTCTGAGTATGAAATGGGCTATGACGGAAAAGTTCAGGAGTTATCTGCTCGGTGCTCAAGTTGAGGTGTTTACCGACAACAGGAGTTTGGCTCTGTGGCAAAAGTCTAAGTTTGGCGCAATCGGACAGAGGTGGATAGCACAGATGTCGACGTTCAATTACTCTATCAAACACAAGGCAGGTAGAGCGAACGGAAATGCTGACTACGTCTCTCGGTATCCTATTGAGAATCCAGAACACACCGAGGAAGATGATGATGTCGCCATCAGTCACATAGCATTAGTGCCAGCCCGCTCAACAGCTATGCCTCTAAGGTTAGGTTTGCTGCAGAATATGGAGTTAAGAGCCATGTGTGGAGCAGTGGAAATGGGAGATGCACCAGGCCCGGATCAAGGAATAGGTGCGTCACAAACGTTTCCATCGTATTCTCTTGAAGAACTGTTAGAACTGCAGGAGGCTGATACTGATATTATGACAGTATCCAGAATTATGAGAGATGGTACTAGATTGCCCAAGGAGGAGATGAGGAGATTATCAAAGCCATCAAAGAAGCTACTAAGACAGCGTAGGTACTTAAGACTAATTGGAGGCTTGCTGTATCGGACAGTAAGCGGACCAAATGGGACTAAGATCACACAACTTGTGGTTCCAGAATCTTTAAAAACGCGAGTTCTGGAGGCAGTGCACAAAGCTGGCCATCAGGGTCGCGATCGCATGCTGCAGATACTAAAGAACAGGTGGCATAACGTATGATGTAGAGACATTCTGCAGAAGGTGCAGTAGATGCAATATAGCAAAAGCCCCGCATCTCGAGATCCAAGGCCCATCGGGAAACCTGCTGGCATCTAAACCTTTTGAAGTAGTTGCCATGGATTTTACGCTGTTGGAAAGAGACGCCCGAGGCTACGAGAATGTACTCATTACGACTGATGTATTTAGCAAGTTTGCAGTTGCCGTCCCAACCAGAGACCAAAAAGTAACCGCCGTGGCCCAAGCGTTGGTAGAAAAGTGGTTTTTGTACCTAGGTGTGCCGCAGAGGCTTCATTCCGACAAGGGTAGAAATTTCGAATCGGATGTCATATCCGAACTGTGCAGAGTATATGGCGTCGAGAAAAGTCGAACGACGGCATACAACCCTCGTGAAAATGGATAGTGTGAGCGGTTTAACAGGACATTGCATGATCTGTTAAGTCCATTGTCCACCAATGAGAAACGGAGATGGTCTGACCACTTGGCAGAGGTCCTTGCAGTCTACAACGCTACTGCCCATGCATCTACGGGTTACTTCCCTTATTATCTTTTGTTTGGGAGGGAGCCGAAAATTCCCGTCTATTTCATATTGGGCCATTCATCAAGGGACGAAGAACCAGCTACAGTTGACCAGTGGCTTGAAGGGCACATTTCCAGGTTACGAGAGGCGCACGTAAGAGCAGAGGCAAAGTTGCAGAAGTTGGCAGCAGTCCGGAAAGAGAGATGTGACAAGCTGCCGTGTTCTGTTCCACAGGTGGTAGAATTGGTGAGGAAAAGAATGCACTACGCGAAGAGATCCAAAATTCGTGACTTGTGGTAAAAAGAGGAGTACATTGTTGTTCGTGCTCCAACAACGACAGGAGGTCCATATGTCATCTAAAGAACAGATAGAGCGAGTCCGAGCATTAGAGTCACTGACAACGAACTGAGACGAAGTGAAGACAAAGATGATTCTTCAGATTTGGTAGATACAACAATAGGCCTACCTGAAGAACCAGTTTTGCCAGAGGAGACAGACCCTGGGGAGGACGCACATGGTTTATCGCCAAACTAGGCTGGTATGCCCTGCAGCCGATAGAGGGTCCTGCCCCGAGACGTTCTGAGAGGTTACGACTGAAGCGCCTAGCTTAGTACAGTTGTCGGGACGACAACAAAATCAGGCGTGAATATGTGACAGCGCCATAGGCATCTCGTCTGTTGTCCACCGCCATTTTGTCGTTATGTGGCAGCCATCTTAGTTTACATCTAAAAATAGCTACATTAGTAATGCCGCTTACGGATAGCAGCCAATCAGAGAAGAGTAGCGTCAGGCTCTAGCGTCAGTTCAAATTCTTTATTCATTCTTATTGCCGGTGGCCGAGAGAGAACAAGCTTTGAGAGCTGAAGTCTACTTCAAGAACATGCCTAGGACTTGTAAGTAAATATATTATTCTCCAACATTCTAAAGTCTTTACAGTGTTAGAAAGGATATTAGGTTTACCATCTTTGTGCCGTAGTATTTTAAGTAAGTATATATTTAATTCTGTGGTGTTTATTTCGCGTCCGTTTGATGTTATCCAAATCTATTCGAAAATGGCGTGGGTCCATGTTCAGGAAATATAACACGTGGCCGGTACTAGAACTGGCATATTCAGTTATTACATTTGTGTAAATGAAATTTAATGGTTAAGTATCTCCATATTGTTTGGGATCCAGGAAACCTTCCATGAGCTTATGTAAATCCGACACGTAGCTGGTTTGAATAATATTTAATTGTGGCGCGACTTAGACTGTTATATTTACTAACTACGGTGCGGATGCCGAAATAGTTTATTTTAGCGTGGCGAGTGCTGCAATTTATTATGTTACAACTTACTAGGATAAAGTCATGTGCTTTTTCAGTAATGTTAGACTGATAATGTGGTGTGAGTAATAGTAAGATCGGCTATAGTTAGTTGGTGTTAGCTTTCTTAGTTTCCTAGACTTTTATACTGTGTAAAATCTCGATTGGTTATTTGTACCGCTTTATATAGCTTTGCTAAGCCATTATTTCTCTAATAGTTAGTATTATAATGTAATGTTACTATAGAATGTACGACCACGCAGCTTAGCTGGGTGTTAGCGTGGCTGTATGCCGTTCTCGCAAGATGGCGTAACATAGAGCGCGTGGTATGAATGGATACATGTAGCTGACTGATCATGGCTGACTGTGGCGGGCGCAGGTTTTCTGAATGGTAAGTGTTATTACTTATGCTTTTGATTTTCACTTAGACATTGTTTTTATATATTGTTTTTCAGAAAGTCTACGAACACTGTCTGGGTGTTCGGTAGTATTAAATGTTGATCTGTATAAGGCTTTGTGCTGCTTGAATTGCAAAGTCTGCTGCTGAGAGGATTGCAAGCAACCATTAATTGCAACTCCTGTCAAACAATCCTTAATAAATTTTCTTAGTGCATGGATCTTGGGTGTGAGGTAGCCACATCGACATAAGTTCACCTCGGTATGCAGCTAAGTAGATATATACTGTTCAAAAAAAGAAACGCAACATTATTGCAGTGGTAATGGACACCAAATTTCAAACTTGTACCAACATTTTATTTTACGGAATTAATGTTTCAATCTTGGCACGAAGAAACTTTCAGACTTTAACAATGAAATGATATTCATTATATTTGGTTTGGACTTTTATTCTTTGCGACTGAGGCCTCCGTTTCAGTAAGGTGTATGGCCTCCTCTGGCCTCTATCTGAGAACGACATCTTCTTGACATGGATCCGATTAGCCGTTGGATCTGTTGTTGTGGGATGGCTGCCCACTCTTCCCGCAGTGCAAGAGACAACTGTCGGAGATTGGCTGGAGCCACGTCTCGCTGGCAGAGTCGTCTTTCGAGTTCATCCCATAAGTGTTCTATGGGGTTCATGTCTGATGACATGGCTGGCCACGGAATGGTCTGGACGTTATTGTCAGCGAGGAACTAGGTGGTGAGTTGTGCCACATGAGGTTGAGCGTTATCCTGCTTAAAAATCGACCCTCGTGCAGCCAGAAGTGGAAGGGCGTGAGGACGAAGAATTTCAGCAACGTATCGTTGGGCATTTAGGCGTCCTTCAATTTGCACCAGGTCACTTCTTCCCATGAAGTTGATCGCCCCCCACATCAGTACACCACCACCATGTGGAGGAGCCTTATCAACGCTGTTCTGGGCGTAGCGCTCATGGACTCTGTGGTAAACTCTTCTCCGTCTATCGTGTCGCTGGAGCACAAAAAATGATTCATCACTAAACCAAACCCGTCTCCAGTCATTCCCAACGGTCCATTGACGATGCTGGTTTGCCCACTGCAGTCGGTTCTGGCGATGCCGGTCCGTAAGAACAGGACCTCTGTAGGATCTTCTAGCCAAAACACCAGCTTCGTGCAGCCGGTTCGTGACCGTTTGATCTGAAATTCGACGAACTGCTGACATTAACTGGATTGTGGAGGACGCAGATGCAAGTCGATTCCTGAGGTGACGCAGCCGTATGAAGCGGTCTTCGGTAGGAGTTGTGACTCTGGGTCTTCCACTGCGCGGCCGGTCTGCCACTGAGCAAGTTTCTTGAAATCGCTTCCAAAGGCGACTAATGGTGCTTCTAACCACATTAAATTGTCTGGCCACTACACTTTGTGATTTTCCAGTCTGTAAACTTCCAATGATTATGAGTCGTTGTTCTGTATTGAAATGAGCCATACTTGCGCATTGCATTTTCAACTGAATTTATTCGAGGAGCGTCAATCTTTTATAGGCATTCAATAATATGGTCAGAGAGTTTTGTGTTCAGTAAGTTTCACGGGATTCTCATGAACCTGTCACGAGTTATTGTCAAAAATGTTGTTTTGACCCTGACCTCTTTCATAACCTCACGAATCACGAGGTGAGTACAATTCAGGTAACCACGAGAAGTTAATGACCAGATGGACACAATCGATAGGTTGACTGATGTCCAATCAGCGAATATCTGTTATAAAAGTAACGCCAAAAAAGATGCGTTTCTTTTTTTGAACAGTATATATGTATATTCAGACAGATTCCTAGATGAAATATGAAAAACATACCGTAAACTTTCGTGTAGTAATGTTCTCCACCGAAGTAGAAACCATAGAAAGAGTCAAATCCGCGAAATGTAGGTGTGCATGCCCACTGACAAAATCCGAGATGCCACCTAGACAAACAAATGTGATTTTGTGTCAGAACGGCGTGACTAAAAAGTGTATTTATCCGAGACAATAATAAAGTAAAATGAAAACAAATGATATGTATGCGAGCGATAATCCTATAGATCAAATGAAAAGGCGAAGGCTGGACGACAAGAAGGAGAAAAGTAGTGGACAAAAATAGCCAGCTGATCTTGAGGCAAAATAAGTACATTGCAGGACTACATTTGAGAAGTCAAAAGGTATAATCCGTTCTTAGCGCTCTCAGATCAAAGACAACGTTTGAGAAATCAAACTGTATAATCCGTACTTAGCGCTCTCAAATCATAGACAACGTTTGAGAAATCAAACTCTATAATCCGTACTTAGCGCTTTCAAATCATAAACTACGTTTGAGAAATCAAACTGTATAATCCGTACTTAGCGCTCTCAGATCAAAGACAACGTTTGAGAAATCACTGTATAATCCGTTCTTTGCGCTCTCAAATCATAGACAACGTTGGAGAAATCAAACTGTATAATCCGTACTTAACGCTTTCACCTCATAGACGTTAGATACTGATTTTTTTTTTTTTTTTTTTTTTTTCTTAACCAGCGGCACTTGGGCTTTCAGCCCTTCGGCCCAATGACATATCATTGCGAGGCTGGGGAACCTGAGGACTTTCCTTCCAACCCGGTCAGGAGCTTCGCTACTTCCCATCTACAGAGGGTTTATCACAGGAGCCGTTCAGGCTATTCAGTCAAATTTCCGGCCGTAAACATTTCTTCAAACGCCGACGCCCGGGTTTGAACCATGAACACCTAGTCGCCAGTACAACGCCGAAGCCATTACACCAGCGCGGCTCCCGTTAGATACTGATAAATTAGGCATGTTCTAGCTCGATGTTCAGAGTAGGAATAAAGATGCAGGTGGGGTGAATTTAAAAGCTACAACCAAGGCGGAGTGGGTTTAATCTCTGCACTAGACAACAGGAAGCTGACACTTGGGAGTCGTGACCTAAGTGGGCGCGCCCACCTTAGAGTGTTATGGAGATTATGGAGACGAAACACTTGATCGACGGGGGACGCTTCTGATGATCCGATTACCTCATGTTGTGTCGCTCTGCATAGAGTTTCCTGTCATCATGACGGGAACATTGACAGTGTATATAGTTTATTTTCTTTTCTTGTGTGTTTTTTCTACATGTGCCAGCCAACACATTTCCAATTGTGATAAAAACTTTATTTATGATCAGGTGCAACTGAAATGTCCTACATTATGTAAAATTGATGTCCTTTAACATGAAAGTCGTCAGGTGAGTTCTACTACTTTAAAATGTTATTTCAGATTTTTTAAGCGTTTCTCCCTCCCTTGCATGGATCAAACGTGGATCTACATTGACTTAGATCAAACGTGGATATGCCTTGACTTAGATCAAACGTGGATCTGCCTTGACTTAGATCAAACGTAGATCTGCCTTGACTTAGATCAAACGTGGATCTGCCTTGACTTAGATCAAACGTAGATCTGCCTTAACTTAGATCAAACGTGGATCTGCCTTGACTTAGATCAAACGTAGATCTGCCTTGACTTAGATCAAACGTGGATCTGCCTTGACTTAGATCAAACGTAGATCTGCCTTGACTTAGATCACACATGGATCTGCATTGACTTAGATCAAACGTGGATCTGCCATGACTTAGATCAAACGTAGATCTGCCTTGACTTAGATCACATGTTGATCTGCCTTGACTTAGATCACATGTGGATCTGACTTGACTTAGATCAAACGTGGATCTACATTGACTTAGATCAAACGTGGATAAGCCTTGACTTAGATCAAACGTGGATCTGCCTTGACTTAGATCAAACGTAGATCTGCATTGACTTAGATCAAACGTGGATCTGCCTTGACTTAGATCAAACGTGGATCTGCTTTGACTTAGATCAAACGTGGATCTGCCTTGACTTAGATCAAACGTAGATCTGCCTTGACTTAGATCAAAAGTGGATCTGCCTTGACTTAGATCAAACGTAGATCTGCCTTGACTTAGATCAAACGTGGATCTGCCTTGACTTAGATCAAACGTGGATCTGCCTTGACTTAGATCAAACGTGGTCTGCCTTGACTTAGATCACACGTGGATCTGCCTTGACTTAGATCAAACGTAGATCTGCCTTGATTTATATCAAACATGGATCTGCCTTGACTTAGATCAAACGTGGATCTGCCTTGACTTAGATCAAACGTTGATCTGCCTTGACATAAGTTTCTTAAGTGTCAAAATCACAGTCGGATTTGTTACATTCTTTGCCGACTCCGACTCCAGTAAAAAATGAGCGATTCCGCAGCCGTAGTCACAACTACAAGTTTTAAATAGGCCTACTTCATATTTCTCAGTTTTCCAATCTTCTGCACAAGATGTTTTGATACCTAGCTTGAAATGATGTCATGTTATAATTCTCGATTCATTCTTCAATCAGCTGATAACTAGTATCCTAGTTTTAGATTTTAGATCTCGTCGATCGAGTTCGATTGTAGAACTTGGTAAAAAACCTAAATCTAACATTTGGCGTTTACTTGAAACTATAGGGTGGAGGGTCTACAAACTATCGAGGGTGAGGGATACATCAGAATGATAAGGCTCCCCTTATTACACATTTTGTTAGACAATTAAAAAAACAAAATAAGGAACTTTGAAGAAAATAATCTGACAACTTGATAGTTTTATGATACAGTAACTAAAAAAATATTCATTTTTTTTTTTTAAACTATCATAATTACCTATGTATGTTACGTCGGTCGGCAACTCTCAAAATAGTAACTCGCGCCAAAAAAACAAAACAAAAGTGAGCAACGCACGGTGAGCAACTTGCGCTGCGTGGGTATAAAACAAATACTTTGGTTTAGTTTTTTATTCTTTCACGAAATTAGTATCGTTCGACAAAGAAAAATTTGCATAAAAATTGGTGTGCATGAGCCCTCATCCGATGTACAAATCAGGAAAACTTGAAAGTTTTTTGTTAAAACTACTTATTATCATGGAACACTCTTTGAAAACATTCCACGCACTTTCACACGAAATGTTGTCATCAAAGAACCTTTAAATTGAATCTAAAATAACATAAGTTTCGCCGTGTGTACGTTGGTCACAGCTGAGGAATGCAACCGTGTTGAAAAATTGTATTGTTTCCATTATATGTACTCTCCCGAAAATAGTTACAATCAACAAAGAAAAGCGTTCAAATGACGGTGTTCATGAACAGTTTGATTACACTGTATAATGGAAAGAAACCAAAAACACTATAAGAATGTACTTTTATCTGCTCATCCGGGAACGAAAACAGCACACTATAATTAAAAACCTGTCAAGTTTGACGGGTTATTGCTAGTTTGTAACATAATTACATAAAAGTAAGGTACAACTACAGAGAGACACAAGTTGATAAAAATTCATTATATTTTATATTATAGGTTAACAATAATAGCTAAAAAATATTAATAGCCTACTTAAAATATAACTATTTACAACATAATTACACGTAAAATGTTTATTAAGTTATAAAATCAATTGTTCTGTTTTCTTTTCTGAATATGCAAACTTGTCACTTACATTTTCTATGTTTATGTTGATATTTTAATGTACATGCATTAACGCCAACCCTAAGAATCTTTCTTCTGTTATCTTATTGTGGCCGTGTATGTTTATACTGCACTAGTAGTTATATTGATTTTATGTAGTCAGAGTTAATATTTCATATGTTGTGGTGGTTCAAGTGCTAACTGGCCTTCCGCCAGAGATGGTGATACTTGACCTTTTGTTATTTTTTCAACCCAGGAATGTTCTTCCCTTTAAGTTTGGTGATACGCAAAACAGTTTCAGCATAACAACGTATATCCAAAAGAAATTACTGTAAAGTTCCACAAATAGCAATGTAGAAAAATTCAATTAGAGTTTATTGGTGTCATTAGACAAACACTGTAAATTTAACAAGGATGATTGGTTATCCAAGATAAAAAAATATGTAACCCAACTGAATAATATATGTATATCCAAATAGAATAATATATGTGTTAATGGTTACCAGTTGACTGTTATTGGCCACCATAAATGTTAAAGCCAGTTTATAAATGTTAAATGGTGTTTTCGTGGCCAGTAGTAATGTGAACGAGCCGTCTCTTAAGTGTGCATAGGCTCGACAAGGTAAACAGTCCTGACCGTCGCTGTATGCGTTGAAGCGTGACATAAATAGCGAAGGTACAGCCTGGCCAATGTAAATATTAAATATAGAATGTACACGAATGACCAGTAGCAGTATAAATATGGATCAGCTCAATACAGGCTGACATGAGCGGTACAGTCCTTGGTTGGACGCAACAATGCTGGCATTCGTGTAGCTTGTCTTAATGTGTTGTCTTGAGTGAATCTCAATGTTTTGTTTTGCGAATGCGTGTTGAAAGTTCGTGGAAGTAGAAAGTAGGCATCAAAATGGACGTCACACTCTATATCTAGATATGTAGCAATTCATAGAGTGGTGGAACAGCTCTGACGTTTACAGAACTTTATTACACCCCAAGCGGCAGGTATGCCGACATTAATATCAACAGTCATTGAACAGGTCATGATATATTAATACAGTCATCATCAAGCTTGGCATGTGTCTAATAAAGCTGATCTCGTACAATGTTCTCAATCATCAGCTTCAGGGAAGATATATCCCATATGTGAGTTTAAACAAACTCCACTCTGACATTAGTAAGTCAGACATTAGATGACTCCGACCGGCCGTGCAAAATGGCGGACTTACGGTTCAAATGGCCTCCGCGTGATTCTTCATCAAACAAGGGGAATCCCACCTTGTGTAATTAGTATCGCCGCCATGCGGGATACATAACAATATATATATATAAGTACTTCGGGCGTGCACCAGCCTAGTGCATAATCAGAATACATAGTGAGCTTCCTTTCAAGGATACGTAGGTGGTACGTTTTCCCGCTCAGGGAAAGAATCATAAACTATCGATAATACGAGTCATGAAGATTCTATCAATAAGGGAAACAGTTCAAAGAGTCAATTACCTTCTGTCCCTTCAGAATAAATATAACCACACTCACATCGCCCCCAAGGCGCTGAGAATACGCATTAAATAATATACGACATCTTGTCGAACCACAGAGGACTTATCAAGAGACATGTTGACTCTCTTAAAATACAGCCCGATACTCTAGTCGGTAATGGCTTCTACCAAATCGCGCCACAAGTCACGCATGCGCACTGAGGCGCCAGACCTTTTGAGCATCGCTCAAAGTAGACGGTTTGAAACCATATCAGACAAAACTGACATCGGTTTTCCAAAACAGACCACAGACATAACAGACAAGTGAGATCACTACCCTGTGAACAATCATCCCAACAAAACCTAGATTAATGCCCTTAGACTAGGAAATACAAAATAATATCCCCAGCTTTTAATCAGGCATTTTTACATGGAGAGGCTCAGCACACTGACCGCTACAGTTTACCGCCCCCTGCGGAGAAAAAAAATAAATGGAACAATTTTTAAAATACAACCAAGAGCAAGATACTACAAGCTCGTAACGCACAAATAATGCGTAGGTGAGAAGTATTGCAATTAAATATAATGTCTAATATGAGGACAACTTCAACTTAAGTGAGAATATATCTTACTACATCAGAGAATTATTACACTAAGTACACACATATCCAGGGAGGAGGTATCAACGTACATATAGTGCTGGAAGAGTTGCAATGTGATCAACATATGTATTTATAACATATTATTACGTTAAGTACCTTATTCCCCCATTTATCAATGGACAAATCATGAAAACCCAGTGATACAATCACTTTAACCCAAAAAGGTACATTATACTAACATGTAATATATAATTTAATACAATGTTATCTAACATGAATCATATAATACAAAAAATGCTGTCGCCGAACAAATCCCAAGTAAGCGCACTCCAGTGCCATGGTAAGAATAGACCTTGTGCAACATCAAGGATGACAACACGGAGAGATTCATCGCGCATACAGAAATTATTCTGCTGAGAAAATACAAATAGTTCCATATGATAAATGTAAGATTTTCTAATATACATTAATCAAGCATACAAATCATACTATAACTGTGGCTGTGGGAACTTTTGTTCCTTGTATTGCGATAACTAACCCTTCCTGTTATACTAAAGAAGATAACAGAGGGTGAAATCACATAATTTACAACACTCATGTGAACACAAATGTGTTAACATATATTGTTATAGTCAAGAACTGTCATAAGTCTAGACGTGTATAAGGAATTTCTAGGACAGAAGAGTTAAGTGGAGTCATGTGGGCATCTAGACAGTATATCCGTTATGACATTAACCGAACCGCGGATAGCTCGTACCGTGAAATGAAAAGGTTGAAGAGCAATGGCATATCGAGTGGATCTCGAGCTCTTCAAGATTTTACTTTGAATAGCTGTAACAGCTTTTTGGTCGGTTTCCACAATGAAATGCGCGCCCAGAAGGAATCTTTGTAACTTGAGAATTGACCAAACCATAGCCAACAATTCACGGTCTAAAACCAAGTAATTCCTTTCTGCCGCATTTAGCTTCCTAGAAATATACATCACCGGATGCAGAGTATCTGAATACACCTGCATTAGTGCTGCCTCTATCCCAGTGGATGAGGCGTCACTTCGAAGAACAAAAGTCTTCTCAATGGTAGGTAACCTTAAGATAGGTGGAGATGAAAATAAAGTTTTAATCTGGTCCAATGAGGATTGGCATTCTTGAGACCGGCGGATCAGGTTAGGCGATCCTTTTTTCAATAAGGTTGAAAGAGGTGCCATAATGGATGATAGATTCGGAATGAATCGTCCATAAAATTGTATCAAACCTAAGAGACTACGTACTTGTTTTTTCGTCTTAGGGACAGAAATGTTTAATATTTTTGAAATATTGTGGTCCTCTGATTTTAAAAGACCATGACCAACACGGTGACCCAGGAAAGTAATTTCACTAAATCCTATAAAGGCTTTAGAGGGTTTTGCAGTTAAATTATACTCACGAAGAGTAGACAGCAATTCGTATAAACCCAAATAAGGATCTTCCCAGGAATCACTGAAGATACAGATATCGTCTAAGTATGCTTCGACATCTGTACGATATGAGAGAATTCGACGCATCATGCGTACGAATGTAGCAGGGGCGTTCATAAGGCTGCAAGGCATAAAATTCCATTGGAATAGACCCCTAGGTGTAGAAAAAGCAGTAAGAGGTTTGGCGCGTTTAGTTAAAGGAACTTGCCAATAACCTTTCGACAAATCGAGTTTGGTAAAGAGTCTAGAATTAGATAGTTTGTTTAGTAGCTCTTCTAATGAAGGCATAGGTTCAGCATCGAACTTCGTAACTTGGTTCAATTTGCGAAAATCAACGCAAAGGCGAATGTTATTGTCTTTCTTTCGAACAATAACCATGGACGAAGAGTATGCTGAAGTGGATGGTTCAATTATTTTCAATTGTATCATTTCATCCAATTCTTTTTCGACTTGTGACTGAAAATGGATAGGTATCGGAAAAGGTCTGACTCTGATAGGATTATAGTCAGTAAGTATTAAGTCATGTTCGATGACATGTGTGTGTCCAGGAATGTCGGTAAGGACATCCTGAAATGTTTGTAACATCGAAGAGACTTGTCGGTGTTCCTCAGCGGAAAGATTAGAAGAAACAGTAACGTTTTTCCAAGATTCCGTAGAATGAAGTGGGATCACCGGAAGAGGAAGTTTGACATCTGAGAACGTAGTTTCCTCATACTGTATAACCGACAGGGATGAGTAATGACCATGAGGTACAGGAGAATCGTCCGTCGCCTGGAAACTAGGCTGCAAATAGTCCGGTCGTTCATGAAATTCCGTGAGCATATTTATATGGAAAATTTTATGCTTCCCATCAATATCGACAACATAGGCGACATCGGAAATTCTTGAGACTATCGCATATGGACCTTTCCATGCAATAAGAAGTCTGTTCTCCCTAGAAGGAAGTAGAACGAATGTTTTGTCACACGGACAAAGTTGTCGTAGACATCTATTCTTATTTGCAAATTGCCTTGCCTTTTCCTTAGCAATTCGGAAGAAGTTGATAGTTTGCATGCCTCGATGATCTTTTGCCTAAGAGCAATGACATACTCATATGAAGATTGTGTGTCATCGCTAATATTATCGGCAGTAATAAGATCGTGGAGCAAAGACATAGGGTCGCGCGGTTGCGCGCCAAAGACAAGTTCAAAAGGAGAAAACCCTGTGTGTTCATTGGGAACCTCTCTATAAGCGAAGAGATCCGCGGGTAAGACCCTGTCCCAATCCTGAGGATAATCCTCAGTTATCTTCCCAAGTAAAGTCTTGAGCGTTCTATTCAAACGCTCAACTAACCCGTTTGACATTGCGTGATAAATACTGCTGAGAGACCTTTTAATTTGCAGAGTAGACATTACCTGTGACGTAGTGTCAGATATAAGTTGCGTGCCATGGTCTGACAATATTTCTCTTGGGAAACCCAAACGAGAAAATATCAACCAAAGAGCGTCTGCTATATCGGCAGTAGAGATGCTCTTAAGAGGTATATCCTCTGGCCAACGTGTGCACATGTCGACACATGTAAGGATAAACTGATGTCCTCTGGCCGACTTGATCCTAAAAGGACCAATAATATCTATTGCCATTTTCTGAAAAGGCCGAATAGGAATGTCAGCAGCCTGGATAGGCGCAGCATGTCGTGGTCCTCTAGATTTGACCTCCTGACATACCTTGCATGATCGGCAGTAAATACGAATGTCCTTATTGACAAAAGGCCAAAAGAAAGCCGCGAGGACTCTCGACTTCGTACGGGCAAAACCCATATGTCCAGCACATTGCGAGTCATGAGCATGTTGCAATATTTGCACTCTCATTCTCTTAGCCACAAGAATTTGTAAATGTGTAGACGCAGTCGAGTCTTGGTCCATACGCACAAGTACTCCGTTCTTCATGGTAATCCAAGACTTTCTATTTGTATTTTGATTTGGATCACATTTTTTTGCTAGAATGAAGAATTTTTGTAAAGAAGGATCTTCTTCTTGCAATTTTATGAAAGAGTCACGTGAAATAACCAAGTCACTATCTTGGCTATGCATTTCATTATTACTAGTCAATGAAGTTTGAGGTGTCTCCAGAGCTTGTGCTCTTGTGACAACTGCATTGGTAGCATGCATATTCTGATCTTCCCAAGCAGCAATCTGCTGTTGGGTACATTCCCTAACTCCGTGAATACGACCGATAATAAGGTTCGCAATAGGATTCGGTAGAAGACACGCGTGGACATCTCCCGTAAAGAAGGGAGTAGCAATATGTAATATGGCAGTAGGATACTTTTCCAAAGTGCCACCAAATGTGACACATTTGATCACCTTTCCTGTAGCACAGGATGGGTCTACTAGAGTTTGCTTAACCCCATTCGTAGTGCATCCAGAATCAAAAGGACTGAGACTGGATTACTATTTACTAGACCTTTATGTAGGATAAGAGAACCTCTCCCGTCATGCGCAACTGCAGCGGGCAGAGCGGGAAGAGGGTGACCACCACTCAAGGTAGTTACAGTTGTCGGCTCGAACAAAGTAGAGCATTGGGGGCATTTAGTTGCTCTCCCAAAGTCAAAGGCAGAACAAGTGATGGCGCTAGAGTTTTTATTATCATTATCCTGCTTACAGGCTCCCTGAGACTCTTGCTGTACAGAGTTTGCCTGTTGATATATCTTTCTTCTATGTTGAGATCTACCGCGAACATTATTGCCTTTGAAATTATCATTATTTTCTCTATTGTAACTGTTATCCTGGTTTGAATCCCAGTTTCTATAGTTATCATTATCGTTTCCATATTGATGAAAACATCTACTAGTTTGGTTTTGAGGTCTCCGTGAAGAATAGATTTGACCACCTCTATTATTATAACCGCTTATAAAATGTCTATAATTATTGGGTGTGTGAAATAACGAGGGGTGTCAGGCTCGTTCTCCAGTTCTTCGAAGAAGAATCACTATGTAATAGATTGCCCTGATTCTGAGCATAATTACGGTTACTCTTCCTATTAAAATTTTGTTGAGTACCCTGAAATTTACGCAGGAAGTTTGTGCCATATGGTGCTGCCGAAGCAACTGGCAAAACCTTCCTTTACTCTTTGAAAACTTTTCTCTTCAGGCTCAGATTCTCTTTGTAACCTTTTCTCTTCAGCCTCAGATTCTCTTTGTAACCTTTTCTCTTCAGCCTCAGATTGTCTTTTTTGCTTTTCCATTTCCATTTGGAATCTCTTTTCCTCCACCTGCATCTGCAATTTTAAATTCTCAGCTTCTCCTTTCTTTTGTTCAGCTTCAATTTTTATTTTATTTTCCTCCGACTCTAATGCCTTGGCATATTGAACAGTCGCAAATTCTTCCAATTTATCACCAGTCTTACCAAGGGATTTCCCTTGCTCAATAAAGTACTCAAGTGTAGACATATTGTCTAATAGTATGAGTCCAAAACCTGAAAAAATGTATTATCTTATTTCAACCTTAATGGTAACAAGTCTTAACTAAAGTACTTGTATAATCACATTACATTAGTGCAGTCTCTGTAGAAAACAAGTCTTTGACAAAGAACCTTTATAATCAACTGTATAATAGTAATAATACCAGTCAATTCTTTATCATAAGTGCACTACACAACTAATAGTGCATGAGCAAATCCATCAGTCTGTTATCATAAGCGCACTACACAACTAATAGTGCATGAGCATGTATTTATTAATATTAAATACTGACCAAGAACAATGTAAACAATAACAAATATCAAAGACAATACAAAAACATTCGCAGAAGTCAACTAAATAAACAGCAAAACTTAAAGAAAATATCACATAGAATGTGATGATAACTGCGAAAAAGTAAACAATACAAATGACGTCACCTTGTATAAACAGAAGAGTGTATAGAACTAATTAATAGAAAAGAGGAGACCTACAAATACAAACAAATGAAATCAGAACTAAAGAACAGAAAAAAATATAATGAAAACAACGAAAAAATACACTTCGTCACAGCTAAACGGAAATAGCAACAAAAGTCGCTAGCAAATTTCCCAAGGAAATCAACTGAATATCAACATACACATAACACATGTAAACATAAACACAAAGCATAAATAATGATATTCAAACGTGGAAGGCTTAGTTCATACGCAAAACAAGGCCCAGTTCACAACACAAGAACACGCCACTTATCTTTAGTCCTATCGTCCACAACGATGAAGATCTAGCGTCAACGTTCTGAAGATTAAATGATCCAAGGCTGAACACATCTGAACTTGCTTCCAAAATGATGATGATAATAACGGTACTTGACCTTCTTATCTACTGCAGCTGAACTCGCATCTAAAAATGATGATGATAATCATGCAGCTGTACTTGCTTCTCAAAAGAATGATGATAATTTGCAGCTGAGCTTGCTTCTCAAAAAAAAGATGGTGATAATCTGCAGCTGAACTTGAAAACGGCACTCGGCCTGATGACCTAGTTACGTCCTGTGAGCTGGTGTAGTGAGTATGTCAACAACTACACAGTGCTGAGTACATTCCATTGTAGGCGAACTTGAAACTTCCGTTAAACCCCATCGAAATTGGTCCACCATAAATGTTAAAGCCAGTTTATAAATGTTAAATGGTGTTTTCGTGGCCAGTAGTAATGTGAACGAGCCGTCTCTTAAGTGTGCATAGGCTCGACAAGGTAAACAGACCGGACCGTTGCTGTATGCGTTGAAGCGTGACATAAATAGCGAAGGTACAGCCTGGCCGATGTAAATATTAAATGTAGAATGTACACGAATGACCAGTAGCAGTATAAATATGGATCAGCTCAATACAGGCTGACATGAGCGGTACAGTCCTTGGTTGGACGCAACAATGCTGGCATTCGTGTAGCTTGTCTTAATGTGTTGTTTTTAGTGAATCTCAATGTTTTGTTTTGCGAATGGGTGTTGAAAGTTCGTGGAAGTAGAAAGTAGGCATCCAAATGGACGTCACACTCTATATCTAGACATGTAGCAATTCATAGAGTGGTGGAACAGCTCTGATGTTTACAGGACTTTATTACACCCCAAGCGGCAGGTATGCCGACATTAATATCAACAGTCATTGAACAGGTCATGATATATTAATACAGTCATCATCCAGCTATGCATGTGTCTAATAAAGCTGATCTCGTACAATGTTCTCAATCATCAGCTTCAGGGAAGATATATCAGATATGTGAGTTTAAACAAACTACACTCTGTCATTAGTAAGTCAGACATTAGATGACTCCGACCGGCCGTGCAAAATTGCGGACTTACGGTTCAAATGGCCTCCGGGTGATTCTTCATCAAACAAGGGGAATCCCACCTTGTATAATTAGTATCGCCGCCATGCGGGATACAGAACAATATATATATAAGTACTTCGGGCATGCACCAGCCTAGTGCATAATCAGAATACATAGAGAGCTTCCTTTCAAGGATATGTAGGTGGTACGTTTTCCCGCCCAGGGAAAGAATCATAAACTATCGATAATACGAGTCATGAAGATTCTATCAATAAGGGAAACAGTTCAAAGAGTCAATTACCTTCTGTCCCTTCAGAATAAATATAACCACACTCACATCGCCCCCAAGGCGCTGAGAATACGCATTAAATAATATACGACATCTTGTCGAACCACAGAGGACTTATCAAGAGACATCTTGACTCTCTTAAAACACAGCCCGATACTCTAGTCGGTAATGGGTTCTTGGAAATCGCGCCACAAGTCACGCATGCGCACTGAGGCGCCAGACCTTTTGAGCATAGCTCAAAGTAGACGGTTTAAAACCATATCAGGCAAAACTGACATCGGTTTTCCAAAACAGACCACAGACATAACAGACAAGTGAGATCACTACCTTGTGAACAATCATCCCAACAAAACTTGGATTAATGCACTTAGACTAGGAAATACAAAATAATATCCCCAGCCTTTAATCAGGCACTTTTACATGGAGAGGCTCAGCAAACTGACCGCTACAATATGTATATCCAAATAGAATAATATACTGATTTGTCTACTCAAAAACTTGTCTTGGTATCCTCAAAGACGAAGTTCACCTAACGCTATCTGTAAAAATCCTCTAGTCTAAAGTTATGGTTTCATTAGAATTATAAATCCTGAAATCTCTGCCTATCGCCCACAACTCTTCTATTTATACTATTTCTTCTTTTTTCCCGCCTTTTTTCACACGACCCGTCCTTTTTTCACACGGTACAATAATCTACATTTGCACTCCTTTCCTCAGCTTTTCCACCTTTTTGCACACGACAGACATTCTGTTATTTCGACTTTTTTTCACATGTGTGATCTTTTCCAACTTAACAATTGGATAAAAAAAAACCAGATCACACAAACATTCATTTCCCACTTTCGCGCTTATAAAACCCATTCATTATTATCTGGGACTGACCTACGTTTGCCCTGTCAGAGCAGTAACTGCCAACTGAACTTTGAATAAATACTGCGTTTTGTGTAAAAACGTCTTATTTGCTTTTAAGGTCTGTCATTCGTACATGTAGCATGTTATAGCACATATAAATGCTTAACGTGGAATTAGGAGGGATAATGCTAGCTTGAAAGGCCAAGCGGTCACATACGTCCCTGGCCCGCAAATGTATCACAGAGGAAGACATTTGCGTACTATCAACTAAGTACCTCATGCTAGTGACTGTTATAAACGACTAACCTATTGGTAGAGTCTCTTAGAGAGGAAAAAAAAATGTTTTTAAAAAAAATGTTCGTAAAACGAGGGATCCCAGTATATTTATAATGCGTAAAACGGGAAATACTTAAAATTTGTCAATACACTTCGCCATTGAACAGTATAATGTACACTACTTCTTAACAATATCAATATAAACAATGCTGTGCGTTAGTCATCACCATAATGATAGCATACTTAATGATAACATTTAAAAAAATAATCACATACGATTTTCATGGGTTGTGCAAACAACACAAATAAAAACAAAACAAACAAAATACTATGGCAATATTTAACACAATTGACTAATATTCATTAAGTATTTAACAATCTTAAATGTAGTAGCTGCGACGAACATCTGTATGTATTGTATGTATGTATGTATGTATGTATGTATGTATGTATGTATGTATGTATGTATGTATGTATGTATGTATGTATGTATGTATGTATGTATGTATGTATGTATGTATGTATGTATGTATGTATGTATGTATGTATGTATGTATGTATGTATGTATGTATGTATGTATGTATATGTATGTATGTATGTATATGTATGTATATGTATGTATGTATGTATGTATGTATGTATGTATGTATGTATGTATGTATGTATGTATGTATGTATGTATGTATGTATGTATGTATGTATGTATGTATGTATGTAGTATGTATGTATGTATGTATGTATGTATGTATGTATGTATGTATGTATGTATGTATGTATGTATGAATGTATGTATGTATGTATGTATGTATGTATGTATGTATGTATGTATGTATGTATGTGTATGTATGTATGTATGTATGTATGTATGTATATGTATGTATGTATGTATGTATGTATGTATGTATTTGTATGTATGTATGTATGTATGTATGTATGTATGTATGTATGTATGTATGTATGTATGTATGTATGTATGTATGTATGTATGTATGTATGTATGTATGTATGTATGTATGTATGTATGTATGTATGTATGTATGTATGTATGTATGTATGTTATGTATGTATGTATGTACATATTACGATATATACATTATATATGATATATATATATTCATATAAATATATCCGATATATATATATTATATATATATTATCATATATATTTTTATACGTATATTATATACTATATATATATATATATATATATATATATTAATATCATAATATATTATATATAGGTATATATGGATACGTATATCATCATATCGTAATGACATGGGGACCCACATATTATGTAACCATGGCAATAAAACTTTTTTAAAAAAACAACACCAACTAATACAGAACATTGGCTCCTCGTATACTGTTCAACAGATAGAACGTGGTAAATAAAAATAACCGTAATTATGTTAGCAGGCGATAATACTTTTTCAAACTTTTCATCCTGCTGTAGACTGCGGTTAGGATTTTACCAGGATGTAATATGGGTCTTAAACACCAACCATATATGGACAGGTTTGGTGAACACTAGTCTATGTGTTTTTCCCGTTCGCACAATATAAATTCATGGCATTATTTATCTGGTAACATGGAGTTTACAAAGTATTTTATTTAAAAAGTGTCTCCTCTAATCTCCAACTTATGTAAATGGTCGTTACTATGGAGGGAGGGACAAACTTTACCGATACAAAATAACCTCTATCGGGTGTTGGAGTTGATTGAACTATCTCAGTTACCCTGAACCAAGTATCAAAACTGTTTATTAGGTTCGTAATCAAATATAAAATCTTACTAGCATACACAATGTAAGTTCATGATAATAATGGACAACAATTTGTCAAGAAAATAAACTGTACGCGTCCCGCTTACAACGTGGACCAAATGGTCAGGAAAATACAGGTTCTACATCATATAGTGATGTTTATTTTATTCAATATAAAAGGTATAATGGACAAATAATTGTTGTCAACAAAAATATACTGTAGCGTTTCCGCTTACAACCGTGACATAATAGTGGTCAGGAAAATACAGGTAACATCAATTGTGTTATGTTTATTCTCTCAATACAAGGTATAATAGACAAAGGCAATTTGTCAACAAAATATACTGTACGCGTTCCGCTTAAAACGTGACAAATGGTCAGGAAAATACAGGTACATCAATATGTGATGCTTATTTCTGAATACAAGAGATATAATGGACAACAATTTGTCAAGAAATATACTGTAGCGTTACCGCTTACACGTGATGAGACAATATGGTCAGAAAAATACAGGTTACATCAATATATGATGGATTTAATTTCTTCTCAATTCAATGTTTATCAACATGTGAAAACTATATCCGTGTAATACCATGTTTAGCGATTTCTCATGGAATTGCGTCATGGTTACCTGCATGTAAATAATTATCAATGTATTATTTTTGGCCAATCCGACGATACTGTGTGTATTGATTAGCATATAAGATTTACCCAACTATGCCAAAATATACTTATATATCACGAAGTCAAATTTTAGGTAAAAATTCATTATATGTCTCAGTTAATTTAGTGGAGTGGGGTGTGCTATATTGGATAAATGACGACGAGGTAGGGTTTCATCACACATTGGGATTGCGATGTCACAGAGAGTTAGCGGGGCATGCTATGATCTTTAAATTTTCTATTTTCCTTTCTTTCTCTACCCGTGTCCTCTACCGTTATTATCGCTCTTTTATCCTTGTCCTGTAATAATTTCGCATCCATTCGTTTGCGAAAAATAATTTTTATCTTCCCCATTCTCAACTTT
This sequence comes from Oreohelix idahoensis, assembly GCA_024509875.1. Taxonomy (NCBI): domain Eukaryota; kingdom Metazoa; phylum Mollusca; class Gastropoda; order Stylommatophora; family Oreohelicidae; genus Oreohelix; species Oreohelix idahoensis. The sequence goes on along the minus strand of JAMPIV010000729.1, from coordinate 15,643 downwards.
ACCGTTTTCTTTCTCATACCGGTAAAACGCATATTATGACCATAACGTGAACATTCTCTGCCCGAGACGGGAAGAGCGTTATATTGCATTCTATTGCATTAGATGTCAGTGGACGAAAACTGTGAATTTCGCTTACCTATGACATGAGAGCAGACGTAAATTGTTTGCATTTGCACCTGTCACGCGAGTATCCTTGGCGGCGGTGCTCCATGCGGCGTGAATCGCGCCAGACCTGTTCGCCAGATCAGACAGAGTGTCTAGGATTTCTCAGGTGACACATCACCTGCTCCACGGCAAGTTTTGGGTAAGGTGTGAACGCAAGGTTTGGCATGTTATTGCTAGCGTCTAAGCAACGTAAGTGTTAGGAAAAACGAGAGATTGCGTGGTTTTGGAAATAGGGCACATCCTTGGTGTGTGTTTCATATATCTTAACGAGAGTTTGAGATTTAAGCCAATTCACTCCGTAAAACTAGTCGCAGTCAAGACTATTTGTGGGGAACAAGCCTTCGTTCGATTTCCTAAGAATCTCTGTTAATAGAGATGGGCATTTAGTTTGAGGTCGAAGTGTTTTAAAAGTTCTTAGTAGTTCTGTGTGTGAGTGTTAAATAATTATATATATATATATTTTTTATCTTTTATAAAGTTATATTTTATTTATTTATATTAAAGTATATATATTTTATAATTACTATTATATATATATTTATAAATATATATTTAAATATAATATCTAGTATTTTTCGGAGCAAGTGTTCAAAGTAATTAAAATCGCCGCGGTTCCCATTTTATTTCCCGATTTTCTTTTTTGCAGAGTGAATTAATTTATAAAGATATGTTATATTCTCTAGCTGATGAGTTTACAGTGGAAAACAGAATAAATTATAATTTTTAGTTTAACTTCAGGTCGGCTATTAATGCGCAGAATTTAAAGGTTAACTGTTAGAATAATCAGACGAGAAATAAATTTTCCTAAACTAACTTTTTAAATGCTAGAGATGCCGTCATGAGTGTTGACGGAATATGTATGTATTCCTAATTCATGAGGATTGATGATTTTATGAATATAAAAATTATTCAACGGGAAAGTTTTAAATGATAAGTCTTAACTGTACGCAGATGTGAGCAGTTAAAAACGTAAGTTATATTTGAGTAACATAATATGTAAATATTTCATATGTGTTTTTTTCTTTATTCAGTGAATACTGGGGTAAAACAAACTTTGCCCGCGTTTGGTACAGAGACATACCTGTGAGAAATTAAACATTTTTATATCTTTAACCACGGGATTTCAAGTAACACCTGTCTGCCAAGGCGTGTGTCTTCAGAGATAGACAGAATACCAATCCAACTAAAGGGTTTTTAAAGAATAAATGCGTATACTGGGCCTTTGAGCCAGATCAGATTTCTTCACAAACGAATGTACATGCTGCCTTGTGGCGAGAATAATTGCAGAAAAATAACATTAACATTTCCGACATTGTTGACAAAGTGTGTGGTGAACCAAGACTATCTGTTGAGAGTAGTTGTCCAACGGTCATCTTCCTAATTAAGGGAAACCTCGTGTTTCTGACACTGTGTGCCTGTTTAAACTTTCTTACCCAAACTGATTCAAGTGACTGTTACGGTGGAATATATTTGAGGATCATGCATGCATACGCGAATGATAGCAGGTGTTCATTCAGGACATTATGGTCAGTACACATAACAAAGCCGGTAGGTGAACAGTTCCACGGGAAAACATGGTTGACATTTAATACATAAAGTCACTTCACAATAGTATCCATCAACACATCAGAAGTACATAGCAATGGATAAGCGTAGTAGATTATCCCTCGTCCGTCAATAAGTTCAAACGTTAGACATCTTTACGTGGCATATAATATAATAATGATGCACTACTCTCATCTCCACTCAATCCTGGCCGTTGTACTAAAGGTTCGGGCAATCCACGAAAACCAAAGTAATGCGGCAGAAGAAATCAGGGCAAACCAAATATTAGTTGCCTCATATCTTAAAGTTACACTTGTAGTAAATTATGGTATGAACTTCTAGATAGGTTCGTGAACCATCTTACACATTACGTGGCGGCCTCATAAAAATCAATAATGCCACAATGGATATATTCATATCCCCCACGACATGTGACCGAAACGTCCCTAGTTGACCGTCGCTCAACACGGGTGAACGCATCGCTCACCACGGGTGGACGCTTCGTGCAAACCGTAGTTTGACCACAGGCGAACACAATTCCTCACATAAAAATGGAAATGTGCTAGCGTGTAGTAACATTTCACACTATTTTATCTGCATCTCAAATCTATCCTTAACATATCACCCCCTTCGCGGTGTAAAAAAAACAAATTTATTTGGTTTTTTTTTCAAATTCAAATATTTCCTATACGGAAATAGCGGCCAAAATTGATTATATCACAAAAATTGGGCCACATCGAAAATAATCTAGTCGCAGTCAGTCTGCATAATGTAACTTATCATTAAATAACATGCTAGATGAATTTGTCATCAGTCATAAACAGTCATATGTCAATAAGTAACAATTCATATACAGTCGATATTCCAATGATGTAGCAAAAAAAAACATAAATGTATGATCATGTGAGTTTACAATAACCATATCAAAAAATAGCATGCATATATGAAAATGGTATGAGATATATAAAATAAATAAAAACAAAAAATCCAAATCAAAAATTCAAAAATGCATGAATAATAATTTAAAAAAAATAATTTAGAAGGTTATATCTCCAAGTAACAATGCTGTCAAAAATCCTAAAATTAACCTTAAACGCAATTCACGCATGATATGAATCAAATAAGATACGAAACAATGCGATATGAATTTAATGTAACTAAAGTACATGAATATCTCACAAAAAGAGAAAGAAGAGAGAGAAAAAAAATAGTACAAGAACGCAAGGATAACTAATTAACACAATTATTACATTACTTTATTATTCTGCTTTAAGTACCTTTGTACGTTGTGACAAGACAAGTAATGTCCAAAACAAACTTGCAAAAGTCTAATAATACTCCTCACTATCCGTGTCAGGACTAGATTTCTAGCATTAATATAGCAATCTTAATTAATGTGAATGTGCATTCCAGAATAATAACATAATGTCGTAGTTGGAAATTGTTCATGTCTGCAAGTAGTATAATACTGTTCATTGTACCACTAGTTAAAGTGAATAATGATTATCTCAAAGTCATGTAAATCACAAATGTTAATATGAATGATTTGGAAATCAACTTAGTGTTCATGTACTCATCGCCCGTTGTCATAGTGACTAGTAGTGGATAAACACCATGGCTTCACACATGTATAATATAAAGTCAATTAACTAAATCAATATGAATCTTCAAGTTCGAGCTGCGGGCATCTCGATAAACTATCGACGACTATATTTGATGAACTTGGGATAGAATGAATATCGTATTTTCTCGCCATCAGTCAACGTTCTTGAGATATGGAAGGTTGCATGCACCGTCCTCTCAAATTCTTGCACCAGCGAAGCAACGAAACTCTGGAACAAGCATCTGTGCGGGGATAATAATTCAAATTTATAACCAGTTACCTCAAATAGAAGGCATAGAGAAAAAAAAAGAAATTTGAATTTTGAATATAATTTAACGCAGCCTCGCACTCTGGTTTCCCTTGCACGTGGTTAAGTAAACCTTTTTTTTTCCAAGGCAGAGAGGTCATCAGTGACGAAAACAAGTTGGGTATAAGTCCACTGTATTACTGAATTAAACCGATATGACCACGAACTTGCTTCTGAGTAGTAGGTATGGACAATTTTAGAATCTTGGAAATGTTCTGTGCACAAATGAAATTTAAGACATAATCAACATAAGATATACGTAAAATGAGAAAGATGCACCCGAGTAACCATATTAAAAACTGCGTGGTGCAGAATTATGAACTAATTGCAGGTGTAGGCAACGGTGTCGAAAATAGGCTCCGTTGTCGAAGTTAACAACTTGGCGAGCATCTCCATGTGAATAAAAATAAACAAGGTCTACTTTATCATTAGAGCTGGGAATAGAAAAAAGACGCACATATCGGACGTCGGCAGTGTACTGAAAAAATCCAGCCAGTGCGCGCCATGTAGTGCTTGGTGGAAGATTTCGCACTAATACGGTGCGTGAGCGTGTATTAATACCACCATACGTGGGGGTCGATCCCACGAAATTCGCGTTATCAGCACGAAATCGTGCGCTTGGAGGGTATGCCGTCGCAATGGAATGAGAGACATGGTGATTAATTTGCCGTTTGTGCGTCGTAACTGGCTTAAAAGGTGCATCATACTGCATATGCTCAGTATGATGTTTATTGGAAATCGGTCCCATCGGTTTGGACCATGTCGTAGATGACTGCTCATATGGTACTGCTAAACCTTCTTTAACAGATGTAATGGGTCTAGTATGACCGGGCAAGTTTGCACTATCATTACCATCAACCTCACATGTAGCATTCAGACTCTTATTAGTATATTTTGCGTCGCCCTTGACGATCTCATCTGCATTTTTAAGATCAGTCACATTCTTATCATGTCGCCATGACTGATTCCCAGAATTGGCAGTATTGTCTCTAGAACCTCTGGCATAAGAGTGCTGGCGAGAAAAGTTTTACTTGCCTCGAAATGATTTTACTTTTTGAGGTTGTGATGACTTATTAGAGTCACAATTAGCACCGCTGGCATGTCGTACAATAGGTTTGTCATAACGACTATGGGACAACAAATTTTTGTGCAACACCACATCTAGCAACCCATCAACCCTTTTTCTTAACTTAGAAATTTCTTCACTTTGCCTTTTATTTTCTTCTTCAAGGTTCAAATTTTTACTATTCTCCTCGTGAGTGATTTCTCAATTTTAGCCATCTTTTCTTTCTCCATAGTTAATTCTTCTACTCTCTTTTTCTTATCTAATTGTATCTGATCTCTTGCTACATCCAACATGTTAACCTTTGATCTTAAATCAGAAATCTCAGATTTCAGTATTTGAATCTCTGCTACCTGTGCATCACAGTCTATCTTTAAAGCAGTATTAAGCTTAGTTAGTTCACCACAGACACTCTTATCAAATTCCATGACGGGCACTTTTTTCTCGTACTCTAATTTTATCTGCTGTAGCTCTCTCGTAAGAGATTTTTCCTTACATTTATGGTCCTCTATCGTTTGTTCCTCCTGAACAACGTCGTCGCGTATAGCGCAGTGTATGTTATTTAATACCTGACTGTAACTGTCTTTTTCTCTTGTTGAGGTGATCACTGGCCCAAACAGTATACTTGTTGTTAGATGTGTAGTGCGAGCGTATGATGAACTGAGTGTGGGTGCGAATGAAGGCGCGAATGTGTTTAGGCTCATATATATGAAGACCCTGCAACCCATACTCTCACATGCAGTAGTCAAGGATGCTTGGACACTGCAGGCATGTTTCAAGACATTTATTGACGAGAACACACATAGTATCAACAGGAACAGTCAGTGTAACAAGGTCATGCTGACCGGAAATCGATAGGTATACAGTTGGCATTCAAAAGGTAAACATCAGAGTAGACGTGCATGGTCAATAGCAAAGTTCTTCAATAATGACAGTTCGTAGCGTCGCCCTTGGCATCTCTGACTAAACGCGTCAGATGCCTTAGTCACTTTGACACATAGGTGCAACTTGGCATTCCCCGCCAATTGCACATTATCAGGCTGTAGTAGAATAGCCGAAAGCACAGGCCTCGTTCTGACGTCGGCTGTGTACTTCTGTTAAATAGGTTACCATCAACCCTGCAGTAATGCTTATTGTAGACATAAATCCCGCCAATCTGCGGTTCCCACAATATATCTTCGTCACTGGATTTCTGGACAATATAAAGACTAACAGTCTTGGATGGCTACCTCGAGCACAAAAATATAAGTTCTGTAATATATAGGATCGGTGAGCTGCAGTTCACACTAAGTAATCCTTTTACATGTTCTGCCACCGAAAAGCGTAATAATGCATAAAGGTCGGTATTACCTGGAAAATGAATCCTCAGAACATAACAAGGAATTCTGTCGTCATCCCGACGCACAGAGATTCACTGGGGAAAACTGCCATAGCAGTTACTTCGAAGATTCTCCCCGAAAAAACAATGGACTCTTGGTCCCTTCAGAAAAACAGGACCTTCCCGGCTTGCCGGAAGTATATCTCTCTCCCGCTTAAAAAACCTTCCCATAGGCCTACGCCCGAACTGTCAACCTTTGACCCTAAAGGTCAAAACACAATGAATGAATAAACAAGGGAAGACAACCCCTAATCAACCTGACATCGCAGGTAAAGACACAATTATACTTATGATAAAACATAGGCAAATAACTCGACAGATGACTCCGTCGAAAATGACAGCAACATTACTACCACCCCCCTGTAAAAAAAAATGAAATTTTTTTTTTTTTTTAATATGTCCATGAGCAAGATAGCACCAGTATCACTTCTGTGCTCATGCAAAAACTGAACCTAATATCAGGTACAATAGACGCATAAATAAGGCGTCTGAAGAGAATACAAATCATCTCTCAACATAGGAGAAAATATTTCCTTTAAGCCAAACAAACTAAGGGATACCATTCAAGAAACTTAAGTTGCTGGCAATACTAATCATATATCAAACATTACTAAAAAATATAATTATAGCAATATACAAATGTCAATGCTATTTTAGCAACATATCACTGATGGATGGACAAAATGAAATTTGTTAAATTATCTAACCATCATCCAAATACATTTGTATTACAACATATTATGATATTAAGGACAGACCTAAGTCTGAAAGTATATCAGAAAAAAACTAGGACACAAGATTTAACTGGAATCATGTGGGCATCTAGACAATATGTCCGCCATCACATTATCCGAACCACGGATAGCTCGCACCGTGAAATGGAAAGGCTGAAGAGCAATAGCATAACGAGTAGATCTCGAGCTCTTCAAATCCTTACTTTGCATAGCCGTAAGAGCTTTTTGGTCGGTTTCCATAAAGAAATGCGCGCCCAGAAGGAACCTTTGTAGCTTAAGAATGGACCAAACCATAGCCAACAATTCACGGTCCAAAACCGAGTAATTCCTTTCTGCCGCATTTAGCTTCCTAGAAATATACATTACAGGATGCAGAGTTCCTGAATATTCCTGCATTAGTGCCGCTCCAATCCCAGTGGAAGAGGCATCACTACGAAGGACAAAAGTCTTATCAATCGTTGGTAGTCTTAAGATAGGATGAGATGAGAACAAATTCTTAACCTGATCCAATGAAGATTGGCATTCTTGGGACCAACGCACCATATTAGGAGAACCTTTTTTCAATAACGTTGAAAGTGGTGCCATAATGGAGGACAGATTCTCAATGAATCTTCCATAGAATTGTATCAATCCCAAGAGACTACGCACTTGCTTTTTCGTCTTCGGAACCGAGATATTTAATATCTTTGAAATGTTTTGGTCCTCTGTCTTCAACAGACCATGACCAACTCGATGACCTAGGAAGGAAATTTCACTAAACCCAACAAAAGCTTTAGAGGGTTTAGCAGTCAAACTATGCTCACGTAGAGTAGATAGCAATTCCTTTAGACCCAAATAGTGTTCTTCCCAAGTATCGCTGAAAAGACAGATGTCGTCTAAATATGCAATGACATCTGCACGATCTGATAGAATTCGTCGCATCATGCGCACGAAAGTCGCTGGGGCGTTCATAAGCCCGAAAGGCATAAAATTCCATTGAAACAGACCCCTAGGTGTCGAAAAAGCAGTGAGAGGTTTGGCGTGTTCCGTCAGTGGGACTTGCCAATAACCTTTCGACAAGTCTAGTTTAGTAAAGAATTTAGCTTTAGAAAGTCTAATAAGTAGATCATCTAATAACGGCATAGGTTCAGCATCGAACTTCGTAACTTGATTTAATTTGCGATAGTCAACGCAAAGACGTATGTTATTGTCTTTCTTTCGAACAATAACTATCGACGAAGAATAAGCTGAAGTGGATGGTTCAATTATTTGTAGTTGAATCATTTCATCCAATTCTTTCTCGACTTGTGCTTGAAAATGAATAGGTATTGGGTATGGTCTTACTCTGATCGGATTACGATCAGTAAGTATGATGTCATGTTCTATGACATCTGTGTGTCCAGGAATGTCGGTAAGGACATCCTGATATGATTGTAACGTAGAGGATACTTGACGCTGTTCCTCAAAAGACAAGTTCGAAGAGATTGTAACGTCTCTCCACGATTCCGTTGAAGTAAGTGGAATCGCAGGAAGAGGTAAGTTCACGTCAGAAAAAATAGTTTCCTCATCCTGTATAACGGACAGGGATGAGATGTGACCATGTTGGACTGGAGAGTCGTCCGTCGCCTGGAAAAAAGGCTGCAAATAGTCTGGACGTTCAATAAACTCTGTTAGCATATTTATATGGAAGGTTTTATGCCTTCCATCCACATCGACAATATAGTCGACATCGGAAATTTTTGAGACTATAGTGTATGGACCTTTCCATGAAATGAGAAGTCTATTCTCTCTTGAGGGCAGTAAGACATATGCTTTGTCTCCAGGACAAAGTTGACGTAGGCGTCTTTTCCTATTAGCAAATCGCCTAGCTTTTTCTTTCGCAAATTCGGAAGATGAAGTTGCTAACCTGCACGATTCGATAATCTTTTCTCTAAGAGCTATGACATATTCATATGACGATTGTGTATCATCGTCAATATTATCGGAAGTTATCAAATCGTGTAACAAGGACATCGGACCGCGCGGTTGCGCGCCAAAGACAAGTTCGAAAGGAGAAAACCCTGTATGCTCGTTGGGAACCTCTCTATAGGCAAAGAGGACTGCAGGTAAAACCCTGTCCCAATCTTCAGGATGATCCTCCGTTATCTTGCCAAGTAAGTTCTTTAGTGTCCTGTTAAGACGTTCTACCAATCCATTGGACATTGGATGATAAATACTACTGAGAGACCTTTTAATGTCTAGCGTAGCCATTACCTGAGACATAACGTCCGAAATTAACTGAGTGCCGTGATCCGACAGTATTTCTCCGGGGAATCCCAGACGAGAAAATACGAGCCAAAGAGCATCAGCGATATCGACAGTTGATATGCTCTTCAGAGGAATAGCCTCTGGCCAACGCGTGCACATGTCCACGCAAGTGAGGATAAATTGGTGTCCTCTGGCTGACTTAATTTTGAACGGACCAATGATGTCTATAGCCATTTTCTGAAAGGGCCGAATCGGAATATCTGCAGCCTGAATAGGAGCAGCATGTCTCGGACCTCTAGACTTGACCTCTTGACAAATTTTGCAAGATTGGCAATAAATTCGGATGTCTTTATTCACGAATGGCCAAAAGAAGGACGCAAGGACTCTAGTTTTAGTTCTGGAAAAACCCATGTGTCCAGCACACTGAGAATCGTGTGCATGCCGAAGAATTAAGGCTCTCATACACTTAGGCACAAGAATTTGCGAGTGCATAGACTTGTCCGAGTGTTGTACCATTCGTACCAATATACCATTCTTCATAGTGATATACGATTTGTGATTCGTATTTTGATTGGGATCCCCTTTCTTTGCAAGAAGGAAGAATTTCTTCAAAGAAGGATCCTCTTCTTGACGTTTAACAAACGAGTCATGGGAAATCACCAAGTGCTCGTCTTGGCTATCAACTTCATTACTATTATCAGATGAAGTTGGGGGATTAAGAGCGTGAGCTCTTGTCACCACTGCATTGACCGTTTGAATGTTTTTTTCTTCCCAACTAGAAATTTGTTGCGGGGTGCATTCCTTAACCCCATGAATACGACCGATTATAAGATCCGCAATAGGATTAGGAAGAAGACATGCATGGACCTCTCCTGTGAAGAAAGGAGTGTCAATCCTAATAATAGCAGTAGGATAGCTTTCCATAGTACCACCAAATGTAACACATTTGATTGTTTTTCCAGTGGCACAGCAAGGATCTATCAGAGACTCCCTAACCCCGACGGTAGTACATCCCGAATCGAAAAGTACTGAGACTAGCCTATCATTTATTAGACCTTTATGTAAGATGAGAGATCCTCTCCCATCATGCGCAACTGTAGCAGGTAGAGCAGGAAGAGGGTGACCACAACTTAGCGTAGATACAGTCGATGAGTCAAACAATGTTAAGCATTGGGGGCATTCAGTTGCTCTCCCAAAATCGAAAGCACAACCAGTGATAGCCCTAGAGTTACCACTATCATTTACTGTATTACAGGCTCCATCAAACTCTTGTTGTGCAGAGTTTGCATGTTGGAAAGGTCTTTTTTTGTTAAACCTAGGTCTGCCTCGATTATCAATTCCCCTGTAATTATTTCGACTATCATTTCCCCTGTAATTGTTATCATACTGCCTATTGTAATCATCATTCCGGTTTGAATCCCGGTTTCTAAATTCACCATCGTCATAATCTTGACGTCGAGAATGATTACCTCGAAAATTTGAATAGTTATTATTTGGATAGCCTTTGCGAAAGTGTCTCAAATTATTACCACTAAAATTACGAGAACTACCATCTTGTCTCCAATTCATAGACGAAGAACCATCATGCGTTGGATTACTCCGCTTCTGAGTGTAATTTTGATTACTTCCCCTATTCCAATTTTGTTGAGCACCCTGAAATTTTTTTTTGAAATTAGGGCCATATGGTGTTGCCGAAGCAGCTGGCAACCCTTCTTTCACTTTAGAATTGCTAACTGTAGCATGGGGATGCGCTGTGGCATACTGACAACAGTATTCCTCCATATCTTTTAAGTTTTTAGGCTTACGCTCATGAAGGAATGCAAGAAAAGAATCATTAACAGATGACAAAACCTTATCTCGCAATAATAAGTCCATTAGACCTTCATATGTTTTCTCAGTCTGAGACAACTCAACCCATCGTGTAAATGTACGACGTATCTTTGTAACAAAATCAGAGAAATCTACTCCATTTTCTGGCAACATTGTCCTAAAACGAAGACGATAGCCTTCTTCTTTTAGTTGATATTTTTTTAGCAATGCTGCCCTGACAACATCATAATTAGTCCTCTCATGTTCGACTATTGTCATAAGAGTAGTCACTGTGTCACCTGTAAAAAATGGCATCAGTTGTTCAACATATTTTTCCTTTTTTATGTTATGCGTATCGCACAAAAATTGGAATCTATCTAGATAATCTGCTACGTCATCCTTTAAAGGATTGAAATGAGGTAATTTAATCCTACTAACAAACTCCTTTGTCGTACTCGAAGTTGTTTGCTGAGCACCCGTACTCGCCAATTTCAATTTCTCTAACTCCAAAGTTGCGAGTTTTTCATCAAGTTCCATCTTCTGTTTTCTTTCCTCATGTTCCATTTTTCTAATTTCAGCCTCAGCTTGAGCTTTCCTCTCCTCTGCAGCAGCTTGAGCTTTCCTCTCCTCTGCAGCAGCTTGAGCTTTCCTCTCCTCTGCAGCAGCTTGAGCTTTCCTCTCCTCTGCAGCAGCTTGAGCTTTCCTCTCCTCTGTAGCAGCTTCTTTGTCTAATCTCTTTTGTTCAGATTCAAATCTCCTTTCCTCCACCTGCATCTGCAATTTCTTTTGTTCAGCAGCAATATCAGCTTCTCTGTCTAGTCTTTTTTGTTCCGCAGCAGCTTTTCTCTCTTCTGCAGCAGCTTTTCTTTCTTCAGCAGCTAATGCTTTGTCATACTGAGCAACAGCCCATTGTTCTAACTGTTGACCAGTCTTATCAAGGGCTCTCCCTTGTGTAATAAAGTACTCTAATGTAGACATCTTGTCTACTGAGATCAGTAACTTGCAGAAGTAAATAAATTAAATTATCTCACTTTAATGGGAGACAAGTCTGAAATGCTAGACTTGTATACTCACTTCACTTTATTTCACTCTCTTAGTCTTAGACAAAGACTTTGTATGGTCCTCTTGTTTATAATGTAACCAAAAATCACTTGAGTACCTGTGGAAAAAAAAATCCCTTATATCCCACTCACTATGGGCACAAGTCTTTTTTATAAAGAACTTGAATATGTATTTCACCTTGTCTCAATCTTTGTAGATAACAAGTCTTTTATCAAAGAACTTGTATAAATATCTTATATAATAATATTTTATTAAGAAACTCTATATGAAGAGTCTACCTTATCAATAATAATACCAATACATGACCAAGTATATGTATGTAGACTGTGCATGACAGTAATGTAGTACAAAAAAAAAAAACAAACACAAAGATACAAAACAATACAAATGGCAACACTGTTTTAACCAAAAATGTGTAGAGAAATACACAAAAGAAAGGAGAGACCTACAGAATACAAACAAAACAAATCGAAAATCAAAACTGAAAAACAGACAAAATATTACAAAAACAACGTTAAGTACAATTACATCACAGCTAACATCAATAGCGACCAATTGTCACTAGCAAATTTTCAAATTAAGAAAATTTGCACCTACAGAACGCTTACAGTAAGCCTCGATTAAGTGGCATATTTACTGTAAGACCCACCAACCGAAAACCCGCAGAAAAATACACAAAAACAGTAGAAGTAACATAAACATATAGCAATCAATTTCAATGTGTTGCAGAACAAGTTCAGTCACAGCTGAAACTAAAATAAATTTCTTGCTCCTTGCGAACACAGAAACAAAATGTCAAACGCGCACTGAATGTCAAATCCACTGTAGCATAAAGTGGTATTCACGAACCAAAGTTACTATGACCTTCTCGAATTACGACTTGCACATTGAATGTTTACAATTTCCACGTACTGTTTATCTAGGTCAACCGTTGATGACCTATTTCTGTCCTGTTGTAGCCAAAACTTGCAAGTGTAGAATTAGCGCTGTGTGTTACGGCTGTCCCGTGTGTAGCTTAGACCCACAGATCAGAAGTGTAATGTGTACTTGTCCTTCTTGTAAATTTCTGGACAAAACTGGAGACATCATATATGTAACAGCCAACCAGGAATGTAAATTTCTGGATCCATTAATGTCAACAATAATGTCAAATGCTCGCTCTGTTCTTTTTAAACCCACAGATCTGGTCCATCAGAAATGTAAGTTTCTAGGCCACATTGGCGACAACAAATGTATCAGAAGAGCCCACGTAACTGGCCCACCAGAAATGTAACTGTCTTTTTCTCTTGTTGAGGTGATCACTGGCCCAAACAGTATACTCGTTGTTAGATGTGTAGTGCGAGCGTATGATGAACTGAGTGTGGGTGCGAATGAAGGCGCGAATGTGTTTAGGCTCATATATATGAAGACCCTGCAACCCATACTCTCACATGCAGTAGTCAAGGATGCTTGGACACTGCAGGCATGTTTCAAGACATTTATTGACGAGAACACACATAGTATCAACAGGAACAGTCAGTGTAACAAGGTCATGCTGACCTGACATCGATAGGTATACATTTGGCATTCAAAAAGGTAAACATCAGAATAGACGTGCATGGTCAATAGCAAAGTTCTTCAATAATGACAGTTCGTAGCATCGCCCTTGGCATCTCTGACTAAACGCGTCAGATGCCTTAGTCACTTTGACACATAGGTGCAACTTGGCATTCCCCGCCAATTGCACATTATCAGGCTGTAGTAGAAGAGCCGAAAACACAGGCCTCGTTCTGACGTCGGCTGTGTACTTCTGTTAAATAGGTTATCATCAACCCTGCAGTCATACTTATTGTAGATAGAAGTTCCGCCAATCTGCGGCTCCCACAATATATCTTCGTCACTGGATTTCTGGACAATATAAGACTAACAGTCTTGGATGGCTACCTCGAGCACAAATATATAAGTTCTGAAATGGCGGATCAGTAAGCTGCTGTTCACCCTAGGTAATCCTTTACATGTTCTGCCACCGAAAAGCGTAATAATGCATAAAGGTCGGTATTACCTGGCAAATGAATCCTCAGAACTACACAAGGAATTCTGTCGTCATCCCGACGCACAGAGATTCACTGGGGAAAACTGCCATAGCAGTTACTTCGAAGATTCTCCCCGAAAAACAATGGACTCTTGGTCCCTTCAGAAAACAGGACCCCGGCTTCCTAAGTTATATCATCACTCCGCTTTAAAAAACCACTTCCATAGGCAAATAACAATTACCGAAACTGTCAACCTTATGACCCCCCACAAGGTCAAAAACCTTACACAATGAATGAACATAAAATTTTACAAGGAAGGAAACCCCTAATCCAACCTGACATGCAGTAACCAGACACAATTATAATTATGATATCCCACACACAAATTCCCATCAACCTCACTCAAATCAATTAACAATTAATCCCTCACGACAAACATCCAGCACCAACCCTCCATCATTATAATGGAACCCTAAAATATTTAACTACGCAAAAACCACCTTCAAATTGTATTACACCCCTCCATATCCCTCTTCCCCCCAAAATAATAATCACATCCAACAATTAATTTTCTCCTTTACATCCCTAATATTATATCAAATTAATCACCCAAGCAACTGTATTCATCACATCTATGGCGTCCAACATTCTGTTCATAAATCACAATAATACCCAAATATTTATTACCATCCACACAACAACCTAACTAAACTTCTTCCAATAACAATTACAAACTACCTCTTTCAACACCCAACAATATCCCTATAAATTCAATAACACAAAATACCCATCACAACCCAATATTTCTACAACCCCATCAATCCAATCCACCATAACCAAAAATTAATCATTAAAAAAGGAAAAAAAACACTAACCCCACCCCCACTTCAAACACTATAAAAACTTTTCCAACATTCTTACCATATTTTACAAATACATTACTCCCCAATTCATCTTTCAACCATTAACCCAATAACCTAAACAAATCATTAATCCCCTCACCAATAATTTCCCATTAAAACCACAATCACCCCCCCCAAACCAACACAATCCCCACCCCCCCTACAACCTCCATACCATATATTCTCCCTCTTCTATACAATTTCCAGCATACACTAATCCACCCCCCCCCATCATCCCTTAAAAACTATCACCATTCAATACTACTTAAACCCTATCACCCATTTACCTACATCTTCCTTCTCTCCATTACCCCAACTCATCCCACAACATTTTAATCCAAATACCCCTCAATCATCTTACCCAATATCACCACCCCCAATTCACCCAAACATTTCCATATCCTTTCACATATCATCACCAATTATTTCACCATCCCAACCAATCTTACACCCATACCTTGAATACCCCACATTCCCCCTCCCCCCCCATTACCACCAAACTTAATTATCCCACCCCCACACCCTATCATTCCCCCACCAAAATACCCAACCCTTCACCTTCCCCATTCCTAACCCCAACTATACAAAACTCCTTCTACCACATACCCTAACAAATCAACATAAATACACCACCTACACCAATATACAAACCCATCTCATACCTTAATCAACTTTTAATAAACCAATAAACAACCAACCAATATAAATCCATACTTTACTCTTAATCCTAACTTCTACTTACATTTCCTTAAAAAACCTCTTTTCTATCTCACACAACCTTCCTCCTTTCTTACCATAAAAACATCCTTTCCCCCCTCTACCCAATAAAAATTTTCT
>JAMPIV010000728.1:0-26666 GCA_024509875.1 Oreohelix idahoensis | reverse complement strand
GGATCTTCCACATCTGATCTACAGTTTGCTGTCCAGTTAGCAGGATCTCTGCCCTCTATGCTACTGTTTGCTGTCTACTTAGCAGGATCTTTCACTTCTGGTCTACAGTTTGCATTCCAATTAGCACGATCTTCAACCTGTGTACAATTTGCTGTCCAGTATGCAGGATCTTTGAAATCTGGGCTATTGTTTGCTGTCCAGTTAGCAGGATCTTCGACCTCTGGTCTACTGTTTGCTGTCCAGTTAGCAGGATCTTCTACCTCTGGGCTACTCTTTGCTGCCCTGTTAGCAGGATCTTCGACCACTGGTCTGTTTCCTGTCCAATTAGCAGGATCTTCGACCTCTGGGCTACTGTTTGCTGTCCAGTTAGAAGATCTTCGACCTCTGGGCTGCTGTGTGCTGTCTAGTTAGCAGGATCTTCGAACGCTGGGCTACTGTTTGCTATTTAGTTAGCAGGATCTTAGACTTCTCTTCAACAGTTTGCTGTCCAGTTAGCACGATCTTCCAGCTCTGGGCTGTTTGCTTTCCAGTTAGCAGGATCTATGCCCTCTGCGCTACTGTTTGCTCTCCAGTTAGCAGGATCTTCGACTTCTGGTCTACAGTGTGCTTTCCAATTAGCAGGATCTTCAGCCTCTGGGCGATTTGCTGACCAGTTAGATGGATCTTCGACCTCTGGGCTACTGTTCACTGTCAAGTTAGCAGGATCTTCGATCTCTGGGCTACTGTTTGCTGTCCAGTTAGCAGGATCTTCCACCTCTGATCTACTTTTTACTGTCCAGTTAGCAAGATATTCCACTTCTGTTCTACAGTTTGCATTCCAATTAGCAGGATCTTCCACCTCTGTGCTGTTTGCTGTTCACTTAGCAGGATCTTCCACATCTGATCTTACAGTTTTACTGTACAGTTAGCAGGATCTTCCACCTCTGTGCTGTTTGCTGTTCACTTAGCAGGATCTTCCACATCTGATCTACAGTTTGCTGTCCAGTTAGCAGGATCTCTGCCCTCTATGCTACTGTTTGCTGTCTACTTAGCAGGATCTTTCACTTCTGGTCTACAGTTTGCATTCCAATTAGCACGATCTTCAACCTGTGTACAATTTGCTGTCCAGTATGCAGGATCTTTGAAATCTGGGCTATTGTTTGCTGTCCAGTTAGCAGGATCTTCGACCTCTGGTCTACTGTTTGCTGTCCATTTAACAGGATCTTCGACCTCTGGTCTACTGTTTGCTGTCCAGTTAGCAGGATCTTCTACCTCTGGGCTACTCTTTGCTGCCCTTAGCAGGATCTTCGACCACTGGTCTGTTTCCTGTCCAATTAGCAGGATCTTCGACCTCTGGGCTACTGTTTGCTGTCCAGTTAGAAGATCTTCGACCTCTGGGCTGCTGTGTGCTGTCTAGTTAGCAGGATCTTCGAACGCTGGGCTACTGTTTGCTATTTAGTTAGCAGGATCTTAGACTTCTCTTCAACAGTTTGCTGTCCAGTTAGCACGATCTTCCAGCTCTGGGCTGTTTGCTTTCCAGTTAGCAGGATCTATGCCCTCTGCGCTACTGTTTGCTCTCCAGTTAGCAGGATCTTCGACTTCTGGTCTACAGTTTGCAGGATCTTTCTGGTCTACAGCAGTGCTCTTCAGGATCTTTGGCCTCTGGGCGATTTGCTGACCAGTTAGATGGATCTTCGACCTCTGGGCTACTGTTCACTGTCAAGTTAGCAGGATCTTCGATCTCTGGGCTACTGTTTGCTGTCCAGTTAGCAGGATCTTCCACCTCTGATCTACTTTTTACTGTCCAGTTAGCAAGATATTCCACTTCTGTTCTACAGTTTGCATTCCAATTAGCAGGATCTTCCACCTCTGTGCTGTTTGCTGTTCACTTAGCTGTTCACTTAGCAGGATCTTCCACATCTGATCTTACAGTTTACTGTACAGTTAGCAGGATCTTCCACCTCTGTGCTGTTTGCTGTTCACTTAGCAGGATCTTCCACATCTGATCTACAGTTTGCTGTCCAGTTAGCAGGATCTCTGCCCTCTATGCTACTGTTTGCTGTCTACTTAGCAGGATCTTTCACTTCTGTCTACAGTTTGCATTCCAATTAGCACGATCTTCAACCTGTGTACAATTTGCTGTCCAGTATGCAGGATCTTTGAAATCTGGGGCTATTGTTTGCTGTCCAGTTAGCAGGATCTCGACCTCTGGTCTACTGTTTGCTGTCCATTTAACAGGATCTTCGACCTCTGGTCTACTGTTTGCTGTCCAGTTAGCAGGATCTTCTACCTCTGGGCTACTCTTTGCTGCCCTGTTAGCAGGATCTTCGACCACTGGTCTGTTTCCTGTCCAATTAGCAGGATCTTCGACCTCTGGGCTACTGTTTGCTGTCCAGTTAGAAGATCTTCGACCTCTGGGCTGACGCTGGGCTACTGTTTGCTATTTAGTTAGCAGGATCTTAGACTTCTCTTCAACAGTTTGCTGTCCAGTTAGCACGATCTTCCAGCTCTGGGCTGTTTGCTTTCCAGTTAGCAGGATCTATGCCCTCTGCGCTACTGTTTGCTCTCCAGTTAGCAGGATCTTCGACTTCTGGTCTACAGTGTGCTTTCCAATTAGCAGGATCTTCAGCCTCTGGGCGATTTGCTGACCAGTTAGATGATCTTCGACCTCTGGGCTACTGTTCACTGTCAAGTTAGCAGGATCTTCGATCTCTGGGCTACTGTTTGCTGTCCAGTTAGCAGGATCTTCCACCTCTGATCTACTTTTTACTGTCCAGTTAGCAAGATATTCCACTTCTGTTCTACAGTTTGCATTCCAATTAGCAGGATCTTCCACCTCTGTGCTGTTTGCTGTTCACTTAGCAGGATCTTCCACATCTGATCTTACAGTTTACTGTACAGTTAGCAGGATCTTCCTCCTCTGTGCTGTTTGCTGTTCACTTAGCAGGATCTTCCACATCTGATCTACAGTTTGCTGTCCAGTTAGCAGGATCTCTGCCCTCTATGCTACTGTTTGCTGTCTACTTAGCAGGATCTTTCACTTCTGGTCTACAGTTTGCATTCCAATTAGCACGATCTTCAACCTGTGTACAATTTGCTGTCCAGTATGCAGGAACTTTGAAATCTGGGCTATTGTTTGCTGTCCAGTTAGCAGGATCTTCGACCTCTGGTCTACTGTTTGCTGTCCATTTAACAGGATCTTCGACCTCTGGTCTACTGTTTGCTGTCCAGTTAGCAGGATCTTCTACCTCTGGGCTACTCTTTGCTGCCCTGTTAGCAGGATCTTCGACCACTGGTCTGTTTCCTGTCCAATTAGCAGGATCTTCGACCTCTGGGCTACTGTTTGCTGTCCAGTTAGAAGATCTTCGACCTCTGGGCTGCTGTGTGCTGTCTAGTTAGCAGGATCTTCGAACGCTGGGCTACTGTTTGCTATTTAGTTAGCAGGATCTTAGACTTCTCTTCAACAGTTTGCTGTCCAGTTAGCACGATCTTCCAGCTCTGGGCTGTTTGCTTTCCAGTTAGCAGGATCTATGCCCTCTGCGCTACTGTTTGCTTTCCAGTTAGCAGGATCTATGCCCTCTGCGCTACTGTTTGCTCTCCAGTTAGCAGGATCTTCGACTTCTGGTCTACAGTGTGCTTTCCAATTAGCAGGATCTTTGAAATCTGGGCTATTGTTTGCTGTCCAGTTAGCAGGATCTTCGACCTCTGGGCTACTGTTCACTGTCAAGTTAGCAGGATCTTCGATCTCTGGGCTACTGTTTGCTGTCCAGTTAGCAGGATCTTCCACCTCTGATCTACTTTTTACTGTCCAGTTAGCAAGATATTCCACTTCTGTTCTACAGTTTGCATTCCAATTAGCAGGATCTTCCACCTCTGTGCTGTTTGCTGTTCACTTAGCAGGATCTTCCACATCTGATCTTACAGTTTACTGTCCAGTTAGCAGGATCTTCCACCTCTGTGCTGTTTGCTGTTCACTTAGCAGGATCTTCCACATCTGATCTACAGTTTGCTGTCCAGTTAGCAGGATCTCTGCCCTCTATGCTACTGTTTGCTGTCTACTTAGCAGGATCTTTCACTTCTGGTCTACAGTTTGCATTCCAATTAGCACGATCTTCAACCTGTGTACAATTTGCTGTCCAGTATGCAGGATCTTTGAAATCTGGGCTATTGTTTGCTGTCCAGTTAGCAGGATCTTCGACCTCTGGTCTACTGTTTGCTGTCCATTTAACAGGATCTTCGACCTCTGGTCTACTGTTTGCTGTCTAGTTAGCAGGATCTTCTACCTCTGGGCTACTCTTTGCTGCCCTGTTAGCAGGATCTTCGACCACTGGTCTGTTTCCTGTCCAATTAGCAGGATCTTCGACCTCTGGGCTACTGTTTGCTGTCCAGTTAGAAGATCTTCGACCTCTGGGCTGCTGTGCTGTCTAGTTAGCAGGATCTTCGAACGCTGGGCTACTGTTTGCTATTTAGTTAGCAGGATCTTAGACTTCTCTTCAACAGTTTGCTGTCCAGTTAGCACGATCTTCCAGCTCTGGGCTGTTTGCTTTCCAGTTAGCAGGATCTATGCCCTCTGCGCTACTGTTTGCTCTCCAGTTAGCAGGATCTTCAGCCTCTGGGCGATTTGCTGACCAGTTAGATGGATCTTCGACCTCTGGGCTACTGTTCACTGTCAAGTTAGCAGGATCTTCGATCTCTGGGCTACTGTTTGCTGTCCAGTTAGCAGGATCTTCCACCTCTGATCTACTTTTTACTGTCCAGTTAGCAAGATATTCCACTTCTGTTCTACAGTTTGCATTCCAATTAGCAGGATCTTCCACCTCTGTGCTGTTTGCTGTTCACTTAGCAGGATCTTCCACATCTGATCTTACAGTTTACTGTACAGTTAGCAGGATCTTCCACCTCTGTGCTGTTTGCTGTTCACTTAGCAGGATCTTCCACATCTGATCTAACAGTTTATTGTCCAGTTAGCAGGATCTTCCACCTCTATGCTGTTTGCTGTCCAGTTAGCAGGATCTCTGCCCTCTATGCTACTGTTTGCTTTCTACTTAGAAGGATCTTTCACTTCTGGTCTACAGTTTGCATTCCAATTAGCACGATCTTCAACCTGTGTACAATTTGCTGTCCAGTATGCAGGATCTTTGAAATCTGGGCTATTGTTTGCTGTCCAGTTAGCAGGATCTTCGACCTCTGGTCTACTGTTTGCTGTCCATTTAACAGGATCTTCGACCTCTGGTCTACTGTTTGCTGTCCAGTTAGCAGGATCTTCTACCTCTGGGCTACTCTTTGCTGCCCTGTTAGCAGGATCTTCGACCACTGGTCTGTTTCCTGTCCAATTAGCAGGATCTTCGACCTCTGGGCTACTGTTTGCTGTCCAGTTAGAAGATCTTCGACCTCTGGGCTGCTGTGTGCTGTCTAGTTAGCAGGATCTTCGAACGCTGGGCTACTGTTTGCTATTTAGTTAGCAGGAAGTTTGCTGTCCAGTTAGCACGATCTTCCAGCTCTGGGCTGTTTGCTTTCCAGTTAGCAGGATCTACGCCCTCTGCGCTACTGTTTGCTCTCCAGTTAGCAGGATCTTCGACTTCTGGTCTAGCAGTGTGCTTTCCAATTAGCAGGATCTTCAGCCTCTGGGCGATTTGCTGACCAGTTAGATGGATCTTCGACCTCTGGGCTACTGTTCACTGTCAAGTTAGCAGGATCTTCGATCTCTGGGCTACTGTTTGCTGTCCAGTTAGCAGGATCTTCCACCTCTGATCTACTTTTTACTGTCCAGTTAGCAGATATTCCACTTCTGTTCTACAGTTTGCATTCCAATTAGCAGGATCTTCCACCTCTGTGCTGTTTGCTGTTCACTTAGCAGGATCTTCCACATCTGATCTTACAGTTTACTGTACAGTTAGCAGGATCTTCCACCTCTGTGCTGTTTGCTGTTCACTTAGCAGGATCTTCCACATCTGATCTACAGTTTGCTGTCCAGTTAGCAGGATCTCTGCCCTCTATGCTACTGTTTGCTGTCTACTTAGCAGGATCTTTCACTTCTGGTCTACAGTTTGCATTCCAATTAGCACGATCTTCAACCTGTGTACAATTTGCAGGATCTTTGAAATCTGGGCTATTGTTTGCTGTCCAGTTAGCAGGATCTTCGACCTCTGGTCTACTGTTTGCTGTCCATTTAACAGGATCTTCGACCTCTGGTCTACTGTTTGCTGTCCAGTTAGCAGGATCTTCTACCTCTGGGCTACTCTTTGCTGCCCTGTTAGCAGGATCTTCGACCACTGGTCTGTTTCCTGTCCAATTAGCAGGATCTTCGACCTCTGGGCTACTGTTTGCTGTCCAGTTAGAAGATCTTCGACCTCTGGGCTGCTGTGTGCTGTCTAGTTAGCAGGATCTTCGAACGCTGGGCTACTGTTTGCTATTTAGTTAGCAGGATCTTAGACTTCTCTTCAACAGTTTGCTGTCCAGTTAGCACGATCTTCCAGCTCTGGGCTGTTTGCTTTCCAGTTAGCAGGATCTATGCCCTCTGCGCTACTGTTTGCTCTCCAGTTAGCAGGATCTTCGACTTCTGGTCTTCAGTGTTCTTTCCAATTAGCAGGATCTTCAGCCTCTGGGCGATTTGCTGACCAGTTAGATGGATCTTCGACCTCTGGGCTACTGTTCACTGTCAAGTTAGCAGGATCTTTGATCTCTGGGCTACTGTTTGCTGTCCAGTTAGCAGGATCTTCCACCTCTGATCTACTGTTTGCTGTCTGAGTTTTTAGCAAGTTATTTCCACTTCTGTTCTACAGTTTTACATTCCAATTAGCAGGATTTCCACTTCTGTTCTACTTTGCATTTTGCACTTAGCAGGATCTTCCACACTCTGTGCTTACAGTTTCACAGTATCACATCTGCAGTTAGCAGGATCTTCCACCTCTGTGCTGTTTGCTGTTCACTTAGCAGGATCTTCCACATCTGATCTACAGTTTGCTGTTCACTTAGCAGGATCTTCCACATCTGAAATACAGTGTGCTGTCCAGTTAACATGATCTATGCCCTCTATGCTACTGTTTGCTGTCTACTTAGCAGGATCTTTCACTTCTGGTCTACAGTTTGCATTCCAATTAGCACGATCTTCAACCTGTGTACAATTTGCTGTCCAGTATGCAGGATCTTTGAAATCTGGGCTATTGTTTGCTGTCCAGTATGCAGGATCTTTGAAATCTGGGCTATTGTTTGCTGTCCAGTTAGCAGGATCTTCGACCTCTGGTCTACTGTTTGCTGTCCATTTAACAGGATCTTCGACCTCTGGTCTACTGTTTGCTGTCCAGTTAGCAGGATCTTCTACCTCTGGGCTACTCTTTGCTGCCCTGTTAGCAGGATCTTCGACCACTGGTCTGTTTCCTGTCCAATTAGCAGGATCTTCGACCTCTGGGCTACTGTTTGCTGTCCAGTTAGCAGGATCTTCGACCTCTGGGCTACTGTTTGCTGTCCAGTTAGCAGGATCTTCGACCTCTGGCGTGCTGTGTTCTTTCTGGTTAGCAGGATCTTCGAACTGTGGGCTACTGTTTGCTATCCAGTTAGCAGGATCTTAGACTTCTCTTCAACAGTTTGCTGTCCAGTTAGCACGATCTTCCAGCTCTGGGCTGTTTGCTTTCCAGTTAGCAGGATCTATGCCCTCTGCAGGATCTATGCCCTCTGCGCTACTGTTTGCTCTCCAGTTAGCAGGATCTTCGACTTCTGGTCTACAGTGTGCTTTCCAATTAGCAGGATCTTCAGCCTCTGGGCGATTTGCTGACCAGTTAGATGGATCTTCGACCTCTGGGCTACTGTTCACTGTCAAGTTAGCAGGATCTTCGATCTCTGGGCTACTGTTTGCTGTCCAGTTAGCAGGATCTTCCACCTCTGATCTACTTTTTACTGTCCAGTTAGCAAGATATTCCACTTCTGTTCTACAGTTTGCATTCCAATTAGCAGGATCTTCCACCTCTGTGCTGTTTGCTGTTCACTTAGCAGGATCTTCCACATCTGATCTTACAGTTTACTGTACAGTTAGCAGGATCTTCCACCTCTGTGCTGTTTGCTGTCTACTTAGCAGGATCTTTCACTTCTGGTCTACAGTTTGCATTCCAATTAGCACGATCTTCAACCTGTGTACAATTTGCTGTCCAGTATGCAGGATCTTTGAAATCTGGGCTATTGTTTGCTGTCCAGTTAGCAGGATCTTCGACCTCTGGTCTACTGTTTGCTGTCCATTTAACAGGATCTTCGACCTCTGGTCTACTGTTTGCTGTCCAGTTAGCAGGATCTTCTACCTCTGGGCTACTCTTTGCTGCCCTGTTAGCAGGATCTTCGACCACTGGTCTGTTTCCTGTCCAATTAGCAGGATCTTCGACCTCTGGGCTACTGTTTGCTGTCCAGTTAGAAGATCTTCGACCTCTGGGCTGCTGTGTGCTGTCTAGTTAGCAGGATCTTCGAACGCTGGGCTTCTGTTTGCTATTTAGTTAGCAGGATCTTAGACTTCTCTTCAACAGTTTGCTGTCCAGTTTGCACGATCTTCCAGCTCTGGGCTGTTTGCTTTCCAGTTAGCAGGATCTATGCCCTCTGCGCTACTGTTTGCTCTCCAGTTAGCAGGATCTTCGACTTCTGGTCTACAGTTTCTTTCCAATTAGCAGGATCTTCAGCCTCTGGGCGATTTGCTGACCAGTTAGATGGATCTTCGACCTCTGGGCTACTGTTCACTGTCAAGTTAGCAGGATCTTCGATCTCTGGGCTACTGTTTGCTGTCCAGTTAGCAGGATCTTCCACCTCTGATCTACTTTTTACTGTCCAGTTAGCAAGATATTCCACTTCTGTTCTACAGTTTGCATTCCAATTAGCAGGATCTTCCACCTCTGTGCTGTTTGCTGTTCACTTAGCAGGATCTTCCACATCTGATGTTACAGTTTACTGTACAGTTAGCAGGATCTTCCACCTCTGTGCTGTTTGCTGTTCACTTAGCAGGATCTTCCACATCTGATCTTACAGTTTGCTGTCCAGTTAGCAGGATCTCTGCCCTCTATGCTACTGTTTGCTGTCTACTTAGCAGGATCTTTCACTTCTGGTCTACAGTGTGCTTTCCAATTAGCAGGATCTTTCACTTCTGGTCTACAGTTTGCATTCCAATTAGCACGATCTTCAACCTGTGTACAATTTGCTGTCCAGTATGCAGGATCTTTGAAATCTGGGCTATTGTTTGCTGTCCAGTTAGCAGGATCTTCGACCTCTGGTCTACTGTTTGCTGTCCATTTAACAGGATCTTCGACCTCTGGTCTACTGTTTGCTGTCCAGTTAGCAGGATCTTCTACCTCTGGGCTACTCTTTGCTGCCCTGTTAGCAGGAACTTCGACCACTGGTCTGTTTCTGTCCAATAGCAGGATCTTCGACCTCTGGGCTACTGTTTGCTGTCCAGTTAGAAGATCTTCGACCTCTGGGCTGCTGTGTGCTGTCTAGTTAGCAGGATCTTCGAACGCTGGGCTACTGTTTGCTATTTAGTTAGCAGGATCTTAGACTTCTCTTCAACAGTTTGCTGTCCAGTTAGCACGATCTTCCAGCTCTGGGCTGTTTGCTTTCCAGTTAGCAGGATCTATGCCCTCTGCGCTACTGTTTGCTCTCCAGTTAGCAGGATCTTCGACTTCTGGTCTACAGTGTGCTTTCCAATTAGCAGGATCTTCAGCCTCTGGGCGATTTGCTGACCAGTTAGATGGATCTTCGACCTCTGGGCTACTGTTCACTGTCAAGTTAGCAGGATCTTCGATCTCTGGGCTACTGTTTGCTGTCCAGTTAGCAGGATCTTCCACCTCTGATCTACTTTTTACTGTCCAGTTAGCAGGATATTCCACTTCTGTTCTACAGTTTGCATTCCACTTAGCAGGATCTTCCACCTCTGTGCTGTTTGCTGTTCACTTAGCAGGATCTTCCACATCTGATCTTACAGTTTACTGTCCAGTTAGCAGGATCTTCCACCTCTGTGCTGTTTGCTGTTCACTTAGCAGGATCTTCCACCTCTGTGCTGTTTGCTGTTCACTTAGCAGGATCTTCCACATCTGATCTACAGTTTGCTGTCCAGTTAGCAGGATCTCTGCCCTCTATGCTACTGTTTGCTGTCTACTTAGCAGGATCTTTCACTTCTGGTCTACAGTTTGCTGTCCAGTTAGCATCGGTCATTTGCTGTTTGCATTCAATTAGCACGATCTTCAACCTGTGTACAATTTGCTGTCCAGTATGCAGGATCTTTGAAATCTGGGCTATTGTTTGCTGTCCAGTTAGCAGGATCTTCGACCTCTGGTCTACTGTTTGCTGTCCATTTAACAGGATCTTCGACCTCTGGTCTACTGTTTGCTGTCCAGTTAGCAGGATCTTCTACCTCTGGGCTACTCTTTGCTGCCCGTTAGCAGGATCTTCGACCTCTGGTTAGCTGGATCTTTCCCACTGTCCAATTAGTCCAATTAGCAGGATCTTCGACCTCTGGGCTACTGTTTGCTGTCCAGTTAGAAGATCTTCGACCTCTGGGCTGCTGTGTGCTGTCTAGTTAGCAGGATCTTCGAACGCTGGGCTACTGTTTGCTATATAGTTAGCAGGCTCTTAGTCTTCTTTTCAACATCAACAGTTTGCTGTCCAGTTAGCACGATCTTCCAGCTCTGGGCTGTTTGCTTTCCAGTTAGCAGGATCTATGCCCTCTGCGCTACTGTTTGCTCTCCAGTTAGCAGGATCTTCGACTTCTGGTCTACAGTGTGCTTTCCAATTAGCAGGATCTTCAGCCTCTGGGCGATTTGCTGACCAGTTAGATGGATCTTCGACCTCTGGGCTACTGTTCACTGTCAAGTTAGCAGGATCTTCGATCTCTGGGCTACTGTTTGCTGTCCAGTTAGCAGGATCTTCCACCTCTGATCTACTTTTTTACTGTCCAGTTAGCAAGATATTCCACTTCTGTTCTACAGTTTGCATTCCAATTAGCAGGATCTTCCACCTCTGTGCTGTTTGCTGTTCACTTAGCAGGATCTTCCACATCTGATCTTACAGTTTACTGTACAGTTAGCAGGATCTTCCACCTCTGTGCTGTTTGCTGTTCACTTAGCAGGATCTTCCACATCTGATCTACAGTTTGCTGTCCAGTTAGCAGGATCTCTGCCCTCTATGCTACTGTTTGCTGTCTACTTAGCAGGATCTTTCACTTCTGGTCTACAGTTTGCATTCCAATTAGCACGATCTTCAACCTGTGTACAATTTGCTGTCCAGTATGCAGGATCTTTGAAATCTGGGCTATTGTTTGCTGTCCAGTTAGCAGGATCTTCGATTGTTTGCTGTCCAGTTAGCAGGATCTTCGACCTCTGGTTTACTGTTTGCTGTCCATTTAACAGGATCTTCGACCTCTGGTCTACTGTTTGCTGTCCAGTTAGCAGGATCTTCTACCTCTGGGCTACTCTTTGCTGCCCTGTTAGCAGGATCTTCGACCACTGGTCTGTTTCCTGTCCAATTAGCAGGATCTTCGACCTCTGGGCTACTGTTTGCTGTCCAGTTAGAAGATCTTCGACCTCTGGGCTGCTGTGTGCTGTCTAGTTAGCAGGATCTTCGAACGCTGGGCTACTGTTTGCTATTTAGTTAGCAGGATCTTAGACTTCTCTTCAACAGTTTGCTGTCCAGTTAGCACGATCTTCCAGCTCTGGGCTGTTTGCTTTCCAGTTAGCAGGATCTATGCCCTCTGCGCTACTGTTTGCTCTCCAGTTAGCAGGATCTTCGACTTCTGGTCTACAGTGTGCTTTCCAATTAGCAGGATCTTCAGCCTCTGGGCGATTTGCTGACCAGTTAGATGGATCTTCGACCTCTGGGCTACTGTTCACTGTCAAGTTAGCAGGATCTTCGATCTCTGGGCTACTGTTTGCTGTCCAGTTAGCAGGATCTTCCACCTCTGATCTACTTTTTACTGTCCAGTTAGCAAGATATTCCACTTCTGTTCTACAGTTTGCATTCCAATTAGCAGGATCTTCCACCTCTGTGCTGTTTGCTGTTCACTTAGCAGGATCTTCCACATCTGATCTTACAGTTTACTGTACAGTTAGCAGGATCTTCCACCTCTGTGCTGTTTGCTGTTCACTTAGCAGGATCTTCCACATCTGATCTACAGTTTGCTGTTCAGTTAGCAGGATCTCTGCCCCAGTTAGCAGGATCTTTGCCCTCTATGCTACTGTTTGCTGTCTCTTAGCAGGATCTTTCACTTCTGGTCTACAGTTTGCATTCCAATTAGCACGATCTTCAACCTGTGTACAATTTGCTGTCCAGTATGCAGGATCTTTGAAATCTGGGCTATTGTTTGCTGTCCAGTTAGCAGGATCTTCGACCTCTGGTCTACTGTTTGCTGTCCATTTAACAGGATCTTCGACCTCTGGTCTACTGTTTGCTGTCCAGTTAGCAGGATCTTCTACCTCTGGGCTACTCTTTGCTGCCCTGTTAGCAGGATCTTCGACCACTGGTCTGTTTCCTGTCCAATTAGCAGGATCTTCGACCTCTGGGCTACTGTTTGCTGTCCAGTTAGAAGATCTTCGACCTCTGGGCTGCTGTGTGCTGTCTAGTTAGCAGGATCTTCGAACGCTGGGCTACTGTTTGCTATTTAGTTAGCAGGATCTTAGACTTCTCTTCAACAGTTTGCTGTCCAGTTAGCACGATCTTCCAGCTCTGGGCTGTTTGCTTTCCAGTTAGCAGGATCTATGCCCTCTGCGCTACTGTTTGCTCTCCAGTTAGCAGGATCTTCGACTTCTGGTCTACAGTGTGCTTTCCAATTAGCAGGATCTTCAGCCTCTGGGCGATTTGCTGACCAGTTAGATGGATCTTCGACCTCTGGGCTACTGTTCACTGTCAAGTTAGCAGGATCTTCGATCTCTGGGCTACTGTTTGCTGTCCAGTTAGCAGGATCTTCCACCTCTGATCTACTTTTTACTGTCCAGTTAGCAAGATATTCCACTTCTGTTCTACAGTTTGCATTCCAATTAGCAGGATCTTCCACCTCTGTGCTGTTTGCTGTTCACTTAGCAGGATCTTCCACATCTGATCTTACAGTTTACTGTACAGTTAGCAGGATCTTCCACCTCTGTGCTGTTTGCTGTTCACTTAGCAGGATCTTCCACATCTGATCTACAGTTTGCTGTCCAGTTAGCAGGATCTCTGCCCTCTATGCTACTGTTTGCTGTCTACTTAGCAGGATCTTTCACTTCTGGTCTACAGTTTGCTGTCCAGTTAGCAGGATCTTCGACCTCTGGTCTACTGTTTGCTGTCCAGTTAGCAGGATCTTCAACCTGTGTACAATTTGCTGTCCAGTATGCAGGATCTTTGAAATCTGGGCTATTGTTTGCTGTCCAGTTAGCAGGATCTTTGAAATCTGGGCTATTGTTTGCTGTCCAGTTAGCAGGATCTTCGACCTCTGGTCTACTGTTTGCTGTCCATTTAACAGGATCTTCGACCTCTGGTCTACTGTTTGCTGTCCAGTTAGCAGGATCTTCTACCTCTGGGCTACTCTTTGCTGCCCTGTTAGCAGGATCTTCGACCACTGGTCTGTTTCCTGTCCAATTAGCAGGATCTTCGACCTCTGGGCTACTGTTTGCTGTCCAGTTAGAAGATCTTCGACCACTGGTCTGTTTCCTGTCCAATTAGCAGGATCTTCGACCTCTGGGCTACTGTTTGCTATTTAGTTAGCAGGATCTTAGACTTCTCTTCAACAGTTTGCTGTCCAGTTAGCACGATCTTCCAGCTCTGGGCTGTTTGCTTTCAAGTTAGCAGGATCTATGCCATCTGCGCTACTGTTTGCTCTCCAGTTAGCAGGATCTTCGACTTCTAGTCTACAGTGTGCTTTCCAATTAGCAGGATCTTCAGCCTCTGGGCGATTTGCTCTCCAGTTAGCAGGATCTTCGACTTCTGGTCTACAGTGTGCTTTCCAATTAGCAGGATCTTCAGCCTCTGGGCGATTTGCTGACCAGTTAGATGGATCTTCGACCTCTGGGCTACTGTTCACTGTCAAGTTAGCAGGATCTTCGATCTCTGGGCTACTGTTTGCTGTCCAGTTAGCAAGATATTCCACTTCTGTTCTACAGTTTGCATTCCAATTAGCAGGATCTTCCACCTCTGTGCTGTTTGCTGTTCACTTAGCAGGATCTTCCACATCTGATCTTACAGTTTACTGTACATTAGCAGGATCTTCCACCTCTGTGCTGTTTGCTGTTCACTTAGCAGGATCTTCCACATCTGATCTACAGTTTGCTGTCCAGTTAGCAGGATCTCTGCCCTCTATGCTACTGTTTGCTGTCTACTTAGCAGGATCTTTCACTTCTGGTCTACAGTTTGCATTCCAATTAGCACGATCTTCAACCTGTGTACAATTTGCTGTCCAGTATGCAGGATCTTTGAAATCTGGGCTATTATTTGCTGTCCAGTTAGCAGGATCTTCGACCTCTGGTCTACTGTTTGCTGTCCATTTAACAGGAACTGTTTGCTGTCCAGTTAGCAGGATCTTCTACCTCTGGGCTACTCTTTGCTGCCCTGTTAGCAGGATCTTCGACCACTGGTCTGTTTCCTGTCCAATTAGCAGGATCTTCGACCTCTGGGCTACTGTTTGCTGTCCAGTTAGAAGATCTTCGACCTCTGGGCTGCTGTGTGCTGTCTAGTTAGCAGGATCTTCGAACGCTGGGCTACTGTTTGCTATTTAGTTAGCAGGATCTTAGACTTCTCTTCAACAGTTTGCTGTCCAGTTAGCACGATCTTCCAGCTCTGGGCTGTTTGCTTTCCAGTTAGCAGGATCTATGCCCTCTGCGCTACTGTTTGCTCTCCAGTTAGCAGGATCTTCGACTTCTGGTCTACAGTGTGCTTTCCAATTAGCAGGATCTTCAGCCTCTGGGCGATTTGCTGACCAGTTAGATGGATCTTCGACCTCTCGGCTACTGTTCACTGTCACCGTTCAGTTAGCAGGATCTTCGATCTCTGGGCTACTGTTTGCTGTCCAGTCAGCAGGATCTTCCACCTCTGATCTACTTTTTACTGTCCAGTTAGCAAGATATTCCACTTCTGTTCTACAGTTTGCATTCCAATTAGCAGGATCTTCCACCTCTGTGCTGTTTGCTGTTCACTTAGCAGGATCTTCCACATCTGATCTTACAGTTTACTGTACAGTTAGCAGGATCTTCCACCTCTGTGCTGTTTGCTGTTCACTTAGCAGGATCTTCCACATCTGATCTACTGTTTGCTGTCCAGTTAGCAGGATCTTCGACCTCTGGGCTACTGTTTGCTGTCCAGTTAGCAGGATCTCTGACCTCTGGTCTACTGTTTGCTGTCTACTTAGCAGGATCTTTCACTTCTGGACACAGTTTGCATTCCAATTAGCACGATCTTCAACCTGTGTACAATTTGCTGTCCAGTATGCAGGATCTTTGAAATCTGGGCTATTGTTTGCTGTCCAGTTAGCAGGATCTTCGACCTCTGGTCTACTGTTTGCTGTCCATTTAACAGGATCTTCGACCTCTGGTCTACTGTTTGCTGTCCAGTTAGCAGGATCTTTGGGCTACTCTTTGCTGCCCTGTTAGCAGGATCTTCGACCACTGGTCTGTTTCCTGTCCAATTAGCAGGATCTTCGACCTCTGGGCTACTGTTTGCTGTCCAGTTAGAAGATCTTCGACCTCTGGGCTGCTGTGTGCTGTCTAGTAGTTAGCAGGATCTTCGAACGCTGGGCTACTGTTTGCTATTTAGTTAGCAGGATCTTAGACTTCTCTTCAACAGTTTGCTGTCCAGTTAGCACGATCTTCCAGCTCTGGGCTGTTTGCTTTCCAGTTAGCAGGATCTATGCCCTCTGCGCTACTGTTTGCTCTCCAGTTAGCAGGATCTTCGACTTCTGGTCTACAGTGTGCTTTCCAATTAGCAGGATCTTCAGCCTCTGGGCGATTTGCTGACCAGTTAGATGGATCTTCGACCTCTGGGCTACTGTTCACTGTCAAGTTAGCAGGATCTTCGATCTCTGGGCTACTGTTTGCTGTCCAGTTAGCAGGATCTTCCACCTCTGATCTACTTTTTACTGTCCAGTTAGCAAGATATTCCACTTCTGTTCTACAGTTTGCATTCCAATTAGCAGGATCTTCCACCTCTGTGCTGTTTGCTGTTCACTTAGCAGGATCTTCCACATCTGATCTTACAGTTTACTGTACAGTTAGCAGGATCTTCCACCTCTGTGCTGTTTGCTGTTCACTTAGCAGGATCTTCCACATCTGATCTACAGTTTGCTGTCCAGTTAGCAGGATCTCTGCCCTCTATGCTACTGTTTGCTGTCTACTTAGCAGGATCTTTCACTTCTGGTCTACAGTTTGCATTCCAATTAGCACGATCTTCAACCTGTGTACAATTTGCTGTCCAGTATGCAGGATCTTTGAAATCTGGGCTATTGTTTGCTGTCCAGTTAGCAGGATCTTCGACCTCTGGTCTACTGTTTGCTGTCCATTTAACAGGATCTTCGACCTCTGGTCTACTGTTTGCTGTCCATTTAACAGGATCTTCGACCTCTGGTCTACTGTTTGCTGTCCAGTTAGCAGGATCTTCTACCTCTGGGCTACTCTTTGCTGCCCTGTTAGCAGGATCTTCGACCACTGGTCTGTTTCCTGTCCAATTAGCAGGATCTTCGACCTCTGGGCTACTGTTTGCTGTCCAGTTAGAAGATCTTCGACCTCTGGGCTGCTGTGTGCTGTCTAGTTAGCAGGATCTTCGAACGCTGGGCTACTGTTTGCTATTTAGTTAGCAGGATCTTAGACTTCTCTTCAACAGTTTGCTGTCCAGTTAGCACGATCTTCCAGCTCTGGGCTGTTTGCTTTCCAGTTAGCAGGATCTATGCCCTCTGCGCTACTGTTTGCTCTCCAGTTAGCAGGATCTTCGACTTCTGGTCTACAGTGTGCTTTCCAATTAGCAGGATCTTCAGCCTCTGGGCGATTTGCTGACCAGTTAGATGGATCTTCGACCTCTGGGCTACTGTTCACTGTCAAGTTAGCAGGATCTTCGATCTCTGGGCTACTGTTTGCTGTCCAGTTAGCAGGATCCTCCACCTCTGATCTACTTTTTACTGTCCAGTTAGCAAGATATTCCACTTCTGTTCTACAGTTTGCATTCCAATTAGCAGGATCTTCCACCTCTGTGCTGTTTGCTGTTCACTTAGCAGGATCTTCCACATCTGATCTTACAGTTTACTGTACAGTTAGCAGGATCTTCCACCTCTGTGCTGTTTGCTGTTCACTTAGCAGGATCTTCCACATCTGATCTACAGTTTGCTGTCCAGTTAGCAGGATCTTGCCCTCTATGCTACATCCACTTCTGGTCTACAGTTTTCATTCCAATTAGCACGATCTTCACTCTGTGTGCTACTGTTTGCTGTCTTAGCACGATCTTTGATCTGTGTCATCTGTCCAGTTAGCAGGATCTTCGACCTCTGGGCTACTGTTTGCTGTCCAGTATGCAGAATCTTTGAAATCTGGGCTATTGTTTGCTGTCCAGTTAGCAGGATCTTCTACTGTTTGCTGTCCATTTAACAGGATCTTCGACCTCTGGTCTACTGTTTGCTGTCCAGTTAGCAGGATCTTCTACCTCTGGGCTACTCTTTGCTGCCCTGTTAGCAGGATCTTCGACCACTGGTCTGTTTCCTGTCCAATTAGCAGGATCTTCGACCTCTGGGCTACTGTTTGCTGTCCAGTTAGAAGATCTTCGACCTCTGGGCTGCTGTGTGCTGTCTAGTTAGCAGGATCTTCGAACGCTGGGCTACTGTTTGCTATTTAGTTAGCAGGATCTTAGACTTCTCTTCAACAGTTTGCTGTCCAGTTAGCACGATCTTCCAGCTCTGGGCTGTTTGCTTTCCAGTTAGCAGGATCTATGCCCTCTGCGCTACTGTTTGCTCTCCAGTTAGCAGGATCTTCGACTTCTGGTCTACAGTGTGCTTTCCAATTAGCAGGATCTTCAGCCTCTGGGCGATTTGCTGACCAGTAAGATGGATCTTCGACCTCTGGGCTACTGTTCACTGTCAAGTTAGCAGGATCTTCGATCTCTGGGCTACTGTTTGCTGTCCAGTTAGCAGGATCTTCCACCTCTGATCTACTTTTTTACTGTCCAGTTAGCAAGATATTCCACTTCTGTTCTACAGTTTGCATTCCAATTAGCAGGATCTTCCACCTCTGTGCTGTTTGCTGTTCACTTAGCAGGATCTTCCACATCTGATCTACAGTTTGCTGTCCAGTTAGCAGGATCTTCCACATCTGATCTTACAGTTTACTGTACAGTTAGCAGGATCTTCCACCTCTGTGCTGTTTGCTGTTCACTTAGCAGGATCTTCCACATCTGATCTACAGTTTGCTGTCCAGTTAGCAGGATCTCTGCCCTCTATGCTACTGTTTGCTGTCTACTTAGCAGGATCTTTCACTTCTGGTCTACAGTTTGCATTCCAATTAGCACGATCTTCAACCTGTGTACAATTTGCTGTCCAGTATGCAGGATCTTTGAAATCTGGGCTATTGTTTGCTGTCCAGTTAGCAGGATCTTCGACCTCTGGTCTACTGTTTGCTGTCCATTTAACAGGATCTTCGACCTCTGGTCTACTGTTTGCTGTCCAGTTAGCAGGATCTTCTACCTCTGGGCTACTCTTTGCTGCCCTGTTAGCAGGATCTTCGACCACTGGTCTGTTTCCTGTCCAATTAGCAGGATCTTCGACCTCTGGGCTACTGTTTGCTGTCCAGTTAGAAGATCTTCGACCTCTGGGCTGCTGTGTGCTGTCTAGTTAGCAGGATCTTAGACTTCTCTTCAACAGTTTGCTGTCCAGTTAGCACGATCTTCCAGCTCTGGGCTGTTTGCTTTCCAGTTAGCAGGATCTATGCCCTCTGCGCTACTGTTTGCTCTCCAGTTAGCAGGATCTTCGACTTCTGGTCTACAGTGTGCTTTCCAATTAGCAGGATCTTCAGCCTCTGGGCGATTTGCTGACCAGTTAGATGGATCTTCGACCTCTGGGCTACTGTTCACTGTCAAGTTAGCAGGATCTTCGATCTCTGGGCTACTGTTTGCTGTCCAGTTAGCAGGATCTTCCACCTCTGATCTACTTTTTACTGTCCAGTTAGCAAGATATTCCACTTCTGTTCTACAGTTTGCATTCCAATTAGCAGGATCTTCCACCTCTGTGCTGTTTGCTGTTCACTTAGCAGGATCTTCCACATCTGATCTTACAGTTTACTGTACAGTTAGCAGGATCTTCCACCTCTGTGCTGTTTGCTGTTCACTTAGCAGGATCTTCCACATCTGATCTACAGTTTGCTGTCCAGTTAGCAGGATCTCTGCCCTCTATGCTACTGTTTGCTGTCTACTTAGCAGGATCTTTCACTTCTGGTCTACAGTTTGCATTCCAATTAGCACGATCTTCAACCTGTGTACAATTTGCTGTCCAGTATGCAGGATCTTTGAAATCTGGGCTATTGTTTGCTGTCCAGTTAGCAGGATCTTCGACCTCTGGTCTACTGTTTGCTGTCCATTTAACAGGATCTTCGACCTCTGGTCTACTGTTTGCTGTCCAGTTAGCAGGATCTTCTACCTCTGGGCTACTCTTTGCTGCCCTGTTAGCAGGATCTTCGACCACTGGTCTGTTTCCTGTCCAATTAGCAGGATCTTCGACCTCTGGGCTACTGTTTGCTGTCCAGTTAGCAGGATCTTCGACCTCTGGGCTGCTGTGTGCTGTCTAGTTAGCAGGATCTTCGACCGCTGGGGCTGCTGTGTTTAGCTATTTTCGAACGCTGGGCTACTGTTTGCTAGGAGTTTAGACTTAGATCTCTTCTTCACAGTTTGCTGTCCAGTTAGCACGATCTTCCAGCTCTGGGCTGTTTGCTTTCCAGTTAGCAGGATCTATGCCCTCTGCGCTACTGTTTGCTCTCCAGTTAGCAGGATCTTCGACTTTTGGTCTACAGTGTGCTTTCCAATTAGCAGGATCTTCAGCCTCTGGGCGATTTGCTGACCAGTTAGATGGATCTTCGACCTCTGGGCTACTGTTCACTGTCAAGTTAGCAGGATCTTCGATCTCTGGGCTACTGTTTGCTGTCCAGTTAGCAGGATCTTCCACCTCTGATCTAATTTTTACCTTCCAGTTAGCAAGATATTCCACTTCTGTTCTACAGTTTGCATTCCAATTAGCAGGATCTTCCACCTCTGTGCTGTTTGCTGTTCACTTAGCAGGATCTTCCACATCTGATCTTACAGTTTACTTTCCAGTTAGCAGGATCTTCCACCTCTGTGCTGTTTGCTGTTCACTTAGCAGGATCTTCCACATCTGATCTACAGTTTGCTGTCCAGTTAGCAGGATCTCTGCCCTCTATGCTACTGTTTGCTGTCTACTTAGCAGGATCTTTCACTTCTGGTCTACAGTTTGCATTCCAATTAGCACGATCTTCAACCTGTGTACAATTTGCTGTCCAGTATGCAGGATCTTTGAAATCTGGGCTATTGTTTGCTGTCCAGTTAGCAGGATCTTCGACCTCTGGTCTACTGTTTGCTGTCCATTTAACAGGATCTTCGACCTCTGGTCTACTGTTTGCTGTCCAGTTAGCAGGATCTTCTACCTCTGGGCTACTCTTTTTTGCCCTGTTAGCAGGATCTTCGACCACTGGTCTGTTTCCTGTCCAATTAGCAGGATCTTCGACCTCTGGGCTACTGTTTGCTGTCCAGTTAGAAGATCTTCGACCTCTGGGCTGCTGTGTGCTGTCTAGTTAGCAGGATCTTCGAACGCTGGGCTACTGTTTGCTATTTAGTTAGCAGGATCTTAGACTTCTCTTCAACAGTTTGCTGTCCAGTTAGCACGATCTTCCAGCTCTGGGCTGTTTGCTTTCCAGTTAGCAGGATCTATGCCCTCTGCGCTACTGTTTGCTCTCCAGTTAGCAGGATCTTCGACTTCTGGTCTACAGTGTGCTTTCCAATTAGCAGGATCTTCAGCCTCTGGGCGATTTGCTGACCAGTTAGATGGATCTTCGACCTCTGGGCTACTGTTCACTGTCAAGTTAGCAGGATCTTCGATCTCTGGGCTACTGTTTGCTGTCCAGTTAGCAGGATCTTCCACCTCTGATCTACTTTTTACTGTCCAGTTAGCAAGATATTCCACTTCTGTTCTACAGTTTGCATTCCAATTAGCAGGATCTTCCACCTCTGTGCTGTTTGCTGTTCACTTAGCAGGATCTTCCACATCTGATCTTACAGTTTACTGTACAGTTAGCAGGATCTTCCACCTCTGTGCTGTTTGCTGTTCACTTAGCAGGATCTTCCACATCTGATCTTACAGTTTACTGTACAGTTAGCAGGATCTCTGCCCTCTATGCTACTGTTTGCTGTCTACTTAGCAGGATCTTTCACTTCTGGTCTACAGTTTGCATTCCAATTAGCACGATCTTCAACCTGTGTACAATTTGCTGTCCAGTATGCAGGATCTTTGAAATCTGGGCTATTGTTTGCTGTCCAGTTAGCAGGATCTTCGACCTCTGGTCTACTGTTTGCTGTCCATTTAACAGGATCTTCGACCTCTGGTCTACTGTTTGCTGTCCAGTTAGCAGTTAGCAGGATCTTCTACCTCTGGGCTACTCTTTGCTGCCCTGTTAGCAGGATCTTCGACCACTGGTCTGTTTCCTGTCCAATTAGCAGGATCTTCGACCTCTGGGCTACTGTTTGCTGTCCAGTTAGAAGATCTTCGACCTCTGGGCTGCTGTGTGCTGTCTAGTTAGCAGGATCTTCGAACGCTGGGCTACTGTTTGCTATTTAGTTAGCAGGATCTTAGACTTCTCTTCAACAGTTTGCTGTCCAGTTAGCACGATCTTCCAGCTCTGGGCTGTTTGCTTTCCAGTTAGCAGGATCTATGCCCTCTGCGCTACTGTTTGCTCTCCAGTTAGCAGGATCTTCGACTTCTGGTCTACAGTGTGCTTTCCAATTAGCAGGATCTTCAGCCTCTGGGCGATTTGCTGACCAGTTAGATGGATCTTCGACCTCTGGGCTACTGTTCACTGTCAAGTTAGCAGGATCTTCGATCTCTGGGCTACTGTTTGCTGTCCAGTTAGCAGGATCTTCCACCTCTGATCTACTTTTTACTGTCCAGTTAGCAAGATATTCCACTTCTGTTCTACAGTTTGCATTCCAATTAGCAGGATCTTCCACCTCTGTGCTGTTTGCTGTTCACTTAGCAGGATCTTCCACATCTGATCTTACAGTTTACTGTACAGTTAGCAGGATCTTCCACCTCTGTGCTGTTTGCTGTTCACTTAGCAGGATCTTCCACATCTGATCTACAGTTTGCTGTCCAGTTAGCAGGATCTCTGCCCTCTATGCTACTGTTTGCTGTCTACTTAGCAGGATCTTTCACTTCTGGTCTACAGTTTGCATTCCAATTAGCACGATCTTCAACCTGTGTACAATTTGCTGTCCAGTATGCAGGATCTTCGACCTCTGGTCTACTGTTTGCTGTCCATTTAACAGGATCTTCGACCTCTGGTCTACTGTTTGCTGTCCAGTTAGCAGGATCTTCTACCTCTGGGCTACTCTTTGCTGCCCTGTTAGCAGGATCTTCGACCACTGGTCTGTTTCCTGTCCAATTAGCAGGATCTTCGACCTCTGGGCTACTGTTTGCTGTCCAGTTAGAAGATCTTCGACCTCTGGGCTGCTGTGTGCTGTCTAGTTAGCAGGATCTTCGAACGCTGGGCTACTGTTTGCTATTTAGTTAGCAGGATCTTAGACTTCTCTTCAACAGTTTGCTGTCCAGTTAGCACGATCTTCCAGCTCTGGGCTGTTTGCTTTCCAGTTAGCAGGATCTATGCCCTCTGCGCTACTGTTTGCTCTCCAGTTAGCAGGATCTTCGACTTCTGGTCTACAGTGTGCTTTCCAATTAGCAGGATCTTCAGCCTCTGGGCGATTTGCTGACCAGTTAGATGGATCTTCGACCTCTGGGCTACTGTTCACTGTCAAGTTAGCAGGATCTTCGATCTCTGGGCTACTGTTTGCTGTCCAGTTAGCAGGATCTTCCACCTCTGATCTACTTTTTACTGTCCAGTTAGCAAGATATTCCACTTCTGTTCTACAGTTTGCATTCCAATTAGCAGGATCTTCCACCTCTGTGCTGTTTGCTGTTCACTTAGCAGGATCTTCGACCTCTGGTCTACTGTTTGCTGTCCATTTAACAGGATCTTCGACCTCTGGTCTACTGTTTGCTGTCCAGTTAGCAGGATCTTCCACCTCTGCGCTATTGTTTGCTGTCCAGTTAGCAGGATCTTCGACCTCTAAACTGTTTGCTGTCCAATTAGCAGGATCCTTGACCTCTGTGCATCTGTTTGCTGCCCAGTAAGCAGGATCTTCGACCTCTGTTCTACTGTTTGCTGTCCACTTAGCAGGATCTTCGACCTCTGGGCTACTGTTTGCTGTCCAGTTAGCAGGATCTTCCACCTCTGGGCTACTTTTTGCTGCCCAGTTAGCAGGATCTTCCACCTCTGGGCTGTTTGCTGTTCACTTAGCAGGATCTTCCTCTGACTACTGTTTTGCAGCTGTTCAGTTTAGCAGGATCTTCGACTCTGGGCTACTGTTTGCTGTCCAGTTAGCAGGATCTTCCATGCAACTGGGCTATCTTCCACAATCTGGTGATCTTCTACTGGTCTTTTGCTGTCCTAGCAGGATCTTCGACTCTGGTTCTACTGTTTTGCTGTCCAATAGCAGGATTTTCGACCTCTTGTCTACTGTTTGCTGTCCAGTTAGCAGGATCTTCCACATCTGGACTACTGTTTGCTGTCCAGTTAGCAGGATCTTCGACTTCTGGGCTACTTTTTGCTGTCCAGTTAGCAGGATCTTACACCTCTAGTCTACTGTTTGCTGTCTAGTTAGCAGGATCTTCGACCGTTGGGCTACTGGTTTCTGTCCAGTTTAGCAGGATCTTCGACCTTCTGGGCTACTGTTTGTCTGTTTGCTGTCCAGTTAGCAGGATCTTCGACCTCTGGGCTACTGTTTGCTGTCCAGTTAGCAGGATCTTCCACCTCTTATCTACAGTTTGCTGTCCAGTTAGCAGGATCTTTTCACCTCTGGGCTATTGTTTGCTGTCCAGTTAGCAGGATCTTCATCCTTTGGTGGCTATTGTTTGCTGTCCATTTAACTGGATCTTCGACCTCTGGTCTGTTTCCTGTCAAAATTAGCAGGATCTTCGACCTCTGGGCTACTGTTTGCTGTCAAGTTAGCAGGATCTTCGATCTCTGGGCTACTGTTTGCTGTCCAGTTAGCAGGATCTTCCACCTCTGGGCTGCTGTGTGCTGTCTAGTTAGCAGGATCTTCCACCTCTGGTCTACTGTTTGCTGTCCAGTTAGCAGGATCTTCGACCTCTGTGCTACTTTTTGCTGTCCAGTTAGCAGGATCTTTGACCTATGGGCTACTGTTTGCTGTCCAGTTAGCAGGATCTTCCACCTCTGGTCTACTGTTTGCTGTCCAGTTAGCAGGATCTTCCACCTCTGATCTACTGTTTGCTGTCCAGTTAGCAGGATCGTCTTCCTCTGTGCTCTTTGCTGTTCAGTTAGCAGAATCCTCGACCTTTGGGCTACTGTTTGCTATCCAGTTAGACGGATCTTCGACCTCTGGGCTACTGTTTGCTCTCCAGTTAGCAGTATCTTCGGCCTCTGGGCTACTGTTTGCTTCCAGTTAGCAGGATCTTCGGCCTCTGGGCTACTGTTTGCAGTCAAGTTAGCAGTATCTTTGACCCCTAGTTTACTGTTTGCTGTCCAGTTAGCAGGATCTTCCACCTCTGGTGCTACTATTTGCTGTCAGTTAGCAGGATCTTCGACCTCTGGGCTACTGTTTGCTGTCCAGTAGCAGAGGATCTTCCACCTTGTGCTACTTTTGCTGTCCAGTTTGCAGGATCTTCGATTTCTGATCTACAGTTTGCTGTCCAGTTAGCAGGATCTTCGACCTCTGGGCTACTGTTTGCTGTCCAGTTATTAGGACCTTTGACCTCTGGGCTACTGTTTGCTGTACAGTTAGCATGATCTTCCACTTCTGGGCTATGTTTTGCTGTCCAGTTAGCAGGACGTTTGACCTCTGGGCTATGGTTTGCTGTCCAGTTAACAGGATCTTCGACCTCTGGTCTACTGTTTGCTGTTCAGTTAGCAGGACCTTTGACCTCTGGGCTACTGTTTGCTGTCCAGTTAGCAGGATCTTCCACAAGGATCTGGGTCTTTGCGTGCCAGTGCAGGATCTTTGACCAACTCTGGTTGTTTGCTGTCCAGTTAGCAGGATCTTCGACCTCTAGTCTACTGTTTGCTGTCCAGTTAGCAGGATCTTCGACCTCTGGGCTACTGTTTCCTGTCCAGTTAGCAGGATCTTCGACCTCTGGGCTACTGTTTGCTGTCCAGTTAGCAGGATCTTCGACCTCTGGGCTACAGTTTGCTGTCCAGTTAGCAGGATCTTCAATCTCTGGGCTAATTTTTGCTGTCCAGTTAGCAGGATCTTCGACCTCTCTGTTACTGTTTGCTGTCCATTAGCCGGATCTTCCACCTCTGGCTACAGTTTGCTGTCAGTTAGCAGGATCTTCAGCTCTGGGCTACTGTTTTACTTTAGCTGATCTACAG
Organism: Oreohelix idahoensis; assembly: GCA_024509875.1. NCBI lineage: Eukaryota > Metazoa > Mollusca > Gastropoda > Stylommatophora > Oreohelicidae > Oreohelix > Oreohelix idahoensis. The sequence goes on along the minus strand of JAMPIV010000728.1, from coordinate 1,065 downwards.
ACCTCTGGGCTACTGTTTGCTGTCCAGTTAGCAGGATCTTCGACCTCTGGGCTACTGTTTGCTGTCCATTTAGCAGGATCTTCCACCTCTGGATTACTGTTTGCTGTCCAGTTAGCACGATCTTCCACCGTTTGGCTGTTTGCTGTTCACTTAGCAGAATCTTCGACCGCTGGACTACTGTTTGCTGTCCAGTTAGAGAATCTTCGACCTCTGGAACCCTGTTTGTTGTCCAGTTAGCAGGATCTTCCCTTCTGTGGGACTTTTGCTGTTCCAGTTTAGCAGGATCTTCCACTGTCCTTGCTACTGTCCACTGTCTTAGCAGGATCTTCCGACCTCTGGGCTATTGTTTGCTGTCCAGTTAGCAGGATCTTCCACCTCTGGGGCTACTGTTTGCTGTCCAGTTAGCAGGATCTTCGACTTCTGTTCTACAGTTTGCTCTCCAGTTAGCAGGATCTTCCACCTCTGTACTGTTTGCTGTCCAGTTAGCAGGATCTTCCACCTCTGATCTACTTTTCACTGTCCAGCTAGCAAGATATTCCACTTCTGTGCTCTGTTTGCTGTCCACTTAGCAGGATCTTCCACATCTGGTCTACAGTTTGCCTGTCCATTAGCAGATCTTCCACCTCTGGCTACTGTCTGCTGTCCACTTAGCAGGATCTTTTCACCTCTGGATCTACAGTTTTTGCTGTCCAGTTAGCAGATCTTCAACCTCTGAACAAGTGTTTGGCTACAATCAGTTTTGCTGTGTTTCCTGTCCTATTAGCAGGATCTTCGACCTTTGGGCTACTGTTTTTGCTGTCCATTTAACAGGATCTTCGACCTCTGCGTCTACTGTTTTTCCAGGTAGCAGATCCTCGACCGCTATAACAGGATGCGAGCGAGGGACAAATCTTTGACAGTTTTACGGTTTGCATTACCAATTAAGCATATAAATCTTGAACGCATGGTGCTACATATTGTGCTGTTCCATGGTATGGCAAGGATCATATTAAACCTGGGCTAATTACAGTTTTGCTGGTCCCAGATTTAAAGCTCGATCATCAACCTCTGGTCTACTGGTTGGCT
>JAMPIV010000727.1:302500-345457 GCA_024509875.1 Oreohelix idahoensis | reverse complement strand
TATTGCTCCTGACGACCAAGACCGGTTTTTCGTTCGTGGGAGGAGGGGGGGGGGTAGCGATTGGTTGTCTGCGAATATCGTGGTTAAAGGTATGAGCAAGTGTGAGAGTATTAATCTTGTGGCGTGCTATCAAGTCTGTCTTTTTATATTTTATGTTAACACATAATCTGGCTCACACTAAATATTGTTTAACAGTATGTGAGAAATCAAGAATATCTTTTTTCCTACACTTATCCCGTTAGTCTTCATCAACCACTCTTTAAAAAATGTTATGTCAAGATAAAAAAATAAAACAATCATAGTCATCTGCAGTTAAACATAAACACACACCAGTTATCTTTCAAGCTATATTTAACACTTAACGGATAGGACTAACTTTTGAAAACAGATTCTTTCTTAGCAACCTCTAGGTTAAGCGAAAAAAGACGAATGGCACAGGCACAGATTCCTTTTTAAATAACATCAAGACAATATGTAATACGACACACGCATAAACGAGCAACTAAAATAACTTTTATATGTTTAAAGATATACAACCTAACACAGAGTACCGAATACACATACACACACACAACACACACACACACACAACGACATACACACACACACACACATTTAGACCTTTGTGTAGGTTATGTCTTCAACAGTGTCTGTTACAAAAAAAAATAATGCCTAGCGAAAACAACAACGGTCAGATATTTTAAACAGAGAAAATAACAGCTATATATTTAAACATTCTAACGTGTTTCTCACTTTTTGTTAAGTTTTTTATTTCAAAAATACTTTGTTTGATACTCTATTTTATTTTATTTTTGTAAAACTTTTGTTTAAAATGGTTGGTCGCAAAGAACCACTCACAAAAGTTATCTCTAACGGCTTTCTTTTCCTCGTCAATAAACATCTGCCCACATTACAAATAAACGATAAATTGGATTTTATGCTGAACATAAACGAAACAGACATCGAATTAGAAAACATCTGTCACTAGGTAAATAAACGGCTCTCGATTTTTTCGAAGGGCTCAAGTAGTAGTAGGGTATGTACACACTTAGGTATTATTCTGCAGGCGCGCTGCAGGCCGCGCTGCAGGCGCGTGACTTTTATATAGCAAAAAACTTCTGCAGGCGCGTGACTTTATATATAAGCGCAATCTTGCAGGCGCGCGGCGCAAGATGGGCGGATTTGAGCTAACAAGGGAGGTTATTTGGGTCAAGATGGCGGACTTGAGCTAACAAGGGGAGGTTATTTGGGTCAAGATGGCGGATTTTGAGCTAACAAGGGGAGGTTTATTTGGGTCAAGATGGCGGATTTGAGCCTAACAAGGGGAGGTATTTGGGTCAAGATGGCGGACTTGAGCTAACAAGGGGGAGATAACAAGATGGCGGATTTGAGCTAACAAGGGGAGATAGTAGGAAGAGGCGGGCAAGATGGAGGGGTAGAATACTACCTAAGTTTGCGCATACCCTACTACTACTTGAGCCCTTCGAAAAAATCGAGAGCCGTTTATTTACCTAGTGACAGATGTTTCTAATTCGATGTCTGTTTCGTTATGTTCCAGCATAAATCCAATTATCGTTTATTTGTAATGTGGGCAGATGGTTTATTGACGAGGAAAGAAAGCCGTTAGAGATAACTTTTTTTCTTTGCGACCAACAATTTTAAACAAAAGTTTTACAAAAATAAAATAAAATAGAGTATCAAACAAAGTATTTTTGAAATAAAAACTTAACAAAAAAGTGAGAAACACGTTAGAATGTTAAATATATAGCTGTTATTTCTCTGTTTAAATATCTGACCGTTGTTGTTCGCTAGGCATATTTTTTTCTTAACAGACACATGTGAAGACATAACCTACACAAAGGTCTAAATGTGTGTGTGTGTGTGTATGTGTGTGTGTGTGTGTGTGTGTGTGTGTATGTGTATTCGGTACTCTGTGTTAGGTTGTATATCTTTAAAAATATAAAAGTTTTAGTTGCTCGTTTATGCGTGTGTCGTATTAAATATCTGTTTTTTATTTAAAAGGTATGTCTGTGCATTCGAATTTTTCGCTAACCCGTGTTGCTAAAAAAATCTGTTTCAAAATAGTCTATCCGTTAAGCTGTTAACTCAGCTTAATAACTGTGTGTTTTATGTTAACTCAGATACTAAATTGTTTTATTTTTTTATCTTGACATAACATTTTTAAAGAGTGGTTGATAAGACTAACCGGTTATGTGCTAGGAAAAGAGATTTTCCTTATTTTTCTCACCTACTGTTAAACAAGTATTTTTGTGAGCCTTATTTGTGTTAACATAACAAATATAAAAAAGACAGAATCTGATAACGCAAAAAATTAATAAACACTTTTATCACATTAAAAAGAATATTTAGAACATACCATTAGCTACACAAAGAAAAACGCCTTGCTATGGTGCAAACTACCAAACACGTTAATAAAACTTAAGTCTCCGTTATTTTAACTGAAAGGGAAAATTGTCACCTGTTTCGAACGCGCGTGGTTGTAAATCAATATCTTTTCTGTCACAGCCTGCGCGGGCAGGTCTGTTAACACCTCTTTCCTTTCATAACAGCCTAAAAATAAGACTGTGTTTTATTCTCTCGCTCTCTCTCTTCTCTCTTCCTATCTTTCTCTCTTTCTTTCCCTTTCTTTCTATCTCTCTCTCTCCCTCTCCTCTCTCTCTCTCTTTTCTCGCTTTCTCTTTTAAGGTATTAATTTTTGTTACTGTATTTTAATTAATAATTTTTTCCCCCCTAAATTTGATTATGTCTACATGTTACAAATGTATGTTATTATTTTACCTCGATAATGTTGTATGCTTAAATATTGCTAAAAATACATGTGCTATTGAAAGGATACTGCATGAAAGGTGAGCGAAAGGAAGGGCAGAATGTTAGACGGGTCTGCGTGACCAATTCTCAACCCTTTGAAAATAAAGCTCGTTCGTTCGTTCGTTCTCTCTCTCTCTCTATCTATCTCTCTTTCTCTCTCTCTCTCTCTCTCTTTCTATCTTTCGAGGCGTGTGTCGTTCAACTCAAAAAGAATGTACCAAACAGACACTTATATTTGTTGTAAATGTTTTTTAAACACAGTGGTTCTCAAGTTCTTGAACAGTACTTCTCACATTGTTTTTTATTGTCACAATGTTTTACACCAAAGGTTCTCAAATTCTTGAACAGTACTTCTCACATTGTTTTTTATTGTCACAATGTTTTACACCAAAGGTTCTCAAATTCTTGATTCTCAATACATGTTGGTTGGTTCTCACGTTTTTAGCACGAATCTTACGTTCTTGAAACAGTGATTCTCACGTTTTTAGCATATTTGTTGTTTGAAACATACAATATAATAACTGTGTATGAGTGACGTGAACAGAAATTTACGCGTGATGTTTTGTGGGGTCATTGATCTGGTTTCAAACCAGGGCGAGGTCGATTTTCCTGTTCATATGTTATGATAACGTTTTTATCGACCAAACCATGACGAAGCGCTTGCGCGCGAACTATTTTCTGAAACAGTATCTCTACACAACAACCAATCGGGTTCCATCACGAAATTCATACACTCGGACTACTTTTATTGGAAAGTCACTGTCTTAATCATGAATTGTTTTAGACATGTCTCATTCTTTAACCAGACCTGGACCGGCGAACGTCTCTGTGCTTAGTCGTAAAGCCTTCTAATATCAAACTTCTGAAAAAGCAACAGCTCACCACCAAACGTATGTTATTCTGTTTTTATTCGTATTTTGTGTTAAATATCTCTGACCTTTAAGAGATATATGTCTGTGTCTTTTTAAGGGTATTCTGTGGAAAAATATCTGGGTATGTGTTTGTGTTTTTCCTAGGCGTATTTTCTTAACACTCAGAGACTGGAAGAAAACCCTATACAAAGTTCTAAATGTAAACTCGGTATATGTATATGTTTGTATTCGTCTGTTTTTTTCCTATAATAATATAAAAATAATAATAGGGAGTTAAAATATATATTTTACACATAAAAAATAAATATTTTTATATAGCTGTTTTCAGTAGGCTATATACAATAATATCTTTAAAAAAATCTGTTTTGGTTGTATTCGTTTGTTTTCGTTTATGTTTTCGGTCTTCGTGTTTTTGTATTAAGGTGTTAAATATAAATAAATATCTCTGTTGTTTTTATCTGTGTTTTTTGATAAAATGTTAACTCCCAGGCTAACTTATTATTCCTTATCCTTGTGTTGTATTAATTATCTGTTTTCTATGTAAAAGACATGTTTGTGTATTCGCTTTTTTCGCTAGCCAGTGTTGGTAAAGGCTGTTTCAAAGTTAATATATGATGTCTAGGCTAATAGGTATTTTAATAATAGTTGTTTGTTAAATTCTTACATGTGTGTATGGTTTAGCTAAGTTAAGAATTATCCGACTTATTTTTTATGTGGTGGGTTAACGAGAAAAATTCCTTAGTTTAAACCTTATCTATGTTTCTCGTCTATTGTTAAACTCGTGCGAAAGCAAATTATATTTGGGTTTTGAAAAATTATCCGTGATACTTAAAACTTATAATACTTTCTGATAACAACACTCTAAACTTGTATAGAGTAATAGTCTATTTCAAAATACTTGCTTGGATGTAGCACAAAGATGTTTGGGTAGATCGATAAAATTGATTTGATTCCACAACACATGCGCTCGATTCGTATTTCTGTACTCACAAGCTGCTTCTATAAAGAACTTCTCATAGTAAACTACAAACACATAACGTTAAAAATAACTAAGGACCCGAGTCACTACAAACAACCTAACCAGCCAGAGAAAATTAGACAACATAATAGTTTAGAAAATAGCGTTTTTTGGCTTTTAAAACAATACTGAACTACACACGGAAAAAGATAGAGATAATACAATCAACATATTACATTAAGTCACCTTGCCATAACCATGATTGAAACTAACATACACTTTAATAAATACTTATATTTTCGTTATTTTAAAAAAAAAGGACAGGTCAACTCGGTGCTGTCTCGCGAACGAGCTGGGTTTTAAATCAATATCTTTGTCACAGCCTGCGCGGGGACCATTCTGATATGTTAACACCTCTTTCCTTTGATAACAGAATAAAAAAAAATAAGACTGTGTTTTTATTTACCTGTGTTTATGCGAGCTCTCTTTGTCTCTTTCTCTCTCTCTCTCTTTCTCTTTCTCTCTCTCTCTCTCTCTCTCTCTCTCATTACATGTATTTAATTTTATGTGTAAGTAACGTCTTTTTGTTCATCTTTTCCCAGATGGAGTCAACTCAACAGCGGGGCTATGCTTGTTTACGCTGCCAGTCTGTTTTCAAGCGAGGTCATGATCTTACTCGCCATATGACCACAGCACACGACCGCCCCAATCACGAGTGTCCTGACTGTGGCATAGTATTTACAAGACCCGATACGCTGAAACGTCACATAGAGAATAAACATGGGTCCAGTTCAGCACAAACAGACACGTCAATGGCACAAACCAAGCTGCTATGTAGCAGATGTGGGGAGACCTTCACGAGGCGCGCCGACCTATTACGACACAACAAGACCAGGCACTCAATGCCCGGTTTTAGCTGTGACATTTGTGGGAAACAATTTACTCGTCGTGACAATCTACGCATCCACAGAAAACACCAACACACCGCTATCCCTACCCAGCTTTCTACCTCAACGCAGAACCCGATAGCAGACACCACCCCAACACCAACAACAACAGGTGTCACAGTAACACCAGACTCGGCGAACCCACAGACAATACTACCAGATGCCCCATCAACAGCACCGAATCCCCAGTCAGACTCAGCCGCTATGGCGGCCTCTTCCACCACAACAACTTCCACACTACCAAGAGCCCCCTATTCAATAAGTTCCACCCCATCTCACCCACTAAAAAAAGGTCAGACCAAGAAACGCCCAATGACCAATACCCAACCCCATATAAAAAAACCCCGCTTGACGGCTGAAGAAGACAGCTTACAAGACCTACAGGATGATATAAAACAAATCTACACTGATAACTGGGACGCCATTAAAACACACGCTAACATCCACAAATATTTATCGACTTTCACTTTTTTCCATAATAACCAAAGAATTGAATGGGAAAGTCTTTTGCATCCTGTCTTTACACAACAGACAAAAAGATTCAAGATTAACTTCAGTCACCACGTAGTTTTGAGACACAGAGAAACAAACGAATTACGCTTATTTCATGCCTCAAATAATAATAGTTGTGTGTTAGACCAACCCCACTTAGTCAAAAATCTTACAGATTTCAAATCTTTTGTCTCAAACTTACACGACAGCGATATTATCACAAACGCACAATTAAACAGACCCAATACAAAATATTATGTTGAAGCAATCCCGTCCACATCCTTCTATCTATATCATATTCAAAACCACTCAATCGCTTGAACAAACACCACAACAAAGTAGACAAACACACATTCCTAGACGTCCTCAACACACAACAGGCACAGGGTGGGAAAAATATCGGGTTCAGAGCACACAATTCCTCCACCTCCAAAACCATACCACATCACACCTCAACATTTAAACTGTCTCTACACATAAAATATTTCTTACGACGTGACGACAATGTGACGACAATGTGACGACACCCCTCAAGGTCTGGCCTGTACCCCTGTGATATTGTATATTTTGAACATACATCTACCTATATAAATATGTATTATTGTACATTCATATGTGAAAATGTATTACGTTAAAATATAATTATTTTTCAATTGTACATATCACTATGTGAAAATGTATTACGTTAAAAAATTACACCATATAATTGTATATTCATTTGATAAAATATCAATGTCCATTTTGTAAAAAATACTATATATACTCCTGTTTGCTAATTCAAAAACACTATTGAATATAAAATAAAAACTATATTAACTAAAACGCTTTTTGTCACCTATATCGTCTAATTGTTTGTCTAAATGTTCGTCTAACTGTTCGTATAAATGTTGTAAAATATATATAACTGTTTGTATAACTGTTTGTATGTCTCTGTATATGTCGTCTTCCTATTGTCTAAATATATCTCCCTATTATATGTATATATCGTCTAACTATCGTCTTCCTATTGTCTAAATATATCTCCCTATTATATGTATATATCGTCTAACTATCGTCTTCCTATTGTCTAAAAGTCTAAATATATCGTCTTCTTATTATCTAAGTCTATCGTCTAACTGTTCGTATAACTGTTGTAAAATATGTCTATATGTAAAATAAATAATACACAACAATACCGTGTCGCACTTTCGATGGTAGACCTAGGTCTCTAACACTTCACTCCCATATATATATATATATATATATTGTATATACAACAATTAAAATACACGCACACAATAACCCATACCCCAACACACCCCACTATACATCGTCATCCTCCCCCTCGCACAAAAAACAATACCCGCTTCCTTAAAAAATCCATTAGTAACCTAAGTCCCCGTTATCGATTTTTATATTTTCCTCTTTAACTAAAGTATTCTTTTAAAAGAGATCATTAACTATATACTTCTATCTAACAGTTCACTCCTGCATCATACATACAACCACCAGCTACACCCCAACACACACACCCATGAGTCATCACCGCCAGTCAAAAAACAATACCCGTTCCCTTAAAAAAAACCTTAGTAACCTAAGCCGTCATCACCACAGATGCATCCTGACAACGTCACCACATCTCTGTATATATGAATGTATATATGTATGTCTATATGTCTAAACAAACACACCCAACATCACACAAAAATCCACCCTAACCCACCAGCTACATCGTCACCCACGCCAGCCCAAAAAAGACACTTCAAAAACCCTCTTAGTAACCCAACATTATCGATTTTTTATATTTTTTATACATATATTGTATACATGTATAAACAAACACATCGATACACTATCAACACAATACTTCACACAAAAATCCACCCTAACCCACCCCGCCAGCTACCCCTACAACATACATCAGCACACACGCCAACACAAAAAAGGCACTTCAAAAAACCTCTTAGTAACCTAATCCAACATTATCGATTTTTATATTTTCCTCTTTACTCAAGTATTCTTTTAAAAGAGATCATTAACTATATACTTCTTCTATCTAACACGTCACTCCTGCGTCATACATACATCCACCAGCTACACCCCAGCACACACCCATGAGGCATCACCGCCAGCCAAAAAGCAATACCCGTTCCCTTAAAAAACCCCTTAGTAACCTAAGCCTCCGTCACCACAGATGCATCCTGACAACGTCACCACATCTCCGTATATATGAATGTATATATATGTGTGTATATATGTCTAAACAAACACACCCCACATCACACAAAAATCCACCCTAACCCACCCCGCCAGCTACATCATCACCCACGCCAGCCCAAAAAAGGCACTTCAAAAACCCTCTTAGTAACCCAACATTATCGATTTTTTAAATTTTCCGTCATTATCGATTTTTTATATTTTTTATATATATTGTATAAACAAACACCATTATCGTATATTACTATATAAAAAGTCATACGTCTGATCGTCAGAGGAAGCCCCGCCGCTAAAATATATCGCTATATAAAAAGTCATACACCGCCGCCTGAAACGCCACCGCCTGAAATCGATCGAGTATTTTGCTATATAAAAGTCACACGCCGCCGCCTGAATAATACCTAAGTTGTACATGGTATACTACTGATGAGTGCCAGCTCGTATTTAAAGAGGGACCAGAAGACGCAGCAATAGAGACCGCAGTCAGCGACTCATAGCTTGACTGCCTGCGTCAGGACCAGCGAACCAGAGCTGGTCAAGACCGTGCTCCACCTCCACGTGGTGGTCCTGGAAACAGTCTGCAGCAGTGCAGGCTGGCTGAGCGAGCACGGATCGCAATGGGAAGGCAAACCCGGTCCTAAAAAATGCCGTGCAAAAGTCGGATGTGTCGACCGAAAGGTGCAGATATCACAGCTTAGGCGTAAACAGACACAACGCAACCACCGTCCTTTTCAGGGCGAACGAGGAAGAAGAAGAAGAAGAAGTATTTAAAGTGTACAAGCATTGTTAATCACATAAAGCAAACTTTTCAATACAAATGCATTTCCATCTGCATTAAATAGTACAATTTTGTACACATAATATGTATAAAGATGTACAGTTTTATACATTGGTGTTTAAATAATGAACATGGAATAAATATTTACGTGTTTTTTTTTCTTCTAAGGAATGTTTATTTTGCCACATTTAACCTTTTCCGAATAAATTTGCAATTCTCATGCAGTGTCCCAAAAAAATTTTTCTACAGCTGATTTCGTGGATGTGTGTCTAATCTAACGCCTGTGTTTCAGGGTCATGCAGTAGGACTGACATAACATTTTCGTTGAGAATTCTTGGTTTAATGTGGACTAGATTTCACTATCCTATCCTATCCTATCCTATCCTATCCTATCTATCTATCTATCTATCTATCTATCTATCTATCTATCTATCTATCTATCTATCTATCTATCTATCTATCTATCTATCTATCTATCTATCTATCTATCTATCTATCTATCAATCTATCTATCTATCTATCTATCTATCTATCTATCTATCTATCTATCTATCTATCTATCTATCTATCTATCTATCTATCTATCTATCAATCTATCTATCTATCTATCTATCTATCTATCTATCTATCTATCTATCTATCTATCTATCTATCTATCTATCTATCTATGTATCTATCTATCTATCTATCTATCTATCTGTCTGTCTGTCTGTCTGTCCGTTCGTCCGTCCATCCGTCCGTATATCTATCTATCTATCTATCTATCTATCTATCTATCTATCTATCTATCTATCTATCTATCTATCTATCTATCTAATCTATCTAATCTGTCTGTCCGTCTATCTATCTATCTATCTATCTATCTATCTATCTATCTATCTGTCTGACTATCTATATATCTAACAATCTATCTATCAATCTATCTAAATCTATATATACTACTGGACAAAAGTTAAGGGCCGCCATTCAGTTTAGACAAGGTTTATATAATTGATTGGCAAACTGTAAAGACAAGTGAAAATGTCATTAAAACTGAGTTCAGAGAAATGTGTATACATTTCTGTGTGCACTAGGTTAATTTTTTTTAAATGTCCAAAAACTGGGTCACTTTAACCCGCACGTGAAAATTGCCATTCTTGCTGCAAGAACTCGTGGTTTTTGCAACACGCCTCACTAGTTCAAAAGATGAAAAAGTGAGTTGAATTTGAATGCACGTGGAAAATGATCATCGGTAAAGAGTGTTCACCGTTAGTATGCAATAAATCAGTATGACAAGTGGTCGAAATGATCACTGCATTAGCCATGCCACCAAGGAGAAGTCTCAGCACTGTAGACCGTGTTGGAGCCATGGTATGGATTCAGGATGGTCAATCTGTTCGTCATGTTGCAAGACGTTTAGCAGTGTCCCACTCTATCATTCAGAGACTTCTTGAGAGATTTCAAGCTACCGGACATTTGGAAAATCGACCCTGCTCACGAAGAACTATATAAACCTTGTCTAAACTGAATGGCGGCCCTTAACTTTTGTCCAGTAGTATATTTATATATGGGTGTGTGTCTGTGGGCGTAAGTGTATGGGGTATGGGTATGTCTCCTAGTTAAAGCTCCTTTTCCCTTTTGTATCTTCTTGTTTATTTTGATATCACTGTTAATCAGACCATAATAAAGGTCTGGACCAAAGGGTCTTTTATGTTTGGACATGCGCCCTAATATAACCAACTAGGTTGAACGGGTCGCGCCTCGCCAAAACGAGGCAAAACTTTATAATAATAATTTTTAAAAAAATCACTGCCCATTTATCCAACTTTGTTTATGTCATTGCCAAGATGTTTGTATGAATCGAGATCTTGTAGAGATGTTTCCTAAAGTATAATCTAACTATCATTTGCAGCATGTCCTCTCATAATCTTTGTCTTTTTTGTGTGTGTGTATTATTCATTTTGTCTTGCATCTGGATTCAGTCATGGACAAACCAGGTCATCTGCAAGATCTAGACTGTCAAGCTCTTTTGTCAGAGTTTGCTGAATTCCAATTCTTTTTGGTTGATTTTGTTGTTTTGACAAACCAATATGTAGTCAGTAAGAAGAGATACAGTAACAATAGGCATACCGTGGACACTCTAGTTCTCATCTCAAACTGCTGCTGTCCTTAACGAAGACTACTGCATTTTATTTTTTCTTATGTTTAACTTATAAGATTAATGAAAATATGATTAATTCCATAATGACAACGTGATTCTCTGTATAAGCTGCCAAGGGTCTTCTCATAACACAAAAATCATCATCATCATCAGTTTCCGTTTTTTTAGCTTGTGGAGCATGGAACCACCACTAATAAAACAAGCGAATATTCGTCAGTAGTACGTTATGTGAAAGACCAACGAAGGAAGAAATAAAGAAAGCCATAAAGCTTCTAAGAGATGGAAAAGCGTCTGGACCTGATGGCATTCCAGCAAAGGTCATCAAAGCAGATATCGACACGGCTACAGAGATGTTATATAAATTACTTGGTAAAGTCTGGGAAAAGGAAGAGATACCAGCAGAATGGAAGGAAGGATATCTGGTTAAGTTGCCTAAGAAGGGAAATTTACAAGAGTGCACGAATTATAGAGGAATAATGTACTATCAGTGCCAGGAAAAGTATTAAACAGGATTATCCTTGAGAGATTAAAAGCGTCCATAGACAAGAAACTGAGAGATGAACAAGCAGGTTTTCGACAAAACAGATCATGTACAGACCAGATAGCCACTTTGAGAATAATAGTTGAACAAAGCCTGGAATGGAATTCTCCACTATACATTGGATTTGTGAACTACGAAAAGGCATTTGACAGTGTAGACAGAGAATGACTTTGGAAATTGATGAGGCATTATGGAGTTCCCCTGAAGATCATTAATTTAATAAAGAAAACATATGAAGACATGACATGCAGAGTTCTTCACGAAGGACAGCTTACAGAATTGTTTGGGATAAGAACAGGAGTGCGACAGAGATGCCTCTTGTCTCCATTTCTTTTCTTACTTGCAATAGACTGGGTTATGAGATCATCGACAACACACAACAGAAATGGAATCCAGTGGACTCTGACTAAGCAGTTGGATGATTTGGATTTTGCTGATGACTTGGCTCTTCTGTCCCATAACCGTAATCAGATGCAGGACAAATTGAAAACACTCCATGAGAGGTCACGGCAATTGGGTCTGAAAATACACAGGGAAAAGACAAAAATAATGAGAATAAATGCAGGTAATGATAACAGGGTTGAACTTGAAGAAACACCAATACAAGATGTAGAATCGTACACATACATTGGCAGCAATATAGACAAAGTTGAAGGGACAGACAGTGATATCGAAATAAGAATACAAAAGGCAAAAGGGGCTTTCATTGCATTGGGAAATATATGGAGATCAAGAGAAATCGGATCCAACACGAAAATAAGAATCTTAAACTCAAATGTGAAGTCAGTCCTATTGTATGGCTCTGAGACATGGAGAACAACAAAGACAACAACCAAAAAGCTACAGACTTTCATAAATGGGTGCTTGCGTAGAATAGAGGGGTTGAAATGGTATGACAAGGTTACCAACGTGGAACTAAGGAGAAGAACTAGACAAGTGCCAGTGAAACAGGAGATGAGAAGAAGACGATGGCGATGGATTGGACACACAATGAGAAAATCTGTTGATAGCATTACAAGGCAGTCCTTGTTCTGGAACCCCCAGGGCAAGAGAGGTAGAGGTAGACCAAGAAGCACATGGAGAAGAGAGCTGGAAACAGAGGTGAAAATGATGAGGAGAACGTGGAAAGAACTTGAGATGATGGCACGTGACAGGAGGACTTGTCATGTGTTTGTTGATAGCCTATGCTCCTTTGGGAGTGGAGGGTTATGATGATGAGTACGTAATGTGACGATACGGTTGTGCGATCTCCAGTCCACTCCGGCAGGAGTGCATTACATTCCCGTGCGAGTGATATTTTCTTATTTTTCTCTCCCCTGACATTATTATGTGGCATATTTTATGCACCATTATTTACTCCCTATGCTGAATCTAGTGGGGGCAAGTCTCTAACACTCCACTCCCCTACAGAAGTATTGGCTAGGGGACTGTCTTTATCTTGTTTACCATCCCAGACGTGTTCACGTTCCGCCAGGTAATTAGACCGGCCAGCCGATTATACGTTATCACATAAGCCGGCTGACCGTTTTGAACGTCACCGTCCAACATTTGACCCCAGCTGCCCAGCGACTATTAATATGTTTGCACAAGACGGGAGATAATGAGGTAATCGCTTCCGATGTACGTTCTGTATCGAGTGTACAGATAAATCTGTCTGCAAACTCAAAATTTGCAGACGATAGCATCGAGGCAGTATCAGTGCACAATATTTGTTTGTGAAGATAGCACAAGATGCCGGCGGAAGTCTGACGCAACGATATGACGAGGTCACGCGTGGATATTAAATTTAATATTTTGAAACACGTGAGGGTATTTATTAAATTTGAAACACCCCTACCCACGTAGTGCTGAACGAGATTTGATTGGATTGGTTGATTTGAGAGGCCGGAATATACAATGTATCTCACTGGAAAATTAGGCGAAAACACAGCTGGAATTTGAACTGAGGATTGTGAGATATAATGTAGTGAAATAAACGTCAGACTAGCGACTCCTAAAAGCCAGAAAGAAAAAGAAGACATTGGACTTAGAAATTCCACAACTATAAGTAACAAATCGAGTATTGGGCAACTTAGGAATTTACAAGTAAACTCGCATTTTTAATACAATACTGGAAACTTAAGCATTTGATTACCACTCATGGAGAAAATAAACAAAAGTTTTCCCAGGCCAGTGATTTTGCAGAACACCCGCAATCAGAGGAATTAATTCTAATGTGCAGACCTAAGTGATTTCAAAGCATCTAATACAGAGCTGTGTCCAGTCTAAAGGAGATTGTGTATTCCCAAAATGTTTGGGGTAAGTGTAAACAATTTATTTACTAATGTACATTTTATAGGTTTCTTGCTAAGTGGTTATATATGAGGCTGGCAACCTCAACATATGAAAAGAGTATATTTAATAACCACTACAGCAAGAGCTGATGATTGTTTCTTGCTAGTCGTGCGGGAAAACCTGACAGCAGAAGTGACCCCGGACTCCGAATGTAGCAGTAATGAGTGATGATTGCATCATGTGTGCCTCAAGTGTAGTATATCATTTTTGAGATGTATGTCGTGAAATATTCTAATCCACATATATAAATTATCAGGTAAATATAAAGCCTAACAAATACATTTAATAAAGAAAAGAAAAATGGTAAAAGAAACAGTGCTGTCACAATGACTGTACTCGAAATCCCCCTTGTTTTCTGCTTCGTCTGCAAATTGTAACGCTTTCACGTTGATAGTAAAAGCCTACTGTATTATTACCCGCCTTCTTCTATGAAACGTGTACTGTATTTCTTGGAACAACCTTGAGATACGCAAACTGATCAATGACCTAAATTTAATATTTCATTCATTCCATTTTATACACGGCGTAACTAAAAGACAGATAAGCAGGAGAGAGAGAGAGGGGCGAATGAAGGCAGGACACATGCCATACTAAACACGCGTCGCGCGATACACAATTGCTGCCATCACGCGTGTAAGGCCACATGCACTAACTTTTTTTCAGACGGACAGTGATAAAAACACTAACCTTCCCAGAGTTAGGTTTTAAAAACCCTGGAAAACGCTTATTAGAAAAGATGACATTAGATGGGTTTACGTTTGAAAACATTACAGTACCCAGACAGCACATCTTCGAAACAGGAGGTAGAAGAAATTGCATATTTTGAACGCAGCCACTTAGCTCTTTTAAATTTGTATATTTGGGTTCCTTAGGGCTTGCTGACAAAGAATATGTAAAACGTTACGCAAATAGTCTAGGAATTACCAAATTATAACCAAAATAAAATAGTGGGGGTGCCTGACAGCATGAAATCATTTCTGCTCATAAAATTTTTTTATAACGTGTTTGAAAAAACCTTACGTTACGGAAATAGCCTACCATGTTAACTCCTAATTGATTGGAGCGCAACAAATATAAGACTAAACACGATTGGTCGGGCTATAAATACTATCTTGTGTTGTTATGGGAAACGAATAGAAGGGGTACTTTTTTGAAAAGATGTGTAGACGTGGTTTCATTGGGTAGAGCTGCGAATATACTCGATTCAGAGCGTCTGTTCATTGCCACATCTTGTAATAAACCTACTAAGAAGCAGTGCGTTGAGCACCAATGTATTTTTTTTATAAAATAAAGCCTGGGACATCGGCAGATCGGAGTTGTGCTATATTCATTGCCAGTCAACGAAACTGTTTATTATTCTATGAATTGTGGTAAGCTTGAAATATTCAATATCTTTTAATGAAAATTGAATGTAAATTGTTAATTTATGCCTGTATATATGTGTAGTTCAGTAGCGAACATGATGAAAAGCCTATAATGCTCCAGCCTGAACAGAAGGTGTCGGAGGAAAGTAAAACTGCATGGAATGGCCAAACAGTACACTGACACCTAGATTATTGATTAGACAGAAATAATGCTGGAATTGCAGAGGCGTAGTAACCATTAGGGAGGGAAATACTGGTATAAAGTATTTCAGATGAAGCTGACAGTTGGCCTAACGCTCTGAACTCAATGTTTGTGATGTATTGTGCTCAGTGTAGAAAGAGAGTATAAATTAGTTATGACGTAGAAGGTACATCCTTCTTGTTTTCAGGGACCGTGGTCTTGAAGTTATTGAGCAGCACCTGGTCAGAGCTTTGCTGAAGCCAGAGGTGGACAGCATACTCCTTGGTCCATATAGCAACCAGTGGGGTGGCTCCAGAACTCATTAAAGTAATCGAGCAGAGGAGCCTTTTTCTGCAGTCGTCACTCAAGATAAGAGAGTGTGGCCATGGAGCTCAACATTATGTACCCCCATCTTAAAATGACAGTGTAAAATACACTTAAGAGGGGAATTTAATTGTTTTAATATCAGGAACTGAGAACATCTCCAATACTAGTTCCAATATAGACAAACTATTGAAGTCATGATGACAAATATCAACAGAGCTTGAACAAAATAAAACCAGTATTACCTCATATTACTACTACACAACTGACACACATAGGATACTATTAAAAATACATGTCACTACAAGATTCATATTGAGAAATTCTGTACATATAACTTGTAATTAAAATTGATTGTGATTCCTGGTTCCCTTTGTATTTGAATCAGGACACATATACATTCATGACAGCACTGAATACATATTGTTATTTGAAAAGTTATCAGTGACTCCTTTAAGATATCCTCTTAGAGTGTTTTATGTATGTGAGTGTCACAGTGTTGTCAAGTGTGGTGGAATAAATTAAATTGTTTATCTGTCTGTTGTTGTTATGACTTACACTTCATCATACACATACCCTAGACATATAACGTAGTCATCACACTATTCCAGAATAATTCTGACTGAGGTATACATATGTGGAAGCAAGTAAGGTTATCTATAATACACTACTCTTATTAGATATAGATACCTTCACAGCTGATCTCAGTCAGTACACTAAGTCCCCTATAAATATTTATAACATCCCACTTTACCACAATGTATGTAACTCATTAATGTTAGTTCAGACACAAAAATATTCTTACTGTCCAGACACATTTTACCCGTTAATCATCAGAGTAATATTGGTGAATTTTAACCATCTTCTCGGGAGTTATGTTGTGCGTGCTCGAGAATTAAAATTCTTCTGAGAGTTTAACATTGGTGGGCGGACAACGGGAACGTACGCCTGTTAGAGTTCTTCAAACAAATGTACTTAGCAAAGGGCATTTGTTTTTCTATTTTTCTAAAGTTCGTGGTTACAAGCCATCAGACGATTTGTGGTATTAACGCCGCTAGTGTGAGAAAAAGCATCCACCCTAACCGCATACAGTGGGAGAGAGTGTGAAGAAGGCTTTCGTCATCACAGAATTGATGAACCACAGCTGTAGGACTCAGCTAGAATTAAGTTTCTTGTGAAATAGGCGAAAGCAACAGACTTTTGATAAATCCTCATCTACGTCTCCGTGACGAAAACGTGTATCTAAATTTCATCAATCTTTCCATATTTATTTTAATTGCTAAAGACTAATTCGTTATTAAAATTGTTACATGTTGTTTTAAAACTAAACAATCATAGTCGCTTCAGCTTTATGAAAGCAAATGTAGGAGCCAGAATATATATATATATATATACCTAGACATATATTTACCTCTAAAAAGAGCTATACCTTATTTTTGTCAACGATTCAAAAGTGTTGTGCTCCAATGGATCCCATCTCATTGTAACATCACCGGCAATGAAGAGGCTGACAGAATGGCAAAAGAAGGTTCACATCTACCTCAGCCTGATGCAAGCATAACTTTTGAGGAGGCAAAGAGTTTTATCAGAATCAGGTACAGAAACAAATGGAATGTAGAACATCCAGGGCACACACAAAATGATGCTTACTACCAGCTCCACAGAAGAGAACAAGTGTGTCGTGGAATATTCTAATCCACATATATAAATTAAAAGGTAAATGTAAAGCCTAACAAATAAATTTAATAAAAGGAAGAAGAATGGTAAAGTACAGTGCTGTCACAATGGCTGTACGCAAAATCCCCTTTGTTTTATGCTTCGTCTGCAAATTGTAACGCTTTCACGTTGATAGTAAAAGCCGCTTTCTTCAATGAAACGTGTGCTGTATTTCTTGGAAAAAACATTTGAGATACGCAAGCTGAACAATGACCTAATTTTAATATTTCATTCATTCCATCTTATACACAGCGTAACTAAAAGACAGATAAAGCAGGATAGAGAGAAGGGAGAGGCAGAAAGCCGAACGCATGCAAAATTAAACACGCGTCGCGCGATACACAATTACTACTATCACGCGTGTAAGGCCACATGCACTAACTTTTTCGGACGGACAGTGATAAAAACACTAACCTTCCCAGAGTTAGGTTTTAAAATCCTGAAAAAAACGCTTATTAGAAAAGATGACAATAGATGGGTTTACGTTTGAAAACATTACAGTACCCAGACAGCACATCTTCGAAACAGGAGGTAGAAGGAATTGCATATTTTGAACGCAGCATTTTAGCTCTATTAAATATATATATTTGGGTTCCTTAGGGTTTGCTGACAAAGAATATGTACAACGTTATGCAAATAGTCTAGGAATTAACAAGTTATAGCCAAAATAAAATGATGGTGCTGTCAGACAACACCCAAAATCAGAATCGCTCCGTGGTAGATTTTTTAGGCCACCATTGTACGGGAAATGGGCCACAAGTTACATTTGAACTGATTGGCTGGAATGATATGTAAGGCTAAACACGATTAGTCGGACTATAAATGCTATCCCTGGTTGTTAGGGGAGACGTAGGAAGGGAAAATTTTTTCAAACACTTGTCGAAACGTGGCTCCATTGGCCAGACTCGCTGATATACTCACTTAGGAGCGTTAGTTCGAGACCACTAGTTCAAATAAGCTTGATAAAGCAACAGTGCGTTGAAGCCAGCTCATATTTTTGCTAAATAAAAGCCTGGAACATAAGCAGATGGAAATTTGTGCCAGGATTTGTGCCATAATTCATTGCTAGTCAACGTATCTGTGTTTATTCTATGAATTGTGGTAAGCTTGAAACATTCAGTATCTTTTAATGAAAATTGAATGTGAATTGTTAATTTATGCCTGTATATATGTGTAGTTCAGTAGCAAACATGATGTAAAGCCTATAATGCTCCAGCCTGAACAGAAGGTGTCGGAGGAAAGTAAAACGGCATGGAATGGCCAAACAGTACACTGACACCTAGATGATTGACTAGAAAGAAATAATGCTGGAATTGCAGAGGCGTAGTAACCATTAAGGAGGTTAATACTGGTATAAAGTATTTCAGATGAAGCTGACAGTTGGCCTAACGCTCTGAACTCAATGTTTGTGTTGTATTGTGCTCAGTGTAGAACTAGAGTATCAATTAGTTATGAAGTACAAGGTACATCCTTCTTGTTTTCAGGGACCGTGGTCTTGATGGTATTGAGCAGCACCTGGTCAGAGCTTTGCTGAATCCAGAGTCGGACAGCATACTCCTTGGTCCATTTAGCTATCAGTGAGGTGTCTCCAGAGCCCAGGGGAGAAATCGAGCAGAGGAGTCTTTTCCTGCCGCCATCACGCAAGATAAGCTGATGTGGCCAGCTGAGCTCAAAATTATGTACCCCATCTTAAAATAACATTGTAACATAAACTTAAGAGGGGAAGTAAATTGTTTTAATATCAGGAACTGAGAACATCTCCAATACTAGTTCCCCTAAAGACAAACTATTGAAGTCATGATGACAAATACCAACAGAGCTTGAACAAAACAAAACCAGTATTACCTCATATTACTACTACACAACTGACACACATAGGATACTTTTAATAATATATGTCACTACTATATTCATATTGATAAATTCTGTACATATAACTTGTAATTTAAATTGATTGTGATTCCTGGTTCCCTTTGTAGTTGAATCAGGACACATATTCATTCATGACAGCAATGAATACATATTGTTATTTGAAAAGTTATCAGTGACTCCTTTAAGATATCCTCATAGAGTGTTTATGTATGTGAGTGTCACAGTGTTGTCAAGTGTGGTGGAATAAATTAAATTGTTTATCTGTCTGTTGTTGTTATGACTTACACTTCATCATACACATACCCTAGACATACAACGTAGTCATCACACTATTCCAGAATAATTCTGACTGAGGTATACATATGTGGCAGCAAGTAAGGTTATATATAATACACTACTCTTATTAGATATATATATACCTTCACAGCTGATCTCAGTCAGTACACTAAGTCCCCTATAAATATTTATAACATCCCACTTCACCACATATATTGGGGTCTCGCTCTTGGGATTTTGAATCTTTCCCTATTACAAATATTGGGGGTAATTCACTTCAGGGAATATAAGAATTAAAAGGTATCCTTGGGTGGAATTAAATAAGGTTGAGCTCACGGTGCCTGTGTTGTCCATTAGATATATATTTAGAGATTGAATTGTTAGTTAGACATTTTATAAACTTACCTGATAGACAATGGCGGACCTAGCCAAATTTCGATCTGCTGCTGTTCAGACTGCAAAAGAGTTAGGATTAGATGGGCAAGTTATGGTTGCCCATGTCACTACGGATTGTGACAAATTTATTGAACGCGAAGAAAGAAGGTTTGAAGCCGAAAGAAAGTTAGAGGCTGAAAGGGAAATTAAGAAGTTACAATTTGAGGCTGAGGCTGAGACTAAGAGGTTGCAGATTGAGGCTGAGGCTAAGAAATTGGAAGCAGAAGAAAGAAGATTGACTGCAGAAAGGGAAGAGAAGAAATTAGCTGCAGAAAGGGAAGCAGAAGAAAGAAGATTGACTGCAGAAAGGGAAGAGAAGAAATTAGCTGCAGAAAGGGAAGCAGAAGATAAAAGATTACAAAGGGAACATGAGTTACGACTAAGGGAGTTGGAGTTTCAGGGCCATGCTCCTGAAAATGGTGCCAGTCCCTTTGCCTCTGATGCCACTGCTAGCCAAGGAGCCTCAACCTCAGCTATGAATTTTCATTTAGATCATTTTGTTGAGAAAGACGATGATATAGAGAGCTACCTAAATAGGTACGAACTATTAGCTACCACATATGGGTTAGAGAGAGAAAGGTGGAGCTTAAAGTTATCTCAAGGACTTCGTGGGGCAGCTTATGAAGTTTTTGCAAAAATGAGCAGAGGTGATCAGGAAAATTATGACATGCTAAAGCAGGCTCTTTTGCTAAGGTATGAAAAGAATGCAGAATTTTATAGGAAAAAATTTAGGAATGCTAAACTACTGTCAGGTGAAACCTATCACCAGTTCTCTGCACGAATAGAGACATACTTGGAGAAATGGACTTCTCTGGGGAAAACCCAAGATCTTAAGGAAATGGTCCTTATAGAGCAATTAAGAGAGTCCATGGCTCCAGACCTGAGAAAGTTTCTCATGGAACAAGGTGCAGAGAGGCTGGGTGAGTTGCTAAATGTTGCTGAAAGGTATCAAGCAGCTCAAGCAGAGGTAACAGGTAATAAAAAGAAACAAGTGGATAACTTTAGGGCACCACAGAACTTTAATAAATTTGATCCTAGGGATCAAAACAAAGGTAAGCACCAATTTGATAGGCCACGGTATGAAAATAAAAATAACTTCCCACAATTCGATGAAAGGAAATATGATGAAAGAAAATCTTTCAACCAAGGAAAAAGGTGGTGTAAAAATTGTCAGATGGACAATCATGACACTGACCGTTGCAGAAGGAAACCCGTGTATATGGCAACCCTTCAGGTCAGGTCGACCTCAAGACAGGAGGAGGATATTATGTTAGATACCACTCCAGAAGAGATGAGGAAGGCACAGGCTGGGGATAAAACACTCAAGCCTTGTTTCAGAAAATTGTCAACTTGTCATAGAACTCCAGGCAAGGGAGATTTTTACATGAAAAACAAGTTGATGTATAGGAAGACTGGAGCTAGATCCAAAGGTCAGGGATAACTGGTACTTCCTAAAAGATATAGGGCAGACTTAATAAGGAGCCTACATGTGAAACCAGATGGGGACCATGAGAAGATAGGTACCATCATTCAAAAGGTGGCTCACAATTATTATTGGCCCAAAGCAAGATGGGACATTGAGAATTTTGTAGAAAGGTGTAGCATAGCACATGAGGGAACACCCACAAGTGGGAACATGGATCAGGACCTGGACACGCCACTGGGCACAATTAGGCCTGATAATAAAAAGAAAAATAGATTTGATAAAGTGGACCAAATGGAATGGGAAGCCCCTTTTCACGGACAAGCTTCACTTAACTGTTTTACAATGGCCACTATGCGGAGAGTGCAAAAAGATGTCTTACCCCAGGATAAGCCGAAAATCCCTCAATCGGACTTAAACAAACTGGAGGAAGAAGATGTAGAGAGGAAATCTCTCATCAAGAATTTTAAGAGGGGAGAAAGCCCCAAAAGAAAAATTGGTAGCGGTCGTTTTGTGAATGATAATTCTGGGAGGAAAAATCATCACTATAGAGCTTCGAGTGGAAGAGACCATACCGGTGCATGGACAAATAGGTCCACACAATTAAAGGTCCATATGTAGCTTTGTTAAGAACGTGGACTGATGAAAAGGCAGAGGAAAACATTACATCTTCATACCAATATGTGAATGAGCTGACCACTCGTTTAAAAACTGGCTGGAAACTTGCCAATGAAAATTTGAAACAAGCCAGGAAGAAACATGCTGCCTATTATAACAGGAAGGCGAAAGACAGAGATTTGGCTGTGGGAGAGAAGGTACTGCTTCTTTTGCCCGGGAGTCAGAATAAGTTACAAATTGGATGGCAGGGTCCATATACAGTTTTAGAGAAGGTGTCTAGAACAAATTATAAGATAGATAAGAAGGGGAAAGAAAAAATCTATCATGTGAATCTCCTGAAGAAATATTTGGAAAGAGAACATCAGGAAGAGACACACTTGTTGACCTTGTCCATCGCCATGGAGATGAAAAAGGAACCACTTTCATCATTTGAGTATCCATTACACCCCTGTGAGACAGCAGCACAGGTGAAAATCAGTACACATTTAACGAAAACTCAGAAAGAGAGAGTGCAACAGGTTCTAAATAATCATGCAGAGGTGTTAACAGACCGACCAGGGCATACAAACCTATTGGAATATGATATGAAACTGATAGACCCCACACCTGTCTGTATGAAACCATATTCGATTCCGTTTGCTAAGGAGAAAGCTTTGAAGGAAGAGATAGACTATCTGTTGAAGGAAGGAATTATTTCGCACAGTGAATCCTCATATAGTTCCGGTGTTGTACTCTTAAGGAAGCCCTCTGGAGAACATAGACTCTGTATAGATTACAGGAGACTGAATGCTATTACAGAGGGACAGGTGGATCCATTGCCGGATACAAATCAGCTGTTTGCCAGACTAAATAAAGCTAAATATTTCTCAAAAGTGGATCTGAGTAAAGGATACTATCAGATTCCAGTAAAGCCTGAGGTTAGACCATACCTAGCTTTTAGTACCTCAGAAGGACACTATGAGTTTAATAGATTGCCATTTGGATTGAAGAATGCGCCTAGTGTCTTCTCTAGAATGATGAGAAAATTGTTGGATGTAAACATTTCGGAGGAACGTAACGAATCCCTGAGTTGCCTCTTTGATTGAGGATATTCCGAATGTTTCATACAGGATAATAAGAAGATTATGGGATCCACTACGAAAACTCTGCTATCACCAGGTATATGTTATCTCCTCATAACGTACATTTTGAGGGAAATATAATGTTCTCTGGACATGTCATTGCGCAGACTCAGAGAAGAGAAATGGTGAATACGGGTTGCGAAGCAGCATTAAGACAAGCACTCACACTTGCGGCTGTTCAGTAACAAAACCGAAATATATTATTGGTTGTAGAAGTCTGAGGCAGATTTCATGAGTAGTGCCTACTCTGAATGGACCCAACTACATAAAACCATGATAGCACCACAGCAGAGTAAAGTCAAGTTGACTTACATTTATCTATGTGTATATAGAATAAAGGACTGACATATAATGTCTGTTTTAAGAGGGGAGATGTCGTGGAATATTCTAATCCACATATATAAATTAAAAGGTAAATGTAAAGCCTAACAAATAAATTTAATAAAAGGAAGAAGAATGGTAAAGAACAGTGCTGTCACAATGGCTGTACGCAAAATCCCCTTTGTTTTATGCTTCGTCTGCAAATTGTAACGCTTTCACGTTGATAGTAAAAGCCGCTTTCTTCAATGAAACGTGTGCTGTATTTCTTGGAAAAAACATTTGAGATACGCAAGCTGAACAATGACCTAATTTTAATATTTCATTCATTCCATCTTATACACAGCGTAACTAAAAGACAGATAAAGCAGGATAGAGAGAAGGGAGAGGCAGAAAGCCGAACGCATGCAAAATTAAACACGCGTCGCGCGATACACAATTACTACTATCACGCGTGTAAGGCCACATGCACTAACTTTTTCGGACGGACAGTGATAAAAACACTAACCTTCCCAGAGTTAGGTTTTAAAATCCTGAAAAAACGCTTATTAGAAAAGATGACAATAGATGGGTTTACGTTTGAAAACATTACAGTACCCAGACAGCACATCTTCGAAACAGGAGGTAGAAGGAATTGCATATTTTGAACGCAGCATTTTAGCTCTATTAAATATATATATTTGGGTTCCTTAGGGTTTGCTGACAAAGAATATGTACAACGTTATGCAAATAGTCTAGGAATTAACAAGTTATAGCCAAAATAAAATGATGGTGCTGTCAGACAACACCCAAAATCAGAATCGCTCCGTGGTAGATTTTTTAGGCCACCATTGTACGGGAAATGGGCCACAAGTTACATTTGAACTGATTGGCTGGAATGATATGTAAGGCTAAACACGATTAGTCGGACTATAAATGCTATCCCTGGTTGTTAGGGGAGACGTAGGAAGGTAAAATTTTTTCAAACACTTGTCGAAACGTGGCTCCATTGGCCAGACTCGCTGATATACTCACTTAGGAGCGTTAGTTCGAGACCACTAGTTCAAATAAGCTTGATAAAGCAACAGTGCGTTGAAGCCAGCTCATATTTTTGCTAAATAAAAGCCTGGAACATAAGCAGATGGAAATTTGTGCCAGGATTTGTGCCAGAATTCATTGCTAGTCAACGTATCTGTGTTTATTCTATGAATTGTGGTAAGCTTGAAACATTCAGTATCTTTTAATGAAAATTGAATGTGAATTGTTAATTTATGCCTGTATATATGTGTAGTTCAGTAGCAAACATGATGTAAAGCCTATAATGCTCCAGCCTGAACAGAAGGTGTCGGAGGAAAGTAAAACGGCATGGAATGGCCAAACAGTACACTGACACCTAGATGATTGACTAGAAAGAAATAATGCTGGAATTGCAGAGGCGTAGTAACCATTAAGGAGGTTAATACTGGTATAAAGTATTTCAGATGAAGCTGACAGTTGGCCTAACGCTCTGAACTCAATGTTTGTGTTGTATTGTGCTCAGTGTAGAACTAGAGTATCAATTAGTTATGAAGTACAAGGTACATCCTTCTTGTTTTCAGGGACCGTGGTCTTGATGGTATTGAGCAGCACCTGGTCAGAGCTTTGCTGAATCCAGAGTCGGACAGCATACTCCTTGGTCCATTTAGCTATCAGTGAGGTGTCTCCAGAGCCCAGGGGAGAAATCGAGCAGAGGAGTCTTTTCCTGCCGCCATCACGCAAGATAAGCTGATGTGGCCAGCTGAGCTCAAAATTATGTACCCCATCTTAAAATAACATTGTAACATAAACTTAAGAGGGGAAGTAAATTGTTTTAATATCAGGAACTGAGAACATCTCCAATACTAGTTCCCCTAAAGACAAACTATTGAAGTCATGATGACAAATACCAACAGAGCTTGAACAAAACAAAACCAGTATTACCTCATATTACTACTACACAACTGACACACATAGGATACTTTTAATAATATATGTCACTACTATATTCATATTGATAAATTCTGTACATATAACTTGTAATTTAAATTGATTGTGATTCCTGGTTCCCTTTGTAGTTGAATCAGGACACATATTCATTCATGACAGCAATGAATACATATTGTTATTTGAAAAGTTATCAGTGACTCCTTTAAGATATCCTCATAGAGTGTTTATGTATGTGAGTGTCACAGTGTTGTCAAGTGTGGTGGAATAAATTAAATTGTTTATCTGTCTGTTGTTGTTATGACTTACACTTCATCATACACATACCCTAGACATACAACGTAGTCATCACACTATTCCAGAATAATTCTGACTGAGGTATACATATGTGGCAGCAAGTAAGGTTATATATAATACACTACTCTTATTAGATATATATATACCTTCACAGCTGATCTCAGTCAGTACACTAAGTCCCCTATAAATATTTATAACATCCCACTTCACCACAAAGTGGTAATCTTGAACTCCGCACTGGCCACAACAGATTGAGATACCATCTATTCAAGAAGCTAAAGATAGAAACTACCGATCAGTGTAACTGTGGCACTGATAAAATGACTGCTGAACGTCTGCTTCAAAGTTGCCCCTTATATGTGGTACAGAGAAAGTGCATCCAATGGAGATAATTTAACTTTATCTCAATATACTTTCTACCTTCCTTCATCCTATTCGCCTTCGCTCTCCAGGTAATCTCTATTCGCTCCAATCTCTCTCTCGAATGCCTTACCACATATCCTCCTTTCCACACCTGACAACCCTTCACCACCACTTCGTTCACAACAACTCAGTCATGCCTGTGAACTTAACATCAGTGCTTACTGCTCCTAATACATTCATGCCTGCAGTCAGACTTAACATTCACCCACTTCAACTCACAACTTACTGGTACTAATACATTCATGCCCACAGTCAAACTTAACATTCACTCACTTCAACTCACAACTTATATTAACACATCTCGCTCTCGCCGGAGCATGAGACTTTCAGTCTATTAACAGTTCATGAGATCTACCATTAAAAAAAAAAAAATTAACGACCCCAAGTACACGTGCCTTTAATTCCTCTGAGCAAAAAGGTCTGTGAGCCAGTATTGGCGTACGTTGTGATTTTACATGCTATATTTCATTACTAACATGTGAACTAACATATATATATATATATTGCAATGTGAAGATTAATATGTGAATATCGCTACTGGATGTCCAAATCATTTGAGGCTGGCAACCTCAGCGTATAGAATGATGATTTCATGAACCACCACTGGCAAGGGCTGGTGATTGCTTTATTGCTAGTTTCGTAAAGAGAACTAAAAGCATAAAGTAGTCCCTGGTTCCATATGGAGCAGGGAGGGAAAGATGAAAGAAATGATGTACATTCTAAGTATAATACTTACAGTTTCAGAGCAGTGTAAATGTCGATGTAAACATATTCACTTTAGAATTAATGTAAGTTTCAAACATTCCAACAAGTGTAGATGTAAATTAAAAACATATCCACTTTTTAAAAATAATGGAAGTGTCAAACTTTTCAAATCAGTGTAAACATAAATGAAAACATATTCAATTTATATTGTGAACACTTTTCAATCAGTGGAAATGTAAATGTAAACATATTCTATCTGTACTATTAACCTTTTCATTTAAATATAAAGTAACTTAAAAGCTATTCAATTTAAATGTAAAGAAAGTTTTATCCATAGGGATTGAATTTAATTCTCATCGAGGGTAAATTCTGAGTTAAATGGGATGGTGGAATAAAAGAGGGGAGCACATAACTATGTGTCGGAAAACGCAATACTCAGGAGAGCGTTTCATTTCTATTCTTTATCATAGTATTGTCGCATGGAGATTTATGATCAATAAATTTTCTATATTCTTTTCTTTTCTACCTGTGTTCTCTATTTTATTATCGCTCTTTTATCCTTTTCCTGTTTTTCGCATTCGTTCGTTTGCGACAAAATATTACTTTCCCATTCAAACTTTCGCCTGTTTCTTTTCTCATTTAGAAACGCATTTTATTGCATAATATGTCAGTCCCTGGATGTGAACGAAATAGTGTGAAAATTCGTCTAGTCAGACATAGAGAGCAGAAATTTGTCTACATTTTCAAGCTGACACGAGTTTTCCTTCGGAGTTTCTCGGCGTAGGTGTGCAAGGCGCCAAATCTGCAGCGCTCAGAAATGAGACATGTCGTAGGAGGTGTGAAGACGCGGTTTGGCAGTTATGGCCAGCGTCTAAGTATGTGAAGTGTTAAGAGAGAGAGAGGGGGAGGGAGAGAGACCGGCGCTATTTCAGGTTTTCGTAACAGCGTGGGATCCTTTGTCCGTTTTCATATATCTTACCCAGAGTTTTAGACTTCATTCACTCAGTACTCCGCAGTCAAGACGAGAACGATCTTGCGTTCGATTCCTAAAGATCTCTTTTGATAGAAGCATCAGTTAGTTGGTCGATTGCCACCTAGCTTTCGATTCCTAAAGATCTCTGTTAATAGAAGCATCATTTATTTGGTCGAAGTGGATTTAGTTCTTAGTAGTTCTGTGTTGAGGTAAATTTATTATATATCTAGTAGTATTGAGTGATTCAGTGATAACCGCTTATTTCATTTTACTAGTTAGATTTCTGTGCAGAAGAAAATAATTTATAAGTCTGTTATATTTGCTAGTCGACATGTTACAGTGGAAAGCAGAATAAATTATAATTTCTAGCTTAAACTCATTCGGCTATTAATGAATTTAATTAAACTGCTAATAATCAGTCGAGAATATTTTAAACTAACTTATACTGCACTTATTCATCATTGAGTATTGACGAAATACGTATGTATTTCTAATTCATGATGACTGATTTTATGAAGTATAACTTATTTCACGGGAGATTTAAACGATAAGACAAGCTCTACGCTTGCAGTTTATAATGTAAGTTATAACCGAGGAATAGTATGTATAAGTATTTTATATGTTGTTTTCTCTTTATTCAGTGAAACTGGGGTAGCCCAACTCTACCAGCGTTTTAGTACATGAGAAATATCTGTGAAGAACAAAAATATTTTTTCTTAAAGACTTGGGTGTATAAAGTAAAACCTGTCTGGCATTGCATTGGCATCCAGAACGACAGAGTACCCATTACATGAAATTTAAGATTAAATTTAGTAACAGGCCTATCTCGCCAGATTTAATTCTTCCTGAGAAAAACCTCAAGTACATTTTCAGCCCTTGCGGCAAGTAAAATATTACTATCCGTAACATTCCGACGGAGTTTTAACTAGTTGTAGTGTGCCCAAATAAAGTCCTATACTGAGAGAAGGCACCGACCTGACATTCCTAGCCACTAGAAATCTAAGCTATTGACACTTTGCTCGCTGTTAACGTTCGTGCCTGGACAATTTTAATGTGACAGAACCAGATATCCTAAAATAAGAAATACCAAGGAAACGTTCCCTGAAGTAGCGAATTCAACCTATCTCTGTGGAGCTGGGGTTCCCTTGGCCAATGACTAACCCTGGAGATTCGGTATGTGCATGTCCTAAAAATTGTTTGTCCAGAAGTTGCTACCAAAGCTGTAAGTACGAACGAAAGCTAGTGATCACGGCTGACTGAATAGAGTGAATGCAGGACTAAGTGATTTCTTTATTATTGTATTTTGGCACCCATTTTGCGGTCTTAAATTTCTTTATGCAAGTTTTTGTTGTTAACAATATTTTCCTTAGGATAGATCAGAGTATCAAAGTCTGTTCATACCTTTAAAGGGAACTCTAGACTATAGCATATGTATCCGTGACTCTTTGGGGCTATCACTTGTCTCCTAACAGGACTGTGGGCTATACTTCGAGGGAAAAGATCATACCAATGGGTCTATCATTCTTGTAGCAATTCATTGACTTTATGACTATTTGTATATGCTTGATGTAATTGTATGTGTTGTGATGGAATTTTATTATGATAATTAAAATGCACATAAACTTATTCCAGTGTGTCGGTCAGTTCGTTCCCAATTATCTATATTTCCATTGTCATAGTTTCACGTCTGTGTGTCTACTGTAGTCACTTATGTGTGTGGGTATGTGAGGGACATATATATTAACATATATTATACTAGACGGTCTGACAAATCTTAATCTGTTGTAGATGATAGGCTGACTGAAAGAAATTATCTCGATGGTCAGAGACCGACTCTAATATATTTCCTCCATCTCACTCGTGAAATTTATTTCTATTTTATCATCTCCCACTGAGCTATCACTTGTTTCTATTGCTATTCAGAAGGGTCCAAACCAAGTCTTAATTCACCTATCGCAAATCTACGACAAATGAAGTCTCGTCTATCGGGATTTTGAACTTAGAATAGTCAGACGATACGACAAATAGTGCTTGGTCTTCTGGGAATTGAACTCTTAGTCTTAGTCCTGAGCTAGCACGACAATATATTAGCTCGTATGTAAGATTCGTTATTCTGAAATAGAGTAAGAGTGTGATTGTCTCTTGGATTTTAGTATCTTTTTAAAAATAACTATTCCCCTAGACTAACGATCTGTTTATGGGCGTGCTGAACATACAATTAATAATTGGTTTTTCCACAGCATTTTTGAGTAATATATATTTGAGTTACAGGTTGATTTTGTCGGAATACATGTTAATTATTGATTTTGTAATACTAAACGCTGGTAAAGTTTGTGATTGTCTAACAGTCACTGGGTTTGAAGCAGAAAGGTGTTTGAACTAGTTAAGGAGTGCGTTTCGGACTATATCGTCCAGATTAATTGCCTCCCTTACCCGATCTGACTTAAGGGGTGAACTTGTAGTGGACTTAATATTAAGGGAATTTTTTTTTTCTCCTTAAATTTTTGCAATAATTATTTCGTTTCCACTGTAGCAACTTAATTTTTTAGTGAGTAATCTTAACTACCATTTATTTGGCTTAGTCGCTAGCATTTAGAGCTTTTATTGCCGATTAATAGCAGCGATAGTTAGATACTTTATTATAGGAGGAGGTATCCCAGGTTAAAGTATATCATCTTTTTGAGTTTTAGTAATTTCTCGCAAGTGGTATGAACCAATCTATCTTTTCTTACTTCCTTCTCGACTAAGTTTCAGTCACCTATTTGCGATGGCAGAGAGGGCGAAACTTAGGCAGATCCTCAGGGACGAAGCGAGAGAAGAAGGTTTACAAGGAGAGGAAGCGAAAGCTTTTGTCAGGGACGAACTCGACAGATATGACGCGGAGAAGAAAGAAGAAGAACTTAGAAGGAAAGAAGAAGCAGCTGAAGGTAAAGAGCAGAAGATTGAGGAAGAAATGGAAATTCGAAGGGCGAACGAAAGAGAAAAGGAGAGACAGCATGAGGAAAGAGAGAAGGAGAGACAGCATGAGAAGGAGAGGGAGGAGAGACAGCACGATGAAAGAGAAAATGAGCAACGACGACAGCATGAGCTGGCGCTTAAAGCTCTAGATGTCCAAAGTCGTGGCGCTGCCTCTACCTCCAGCAATGGAGAGTCTTCTCCTCCTTCTTCCTTAACTGATCCTTCTAACACTCAATCTCTTCAACTCAACGCTATGTCTTTTGCTTAAGAATCTTTCCCTTGTCCAAATGAGAAGATTGACACATGGTTAGAAAAATTTGAGAAAATTGCAACACTGTACGGTTTAGAGAGGTCGCCTTGGAATATGTAGCTTTCCCAGGCCCTAAAAGGTTCTGCGTGTGATGTTTACGCCAAACTGGAAAGCAGCCAACAAGACAACTATGACGTGTTGAAGAAAGCGTTACTGGAGCGCTTTGAAATGAACGCTCGAAAATTTTTGCAACTGTTTCGCAACAGCAGGAAAGAGGGCTCTGAAACATTTCAGCATTTCTCGTCTCGTTTGAAGGGATACTTGACAAAGTGCCTAGAGCTCTTGCAGCTACCCTCTACCTATGAAGGTCTGGAGGAATTTGTTATAACAGAACAAATAAAGAACACTTTGTCTGCTGACACCCAAAGATTTTTAGCTGAGCAAGGTGCAGAAAAGTTGGAAGACATTTTGGAAAAGTCTGAGCGATATCACAATGCGCTGGCTGAACTACCGGCCACAAAACGTAAACCGACAGAAGAGCCTTTTCGAAAGAATAACCTAGACCAATCTTCTCATGCTTCTAATCAGAATAACCACAGAGAAACGGGACCTCAAAACCCCCCTCCGGAAAAATCCAAGTTCTACAAAAACAAGTACCCCAACCACAGTAAACAGTCTGATCAACCCAACCGTTCTACATGGCAGCGGGGCCAGAAAGGACAAGGTGACAAAGGGAAAACCCCTGCGCACGGGACTAACGATCAGAGCAAGCACACCGAGCCGAAACGCATCGGATGCTTACAAACAGACTCGCAGGAAAGAATTATTGTCAGTGATTCTCAACCTGAGGGAGAGAGGCCCTCTACGCGAGGTACTGTTGTTTTAAACGGGACTTCAACTTATTGTTTGTTTGACACGGGGCTTTCTTTTGATTGCATTGTTGCCAGGCACCTGGTCAAACCCGGTCAAGAGACAGAAGAAACCGTTAAACTTTGTGGAGTTCTTAAGAGTGATGCACCAACAACGCTTCCCATCGCATTGGTGGAGATACACTCTGACTTTGTCAGAGGTGTGATCAAAGCGGCTGTTATGGATGACCCGATCTACCCAGTCATACTTGGCTGTGACCCAAGACAACACGGGGACATTTTTTCTAAGGATGGCGTACTTTATCGCAGAACGGGCAAGCCTGACCAAGGTTACAATCAGCTCCTAGTACCGAAACAGTACAGAAGCCAAATCCTAGAAATGGGGCACTCTCTTCCCTTCAGCGGACATATGGGACAGAACGCCACAAATCAACGTATATCGACTCACTATTGGTGGCCAGGGATGAACACTGATATAGTCAGATATGTGAAATCCTGTGCCCAGTGCCAACGGGTGGCACCCAAGCACTGGACCTCCCCAGTTCCCATGGGGCAAATGCCAATAGTGGGGACTCCATTTGAACGGGTTGCTGTCGACATTGTTGGACCCCTAGAAAGGACCAAACAAAGGAACAGGTTTATCTTGACATTAGTCGACACATGCACTATGTGGGCCGAAGCTATACCGCTAACTTGCACAGATTCGAAGCATGTCGCTGAAGCCCTAGTGCAGATCTTTACACGGTTGGGATTCCCTCAACAAATTTTGACGGACAATGGATCCCAATTCCGTAGCCTGTTAATGGAGGAGATCTTTAAGATCTTGGGGGCCAAACACATCCACACCAGCCGGTACCATCCGGCCGGAAATGGGCTCGTGGAACGTTTTAACGGCAGCTTCCCCACCATGTTACGCAAGCTGGCACAAGGAAAACCGGAGGATTGGGACCTTTTCATTCCTGCAGCCCTATTTTCTTACAGGGAAGTTCCCTAGGCCTCTACGGGTTTTCTCCCAGCTACACTGTTATTCGGCAGACCTATCAAGGGCCCGCTCGAAGCCTTACTCAGGTCGCTGACAGACCAGAAGGCGTATGAGACAGTTGTCTCAGCCAGTAGATATGTGTCGGATTTAAAGGAAAGGTTGAAACTAGGATGGGATCTAGCAACGACCAACTTTATACGAGCACGCGCAAAGCACGCTAACCGATACAGGAAAGTCGCGAAAGAGAGAGAACTACAACCAGGAGAGAAAGTTTTGGTGTTACTCCCTACCGGGAACAACAAACTGAGGATCGGATGGCAAGGGCCGTTTACCGTCCTGAAAAAGATTTCTAAGGCTAACTACCAGATGTCTGTTCAAGGAAAGGAGAAGGTTTTCCATATAAATCTGTTAAAAAAAATTCGTGGAAAGACCGGTGCCGACCTCCGAACATCTCCTGACGATCGCCAAAATTGACGAAGATGACGATGGAGGCAGGGAAATTCCACTGCAATCACACGGAATCTTTCAAAAATGTCAAAAGCGTCTACGCTCTTTCAAGCGCGCACGGAAGACATTCCAGAGAAAGGGAACTTTGGGAGTAGACTTGAGTAGGAATTGTAGAGAGACGGAGAGGGGAGATGAGAGGGAAGAGGACAGACACCCTGAAGCTACGGATATAGGAAATTTATTTCCATAACGTAGACATGGAGTGATTCCATATCTTAAAGGGGGGACGTTCTGTCGCATAGAGATTTATGATCAATAAATTTTCTATATTCTTTTCTTTTCTACCCGTGTCCTTTACTTTATTATCGTTCTTTTATCCTTTTCCTGTTTTTCGCATTCGTTCGTTAGCGACAAAATATTACTTTCCCATTCAAACTTTCGCCTGTTTCTTTTCTCATTTAGAAACGCATTTTATTGCGTAATATGTCAGTCCCTGGATGTGAACGAAATAGTGGGAAAATTCGTCTAGTCAGACAAAGAGAGCAGACATTTGTCTACATTTTCAAGCTGACACGAGTTTTTCTTCGGAGTTTCTCGGCGTGAGGTGTGCAAGGCGCCAAATCTGCAGCGCTCAGAAATGAGACATGTCGTAGGAGGTGTGAAGACGCGTTTTGGCAGTTATGGCCAGCGTCTAAGTATGTGAAGTGTTAAGAGAGAGAGGGGGGAGAGACCGGCGCTATTTCGGGTTTTCGTAATAGCGTGGGATCCTTTGTCCGTTTTCATATATCTTACCCAGAGTTTTAGACTTCATTCACTCAGTACTCCGCAGTCAAGACGAGAACGATCTAGCGTTCGATTCCTAAAGATCTCTGTTGATAGAAGCATCAGTTAGTTGGTCGATTGCCACCTAGCTTTCGATTCCTAAAGATCTCTGTTAATAGAAGCATCATTTAGTTGGTCGAAGTGGATTTAGTTCTTAGTAGTTCTGTGTTGAGGTAAATATATTATATATCTAGTAGTATTGAGTGATTCAGTGATAACCGCTTATTTCATTTTACTAGTTAGATTTCTGTGCAGAAGAAAATAATTTATAAGTCTGTTATATTCGCTAGTCGACATGTTACAGTGGAAAGCAGAATAAATTATAATTTCTAGCTTAAACTCATTCGGCTATTAATGAATTTAATTAAACTGCTAATAATCAGTCGAGAATATTTTAAACTAACTTATAACTGCACTGATTCATCATTGAGTATTGACGAAATACGTATGTATTTCTAATTCATGATGACTGATTTTATGAAGTATAACTTATTTCACGGGAGATTTAAACGATAAGACAAGCTCTACGCTTGCAGTTTATAATGTAAGTTATAACCGAGGAATAGTATGTATAAGTATTTTATATGTTGTTTTCTCTTTATTCAGTGAAACTGGGGTAGCCCAACTCTACCAGCGTTTTAGTACATGAGAAATATCTGTGAAGAACAAAAATATTTTTTTTCTTAAAGACTTGGGTGTATAAAGTAAAACCTGTCTGGCATTGCATTGGCATCCAGAACGACAGAGCACCCATTACATGAACTTTAAGATTAAATGAAGTAACGGGCCTATCGCACCAGATTTAATTCTTCCTGAGAAAAACCTCAAGTACATTTTCAGCCCTTGTGGCAAGTAAAATATTACTATCCGTAACATTCCGACGGAGTTTTAACTAATTGTAGTGTGACCAAATAAAGTCCTATACTGAGAGAAGGCACCGACCTGACATTCCTAGCCACTAGAAATCTAAGCTATTGACACTTTGCTCGCTGTTAACGTTCGTGCCTGGACAATTTTAATGTGACAGAACCAGATATCCTAAAATACGAAATACCAAGGAAACGTTCCCTGAAGTAGCGAATTCAACCTATCTTTGTGGAGCTGGGGTTCCCTTGGCCAATGACTAACCCTGGAGATTCGGTATGTGCATGTCCTAAAAATTGTTTGTCCAGAAGTTGCTACCAAAGCTGTAAGTACGAACGAAAGCTAGTGATCACGGCTGACTGAATAGAGTGAATGCAGGACTAAGTGATTCCTTTATTGTTGTATTTTGGCACCCATTTTGCGGTCTTAAATTTCTTTATGCAAGTTTTTGTTGTTAACAATATTTTCCTTAGGATAGATCAGAGTATCAAAGTCTGTTCATACCTTTAAAGGGAACTCTAGACTATAGCATATGTATCCGTGACTCTTTGGGGCTATCACTTGTCTCCTAACAGGACTGTGGGCTATACTTCGAGGGAAAAGATCATACCAATGGGTCTATCATTCTTGTAGCAATTCATTGACTTTATGACTATTTGTATATAAAAGTTAGTTGCTTATCCTTTACAGGACGTGGCAATCAACCCCAGCTTTTATTGGCTGTTTGTGATTTTTCTAGGCAATTTTTTTTCATTCAGTAGTTTGCCATTGCTTTCTGAACGGTACGGCGCTTATACCATTGATAAAAATCCACACAAAGCGATCTGCTACCAAACCGCCTGCAGCAGGTTTCGAACCTGGTATATCTGGATTATGAAACTGCGTTCATATCCATTTGTATATGCTTGATGTAATTGTATGTGTTGTGATGGAATTTTATTATGATAATTAAAATGCACATAAACTTATTCCAGTGTGTCGGTCAGTTCGTTCCCAATTATCTATATTTCCATTGTCATAGTTCCTCCATCTCACTCGTGAAATCTATTTCTATTTTATCATCTCCCACTGAGCTATCACTTGTTTCTATTGCTATTCAGAAGGGACCAAACCAAGTCTTAATTCACCTATCGCAAATCTACGACAAGTATATGTGATAAAGGCTAGTTCCCATGGGTCTCTGATGAGACAGCGGCCTAAGCCCTGCCTAGTTCCCATGGGTCTCTGATGAGACAATGACCTAAGCCCTGCCTAGTTCCCATGGGTCTCTGATGAGACAAAGACCTAAGCCCTGCCTAGTTCCCATAGGTCTCTGATGAGACAATGACCTAAGCTGTGCGTAGTTCCCAGGTGTCTCTGAGGAGACAATGACCTAAGCCCTGCCTTGTTCCCATGGGTCTCTGATGAGACAATTACCTAAGCCCTCCGTAGTACCCATGGGTCTCTGATGAGACATCGGCCTAAGCCCTGCCTTGTTCCTATTGGTCTCTGATGAGACAAATATGTGAGCCCTGCCTAGTTTCTTGGGGTCTCTGATGTTGTTCGTCCATCACGGGTGATGAAGATCACTCTGTTCATCCAATTATTAGGAATATGTTAGATTACTCTATGTATACGAAGGTGACTGATGAGCCCGATGCGGGCCTTGAAAGATCTCGGACAGTGTGGGCAGGGAATGTTTGCTTCATGTGAAGGTTTTATTTCACGGTCTTTTCTAGCTTGTCTCCGCTGTTCCGCTGCTGCTCTTCTGGATGATTCGCATGCCACTGCACCTTTACGAAGAGATGTGCGCCAAGCAGTTCGGTCTTGCGCAGCAGCTTCCCATATGTCTGGGTTTATGCCAAAGGTTTTCAATGACGTCTTTAACGTGTCTTTGAAGCGCTTCTTTTGGCCACCATGGGAGCGTTTACCCTTCTGCATCTCACCATAAAAGAGTATCTTTGGCAGTCGATGGTCTGGCATGCGGACTACATGACCTGCCCAGCGAATCTGTGACTGCATCAGAATAGTATCGATGCTAGTCTACATTAATTTGTTCATGTATCACAGTCTATAATAAGATGTTTATGTAACAGAGTCTACAGTAAGTCGTTCTTGTATCACAGTTTACAATAAGATGTTTATGTAACAGAGTCTACAGTAAGTTGTTCACGTAACATAGTCTAGAGCAGGTTGTTCATATACACAGTCTACTTTAATTTGTCCTTGTTATACAGTTTACTATAAGTTATCTATGTTACACAGTTTACTATAAGTTATCTATGTTACACAGTCTACTATAAGTTATCTATTTTACACAGTCTACTATAAGTTATCTATGTTACACAGTTTACCAGAAGTTATCTATGTTACACAGTCTACTATAAGTTATCTATTTTACACAGTCTACTATAAGTTATCTATGTTACACAGTTTACCAGAAGTTATCTATGTTACACAGTCTACTATAAGTTATCCTTCTAACACAGTCTACTAAAAGTTGTTCTTTAAAAACAATCTACTATAAATTATCCTTGTAAAACAGTCTACTATATGTGTTTCATGTAATACACTCTACTATAAATTGTTCTTTAATGACATTCTACTATTAGTTAATTTTGTTACATAGTCTACTAAAATTTGGTCTTTAAAGACAGTCTACTGTAAGATATCCTTGTAACGCAGTCTACTATAAGTCGTTCTTTAAAGAAGTCTACTATAAGATATCCTTGTAAAACAGTCTACTAAAAGTTGTTCTTTAAAAACAGTCTACTATAAATTATCCTTGCAAGACAGTCTACTATAAGTGTTTCATGTAAAACATTCTACTATAAATTGTTCTTTAAAGACAGTCTACTATTAGTTAATTTTATTTCACAGTCTACTAAAATTTGGTCTTTAAAGACAGTCTACTATAAGATGTTATTGTAAAACAGTCTACTATAAGTTGTTCTTTAAAGACAGTCTACTACAAGTTGTCTATGTTACGCGTCTACTATATGTTATCCATGTAACATAATCTACTATAAGTTGTAATTGTAACACAGTCTACTATAAGTTCTCCTTGTAAAACAGTCTACTAAAAGTTGTTTATAAAGACAGTCTACTATAAATTATTCTTGTAAAACAGTCTACTATAAGTTATCATTGTAACACAGTCTACTATAAGTTTTTCTTTAAAGACAGTATACTATAAATTGTCTACTGCCATCACTGGTGTCAATACCTTGTCGAGGTATGGCGGCTTGCGTACCCTGATTACCTCCAGAGCTATGCCAGTGGGAGTTTTACTCCTGGAAGGTTCTACTAAGCTGGATAGGTTTGCGCGGGCAGGGGTCAGACTAAATCAGACACCCTGGTCCTCCAGGTTGGGTGTTTTAGCATAGGGCTGACACCCCTGTCTATGTAAAAAGAAATGAAGTTACGGACATGACAACAAATGAACAAACTTTACTGCGGGATGGACATCCGGGGTCTGAGGCTCGTATTACTGTCAGTGGTGAAAGCCGAAAGGAAGCCACTGACAACAAAACGGACGTCGGACCGCAAAACGTGAAACAAGAATAGGATTTTGGAATGTCAGGACAATGAACGAGACGAGTAAACTAAAACAGGTCACAGCTGAAATGATAATCTATAGATTACACATTCTAGGGATAAGCGAGAGCAGATGGACAGGGGCAGGAAAAGTTAAAACAGCAACAGGAGAAACAGTACTTTACTCTGGAAGAGAGGATGGACAGCACAATGAAGGTGTAGCCATTATTCTACAGAAAGGAATAGAAGGGACATTACTGGAATGGAAACCCATCAACAACAGACTGATAAGATTAAGATTGAGAGGGAGATTCACCAACACTACAATAATACAATGCTATGCACCAAAGAATGACAACGATGAAGAGGTCAAGGATGAATTCTATCAACAACTGCAGAAAGAAATGGAGGACACACCTAGATATGATCTTGTTATAGTAATGGGAGACCTCAGTGCGAAAGTTGGAACACAATACATATAATGAAAGAGTAATGGGGAAATGCGGCAGCGGAACAGCAAATGAAAATGGGGATAAATTAGAAAGTTTCTGTAGCATTAACAACCTGGTCATTGGAGGAACACTTTTCGAACACAAGGACATTCACAAATTAACATGGGAATCACCAAATGGTCGGGACAGAAACCAGATAGACCACATCATGATTAATGGTAGATGGAGACATGTATTGCAAGATGTGAGGGTAAGAAGAGGTGCAGATGTGGGAAGCGATCACCATTTAGTAGTAGCAAAACTGAAAGTGAAACTAAGAACAGCTGGACCAACTGTAACTACACAGAAAAGGTTTGACATCAGCAAATTGAAGGACCCCCTTACCAGAAAAGCTTTTGCGGCAGATAGAAAGAAACGATATCAGTTTGCCAAAAGTCAGGAAAAGACATTGACTGATGATATAGACCAGAATTTCAACACCATTTCAACAATATATAAGGAAATCAGCAAACCATGCTTGGGATTTCAGGAAAGGAAGAAGCAAGACTGGATAACACCAGAAACTTTAAACACCATAACGATGAGAAAGGAAATGAAAAGAAAGAAAACAGAAGCGAAGTCCCCCAGGTTAAAGCAACTATATAGCGAACTGTACAGTCAGCTGGACAAGAAAGTTAAACGCCAAACCCGAGTCAACAAAAGGAATTTCCTAGACGATCTTGCAAGACAGGCAGAAGAGGCAGCACTGAGAAATAAACAAAGTACAGTATACAAAATAACTAAACGAGGTGCAAACAATATTACATTAGTAAGAGATAAGCAAGGAAAACTCATCACGACAGCAAAGGGTCAGGAAATAAGATGGGCAGAGCATTTCAGAGAAACTCTGAACAAGGAACCACCAAGGAACCAAATTGAATGTTTCTGAGGCTGAAAACGATCTAGATGTAAATACAGACATTCCACGAAAAGAAGAAATCATCACAGCAATCAAAGGGTTAAAGAATGGAAAAGCTCCTGGCCATGATAACTTAAATGCAGAGCTATTTAAGACAGACCCTGAGCTAGCAGCAGAACTATTAGAACCACTATTTGCACAAGTCTGGAAAACAGGGACAACACCAACAGAGTGGAACAAAGGAATAATTGTCAAATTGCCCAACAAGTGAGATCTTGCAGACTGCAATAATTAGAGAGGAATCTCTCAGTTCCCAGCAAAATACTAGGCAGGATAATTATACAGAGAATTTCAAAAGCAGTAGACCACAAACTGAGGAAAGAACAATCAGGATTTAGAAAGAACAGAAGATGTGTAGATCGTATATTTACCGTCAGGAACATTATAGAGCAGTGCTCAGAATGGCAAAGACAGCTGTACATTAATTTCGTTGATTTTGAAAAGGCTTTTGACAGTATACATAGGGACAGTTTATGGAAAATACTGAGGGCTTATGGAATTCCAAGCTGCATAGTGTCAATCATAAAAAGCCTCTATGACAACTTTACGTGTAGCGTTGGGCAGAGCAGCCTAACCTTTGAGGTGAAGACAGGAGTACGACAGGGATGCCCCTTATCAACCACTCTATTTTTAACAGTCATAGACTGGGTGATACGCCAGATAACAGAGGGCAGCCCAAGAGGAATAAGATGGACTACATTTTCTACATTGGAAGATCTGGAATATGCAGTTGACATTGCACTACTAGCACATTCACATCAACATATCCAGGAAAAAACGGATAGACTTAATAAGTATAGCCAGCAGGTAGGCTTGAACATCAATCTTAAGTAGTCAGAGGTCATGGCGCCCATTGTGAGCAACCCTGAGCCCATATCAGTAAGGAATCAGCAACT
This sequence comes from Oreohelix idahoensis, assembly GCA_024509875.1. NCBI lineage: Eukaryota > Metazoa > Mollusca > Gastropoda > Stylommatophora > Oreohelicidae > Oreohelix > Oreohelix idahoensis. Next base: position 304,369 of record JAMPIV010000727.1, on the reverse strand, counting down.
GGAACAGACAGACACCTTCACATACCTAGGATGCATAGTAACACCAGACGGCAGAACAAGCAAAGACATCAGCAACAGAATTAATAAGGCAAGGACAGCATTTTTTAGTCTAAACAACATCTGGAAGTCCCCTCAGTACAGCACAAGCACACAATTAAGATTATATCAGAGCTGTGTGCTTTCTGTGCTTCTCTATGGTGCGGAATGCTGGAGAGTTGCAGAGAAGGAAATGTCGAAATTGTCCTCTTTTCACACAACATGCCTAAGAAAAATTCACCGAATCTTTTGGCCGAATACCCTCACCAACCAAGATCTGCTTACTCGGAGCAAGCAAGAGAACATGCACACCATCATAGCTGGCAGACGCTAGAGTTGGGTTGGCCATGTCCTCAGAAGAGACCCCGATGCCATCACAAGAACAGCTATGCTATGGACCCCTGAAGGAAAACGAAAGAGAGGCCGACCAAAAACAACTTGGCGGAGGATTGTGGAGGCTGAGATGCAAAGAATGAACCAGAATTGGGACACTGTACGAAGGATGGCCATTGACCGAGCAAAGTGGAATCAATTTGTTGTTGCCCTACAAGACGCCACCAGGCGTAATGGCCACTGACTGCTTTGACGGTCGGCGGCTAAGGATCAAAGAAAGAAGACTATAAGATATCCTATTAACGCAGTCTACTCGATATTGTTCAGGCTACACAGTCTACTATAAGTTGTTCTTTAAAGACAGTCTACTATATGTTATTCTTGTAACACAGTCTACTATAAGTTATCCATGAAATCCATGTAACACTGTCTACTAGACGTTATCCTTGTAACACAGTCTACTATAAGTTGTTCTTTAAAGACAGTCTTCTATAAGTTTTCCTTGTAAAACAGTCTACTAAAAGTTGTTCTATAAAGACAGTCTACTATAAATTATTCTTGTAAAACAGTCTACTATAAGTTATCATTGTAACACAGTCTACTATAAGTTGTTCTTTAAAGACAGTATACTATAAGTTGTTCTTTAAACACAGTCTACTGTAAGTTGTTCTTGTAACATGGCCTACTATCAGTACTTCTAACACAGTCTGCTATAAGTTATTGTATCATAGCAATATAACACAGTCAACTATCAGTTCTTGTAACACAGCTTTAAGTTATGTTTTCGCGGTGGAGTTAAATGTTTGAGATCCTCACACGTGAGTCTAGTATAGACGCACTTTTGAGTGTATCTAAGTTAATTGTATGTTTGATTATTTGCGTACCACCGCGCACGATGTTTGAACGGTATGACGCGTTTTGTCGCGGTGATCTGTTGCTATTCAGCAATGATGCTTGAGGCAAATCCCAATATTCTCCGTCTGAGATAGACGTGATTTTTCATGTACTTGCCCTTAGTCTAGGGAAGACTTGCGGATGATAATATTATAATTATTTGAAAGATGAAGAAGCCATTCTTGAAGTACTTTACCAAGAATCGTTCCAGTATAAATATTTAGCCAGAAAACGGCTCGTTTTTTTAAGTTTCTCGCCTCAGATACTTGACCTCCTGCAGTGTTACGGCAGAGCTTCAGCTTGACTCCATGTGTCAAGCTGCTAGTGCGACCCTCTGACATCAGGAGCTGATTGATATTTCAAATTAATATATGTCTACGTAAAGAAGATAAATATGGTCAATGCGACAGTACCATGTATTCTGTCAAGTCGTTAACCTTGAAGTCATAACGACCAGTGATGTCAGTCAACGGCCATGTTGACTGTTATATATACCAATGTATTTGCCATGAAACCATATTGATGATCTACTATACCTACACATGATGTCAATGTCCTTGCCTGTAATAAATCATATCGTCATTATCGTCAAACAATGGGTCCAGT
>JAMPIV010000727.1:0-297500 GCA_024509875.1 Oreohelix idahoensis | reverse complement strand
TCTCTGTCTGCGAGCTCGGAATCCACACTGTAACTCTCGTCAGCTAACTTGTGTGGCAGCACTAAGATGACAACTATACCAATAACACTGAGAAGAGATGTCTCTAATAGTTGTTACACTTGAATTTGTCTCCTTTATTTGTATATAGTGTTATAATCTTGGAACCTCGCGTGTCTTGAGGGATAGTTGTCTCTTTCCAGCAGCAGTGACACAGCACCCACCTCCCCGTGACATCAGTTTCGTTAAATAAACATTTTATTCCATCATATTTCACATTTACTGCTTTTGGATACCAGACTCCTTACTCCATATTTTCTTTTCTTGTTTCAGATATTGCCCACGTAATTCTCATATTGTACCCATTCTTACTGATAATTTCCACACTAATTCACGTTGTTTACCCATTCTGACAGACACTGCGCTCATTAATTCTCACTAGTATTTTTATCCTGAATTGAGCTAATTTATTGACATTTATTTACGCAGATTTAGAAATCGTCTAATTAGTTCACATTTGATAAATTATGTTTTACACAACTTACTGTTCTCAGAAGTTTATATTTTGAAGCCGTTGTTTCACTGATATTAAGGATTACTATATGTGATTTCCTGCTTCAGTTTTATTTTTATTTTTACAGCAATTGCCAAATCTTCAGAAGTCTTTTCACATGATTTGCCTGTTTTAATTGTTAAACATTGTCTGACAATAAATAAACAAGAAAACTCAATATTTTATTTCCAGCCTCACCCTTTAGTGCAGATAGCCAGATTGTGATGACCATTGTGGTACCTGTAATTCTTGGACTGATTTTGGTCATTCTAATTGCTGCAGCTGTCGTATTTGTCTTGAGACGACGTAGACGATCTTTAACAGAGAAGCCAGGTAAATCTGCTGATCCTGATATGCTGAAGAAAACAAAAGCTCAAGTGATGGTGGGTGAAGGTTGAGGTGATAATTACTTATGGTGATGTAAGAAAGCTGAGGTGATACACCTCTAGTGGTAATGTGAGACGATTGTGGTGGTAGACCAGTAATCGTGATGTGTAAAATTTGACCCGATAAACCTCTTGTGGTAATGTCGATATGTCACAGCATTAACATTTCCACGGAAGACGTGAAGAGGCAAGCGATGGTGAAAACTGAATCCTCCCCAAATGTGAATACTGCCACCTCCAAATCGGTTGCGCTGACGAACACAGCAATCTGCAAAGCGCTCTCCACACCGTCGCCAAATCCGCATACGTCCATCAGCAAAGGTTATGTTGAATCTGCTCTCGTCTGTAAATAGGACAGCATTCCACTGCAGTCTAGTCCATTTGACATGTTGCTCTACCCATTGCAGGCGCTGCTGAAGATGTCTGTGAGTCAAGTTTAGCCCAACAAAAGGTCGTCTTGCATTATCTCTGAGTCGTCGTTTGACTGTCATTCGAGAGACTTGCCCACGTCTACCCATTATTGCTCTTGCTGTTTGACTTGCCGGGAGAGAACGATTCCTTAGGTGACTCAGCACAATATGGCGATCTTGCGCAGGGGTAGTAACTCGTGGTTGGCCACTCCTCAGTCTATCCCGGGCACTGCTAGTTGTTCCGTAACGTTCATTGAGGCGTACAATAGTGCTGTGGTGGCAATTCATCCTTCTGGCAATGGCCCGCGAGCTCATTCCGGCCTCCAACTTACCAATGGCTCGTTGGCGGTCGTTTTCAGATAGTCGTGGCATTTCAAGCACATTTACTGGGTGTTTTGTCTCAACGGCCTTTTTATACCGAGTATACTGCCACAACGTGTACACATTTTCAGGGTCATAGCTGTTGGGAATCGTGTTGCACATGTAACTTTCATTGTTTTCATGTAGTCTGTACACAAACCCGTGGGTTGAATCATGCACTTTCACTTCCAGCAGCCATTCGCTCTCTACCTCATGACAAACACGGGGAAAATCCATTCCCACACTTTTTTTTCCAGCTTCTCGGCATCAGTATATATAATAGTGGTGCGTTTTTAATGTGCTTCAGTATATATATATATATATATATTTATAAATATATATATATATATATATATATATATATATATATATATATATATATATATATATATATATATATATATATATATATATATATATATATATATATATATATATATATATATATATATATATATATATATATATATATATATATATATATATATATATATATATATATATATATACGAGGAGGAGTCATAAAGTAACGTTAATATTATTTTATTAACAGAAGATTCACAAATAGGAATGAAAGCACTTAATCACTTGTCAAGATAGTCCCCACCACGTTCAATGCAAGTGTGCCAGCGCTTCACTAATGCCTAGATTCCGCGAGAAAAAAAAACTCTTCTGACTGACTGCGTAGCCACATATGCACGCACTCTTTCACCTCATCGTCCGTACTGAGGTTTTTGCCGCCGAGTGCCTCGTTGAGGGGTCCAAACGCATGATAATCACTCGGTGTGAGGTCCGGTGAAAATGCAGGATGTGGAAGACACTCCAAACGCAGATTCGTCATTTTCGTTAATGTCGCATGAGCTGTGTGCTGCCGCGCGTTATCATGCTGTAACAACACACCAGAACTGAGCAAGCCGCAACGTTCTGACCTGATTGCAAGTTTCAAGTGGTTCTGAAGCTATTGATATTGAGTCCCCTGGCCATGTAATGCTCCAGAATTGGGCTTTTACAGTCCCAGAAGAGCTTGAGCATCAATTTGCAGGCCGACCGCGTTGTACGGACCTTCTTTGCTTTCGGCGATGATGAATGTCGCCACTCCCTGCTGGCTCGCTTAGTCTCTGGCTGGAAGTAGTGGACCCAGCATTCGTCACCAGTGACTACATGGTGTAGAAAGCCATCTCCTTCAGCTGCATAATGTCGTAACAGTGTTTCACAAACATCCACACGACGTTCTTTCAGTTCGGGGGGTGAGTTGTTTTGGTACCCATTTATTGGAGATTTTGTGGTACAGCAGCACGTCGTGAATGATGTGGTGCGCTGAGCCATGACTGATCTTCAATGCTCCAGCCACCTCGTCGATTGTTACCCGCCGGTTTTCCCATATCACTCGTTCCACTGCATCGATAGCGTCAGGCGTAGTAGCAGTGTGGGGTCGGCCGGAGCGAGCTGCATCAGTCGCAGTTGACACTCCACTTTTAAACTTCCTGTGCCACACATAAACCTGCTGAAGCGACACACAAGCGTCCCCATACTGCCTTTTCATCCTCCGATGAATGTCTGCTGGTTTCTCACCCTCACTACCCAAAAAACAGTTAACTGCACGCTGCTCTTCTGTCGTGCATGCTTCCAAGGGGGTGACCATCTTGACTATGGTTTACTGGCGTCATACTTCCCATCAGGATGATGGGCTTACGCGCACTGGTTTCTCAAGCAGGAGCGAATAACATATATGTGGTACACCCTACTACGTGATTTGGACTTTTTATTGCCATATTAAGTTTATTTTTTTGACTCCCCCTCGTGTATATATATATATATATATATATATATATATATATATATATATATATATATATATATATATATATATATATATATATATATATATATATATATATATATATATATATATATATATATATATATATATATATATCCAGAAGTTCTGGATCATACATATGCCTTTCTCTCTCTGTAATGATTAATTCAACTATGAATTTGCCAAAATCAACATATACAAATTTAATGCTCAATTACTTTGAAACAAATGTAAATAAATATGACTGGTGATTAAGAAAAATAATGAGGTTTCTTCACTGAAAAGTTTTTAGGCTGATGAATTTTGAAAAACATAAAATTCGTTTGTTTTGTTGGCCTGTTAAAATTGTGACATGCCAAAATGCTGAACTGTTGATGCTGCTTTTCCGTAGATTCATCTCTGTTATGAGGGCACGTTTCCAGATCAGTTCAGGAAGTAACCTCTCCGGGTCAAGGGAAGAATCTTTAGGTGTCGATATCAAACTTCGAACCACAGTTTTGTAGTCCAGTGAATGATCTATCCGTGTCGTTCCACAATTAGTCGGGTCGCCTCGTACTAGTACCACAAACTTTAGAGGGAAAAAAAGAACAAATTCCGCTGCTAAATATATGTTTGCCTGATAATAAGCAGGCGCCTTTTCCTGCTGTCCGTCAGCCATTTGTTTTCTCAGTTTTTTTCTCTCATTGAACGTATATCATATCACTTATAGCATGTGATGAAAAATAACCCGTATGCCAGTTAATTTAAGGAACAATTTGTGACTGGACAGCGGCAGTGGCTTGTGTCTGAAGGTTAGTTAGTTGCTTATCCTTTACAGGACGTGGCAATCAACCCCAGCTTTTATTGGCTGTTTGTGATTTTTCTAGGCAATTATTTCATTCAGTAGTTTGCCATTGCTTTTTGAACGGTACGGCGCTTATACCATTGTTAAAAATCCACACAAAGCGATCTGCTACCAAACCGCCTGCAGCAGGTTTCGAACCTGGTATATCTGGATTATGAAACTGCGTTCATATCCATTAGGCCACAGACCTTCAGACTTGTGAGATTAAACAGGCGGTCATCTGTCCTAGTGTTAAGGCATATTCTTTCTGTTTCATCCACAAATGTATGATTCAAGAGTTAGGCAAACAAGATCCCAAAAGAGGAATGTTGTGATATACAACTATTCACAAGTTGATGCGATCATCACTCACTCCTTGCTGCATTCGGAGTCTGGGGTTACCTCTGCTTTTGGTTCTTCCGTGAGAACTAGCATGAAGCAATAACCAGCGCTTACTGTGGTGGTTTATGAATGTATCTTTTTCACATGCTGAGGTTGCCAGCCTAGTATGAATCTTTAACACCACTAGCAAGTATGAATATGTCAAATTCACAGCATAAAAAATATGTTACACTCACCTCAGTAATTCAGAAATCTTAGACTTCTTGCTCAGTAGAACAGTCTTGGTAAGCTTAAAACAGATGCCTCGAATACACGTCTGGGGTACGATTTCTATTTCAGAATCCCTCTGTGACATGTGAGTGGTCCTGCAGAATTCCGGGTTCCGTATTAATGTTGGCGAGTTTACTTCTGATGTACAGAGATGCTCTTAATACTATTTGTCCGGTCCTTTAAATTCAGAATGCAACTCTATTCTTTTATGTGGCAAGGTCCAAGCTGTCTATGTTGAAGTTTTCTGGAATGCAGTGCCGTATGTCAAACTGTTTTTTCGTTATATCGTAAGTTCCCGACACATGCTTCCACCTGACGTTTTCTGACAAACTCCCAATCAGCACCGTTGTTTATTGGCGCCACAAATGCCAGCCAATACCTTCACAGTTCATGTTGTGAAAACTTGTCCTCATGTAGTATTCTGTATGACTCATGCGTTTGAAACTTTCAAACAGTCACCCTCCGACAATGGTAATGTTTACGTTATAACTTCTTACATTTTTCCTGATCATAACCAGTTTGTCCAGAAGTTTCATTACATCATTCGTCCTGCTCGCTCTTCCAGATGTCTTCTAAGATTGCGTTTATCTATAATCACCTAACCCTGCTGTCGAGTCGGAAGTACTTATATAATCTTAAGCAAATACTTCATGTTCGCGTTGACCCGGAGTCAATGTGGTATTATCACATTGTATGGACTGAATTTCTCAGGGATGGGCGATACGATTGTCTGGCCTTTTCAAGCATCGAAGCGTGATACGTGAACAATGACAATAGGGGACAAAGAGTGTCCTAACAATAGAATAATGCACCTAATTCAGTACGCACAACAAATGTAGTTCAATACTGCCAGAGAGGAGAAGAGAGCGCACAAATTATGTCACAGTGGTATGCGAAGATTGAGGTGATAAATCACTGGTGGTGATGTGTGAAGATTAAGATAATAAACCAATCGTCATGATATGTGAAGATTAAGGCAATAAACCCCTGGTGGTTATGTATGAAGATTAAAGTGATAAATGTCGTTGTAATTGAGGCGATAAACCTGTATTGGTGGTGTAAGAAGATTGGTGTGATAAACCATAACAATGGTATGTGAAGATTGAGTTGATAAACTACTAGTAGTGACTGTGGACTGAGGTGATAAACTACTAGTGGCAATGTGTGAAGATTGAGCTTATAAACCTCGCGGTGGCATAAAAATATTTATTTGATAATCCACTAGTGATTAAAAAAAAAAAATTAAAGTGATAAACTTTTAATGGTGATGTATGAAGATTGAGATGATACGCCACAAGTGGTGACGTGTGAGATGGTAAGCCACCAGTGGTGGTGTATGAGGACGGAGGGATAAATCAGTACCAGGAATGTACAGCTGGTAAGAAAATAAGTCGTCACTCGTAGTGATGCATGAAGATTAAGGTGATAAATCACCGGTTGTGGTGTGTGCATGAGAATTGATTTCCCAAACAACTAGACGTGATAAATCAATAATAGTGGTATACAGATAAGATATGTTGTCATACATATTACATCGGGAAGCATATTTTTTTCCTTCTCTGTTGCAGCGGTCCTGCGTAGTACAGCCTTTGTCCAGACATGGATGGCACAGAGAAATCCTCCGACTGTGAATGATGGGGACGATTTTATGTATTATAACACAGTGGGTGAAACAAATGCAGCAGGTTTGTTGTTGATTAAGCATGGTGTCCAAGAATTATTCGCTGGATTATGAAGTTCAATAACTTTGAGCAGATACGAGTGTTACGGATAAATTGAAATGCATTTGAAGCCTTAATTCAAGGTATTTTATTGGTTACATTCATTGAGATTAATTGCACCTGTGATGATACACAGCATTGATAGCTTGCCCTCTGGCAAAGCACCTGGCAGCGATGGGATTCCTTCTGATTTAATCAAATGCTGTAAAAGCACACAATTGCACCCCCTGCATTTGGTACTGTGCCAGGGCTGGGAAGAGGCAACTATCCCTCTAGACATGTGAGATGCTAAGATTGTAACTATTATATAAAACTAAAGGGGACAGAAGCGATTGCAACAACTACAGAGGCACCTCTCTTCTTAGTATTTTTGGCAATCTTTTCACCAGATTCATCTTAGTGCGACTATACAAGTCAGCAGAGAGAATATATCCAGAGTCGCAGTGTGGATTCTGAGCGGGTAGATCAACAATAGTCATGATCTTTTCTCTCTGCTAACTTCATAAAAATCAAGAGAGCAGAAAAAGCCGTAATATGTCGCTTTTATTAATCTGCCAAAGGAATTTGATCTGGTTAGCAGGGATGGACTCTTCAAAATTCTGCTGACTTAGGCTGCCCCACTAAATTGCTAGAAATGAAAGTCATTCCATGAAGACATGAAGGGAGCAGCCCAGTACGCTGGAAACGCAGCTTAACCTTGTGACATAAGCTGTAGAATCAAACAAGGCTACGGACTGGCTCAGACCCTCTTCGGGATCTTCTTTGCCTTGCTCTTGAAACATGCATTCGGAGATGCAACTGGGGGAATATGTTTACACACTAGGTCAGATGGCCGACTGTTTAACTTCGCAAAGATTGAAAACAAAAACAAAAATGATAAGAGTCAATATACTAGACTATTTCGCTGTCGACGCTGCAATCAGTTCTCTAAGGCATACAAAGGCTTTTGCTTCACAATAAGTCTAAATAAAACAAATGTGCTTGGTTAGGATGTGAATGTTGCACCAGTTATTACTGTCGCTAGCTATGAATTAGCAGTGGTGCACCACTTCACATACCTGGGGTCTACATCAACGACAAACGCTCTCTGGACACAAATTGACAGCCGCATTGGCAAAGCTGCGGTCATCTTTGCCTGTTTTAAAGCGCGTGTTTGGGGAAACTCCAAACTCACAATGAAGACAAAAGCTGCGGTAAATGCCTGTGTCACCAGCACGCTTCTGTATGGCAGCGAGACATGGACAAACCATGCTAAGCAAGAGTGAAGGCTCAATATCTTCCATCTACAGTGTCTACGCCACATGTTTTGTTATTTGTGGAAGGACACAGTAACTTAATATCGAGGTGCTGTCAAGTGCTGGCATTCAAAGCATGTAATACATTGCATAGACAGCACACACTGTGCTATTTTGACTATTTCCGCTACATGGAAGATGGTCGCAACCCCAAAAATATTTTCTACGGGCAACTGGCAGATGGCATCAGAACAGTCGGGCGACCACAGCTAATGTTCAAAGATGAATTAAGAGAGACAAAAAGGCTTTGGATATAAATCTAGCAATCTGGAAGGATGAAGCTGCCAATAACATAAAGGGGTGATACTGCCTACGGCGCCATTGTGTGTGAAAAGAAGCTCTCACAACAAGCAGACGAGAACGAACCCACCAAAAGGAACACCAAGTTAAAAAAAAAACTTAGAGCTATCACCTGAGGGGCACGTACCCATGGTCATTTATGACTGTAAGGGGCTACTATTACACGCATACGCACACACATCCACACTCACACACACACACGCACGCACGCACACAATGCGGACGGGGCAGACAAATACCTCAGACAGGAATGATGCTGGTGATATTCTGTACACTGATGCTGTGAGTGAGAGAAATGTAGCAGGTTTGTTATACATTATATATAAACATGTCAATATTTTATTATTATTTATATATACGTCATCATTATTATCGTTTTCCTGTGGGCCTTTACAGAACATAGAACTACCACTGACAGCTGGTTCCCTTACAGGAAGTCTGCACCAAGTAGTCACGTGATCTTGTGTCTGTGGTTTCTGTAACAATTTGTTTTATATGACGAGGTTGTCTGCCCCTTGTACAACCTCGTAATAGTCTGCTTGTTTCATATGAAGAGGTTGTCTGCCCCTTGTACAACCTCGTAATAGTCCGCTTGTTTCACATGAAGAGGTTGTCTGCCCCTTGTACAACCTCGTTTTAGTCCGTTTGTTTGCCATTTATGACGATGTAGTGGTCTTATTATTTCATTGTTTCTTCAGACTACATAATACACATGTAGGCATATTTGTTTATTTGTATCTGTGGGCGTGCACATATACAAACACACACATGTTCTGGCATGCTCGTGCTCGTATACACACCCACACACATTCACCCATCCAACATCTACCAACACACACAAATACACACACACCAACACACACACAATATCACACAAACAAGCCAAACCCTCATGTCCGGTGCCATCCGGTCAGTGTCGTTCCATGTCATCTTTATCCTTCTCACACTTGTCACCAGTTCTCTTCCCCTTGTGTTTTTATCGCCATCAGTTTCTCGTACCCTGGGAATTCCAGACTCTGCTGTGTAAATATATCAAATGGTTTTTCACTGTGTGTCATATCCAACACACAAATATATTGTTATTATTATTGTTGATTAGAATCGACGTCTTTGCACTCCAGGCAAACCCATAGGTGCTCAGTCTCCTTCAGCAAATGTCGAAGGGTATGAATGCTCATTGTTCCTGTTGCGCCCTGGTTGTATACACTCCGAGTACATCCTCTCATACGTTCATCTCTGTTGGTCTTACGTTTGATACCAAATTCCAATAAACTTACCTTTGATGATTCATCGATTGCAGTGTCATCCTTCAATCTTCTTCTATGATCCTTAGCAACCGACTGTCAAAGGCGATCACAATTGCTCTCAGTATCTCTCCCTTATCCAAATCCAAAACACCGTATGGGTGCTCTTGAAGCTAGTCTGTCAGCTCTTTTATTGCCGCGTACCCCGGCATAACCAGGACAGCAGATCCACACCACTTCCTGAAGATTCGATGCATCTATAGAGGTTTTTCATTCATGCCAGAGCCATCCACTTTGGACATTCCGCAGCATGAATTGTTAATCTGGTACAATAACTGCCCTTATTAATGAAGTTTCAAACAGCTACCTTAATGCTGCGGTAGCTGCCTCTACCTCCATTCTCATGCTGGAGATTGTTGTCTTGTAACCCTCGCTATGTTCAGCGACGATTCTGCCCTTTACTTTAGCAGAAAAGCCCCACCCAGATTTCTTACCATGGGTTACAGACCCATCAATGTACAAAATGGCATCATCATCCCCAGCATGATCATTTATCAGCTGATCCATTTCCAGCTCTGCCCTTCTATTGACCCAAAGTCTGCATTCTCTTACACGGCTGATTATGACTTGATGGTGTTTCATCCAGTTCTCACCAAACGTACTCCACTCTTCTCCCTTGAATGTATTTTCAACTGTGGTCACCTGTCTAATAGTTGCCTCAGCCTATGCCATTATACGTCATCTCCTTCTTTATTCATGCTACTTTAACGTTATCTTGCAGCGGATTCCTTTTGTCTGTGGTTACTCACATATAAGCTTTTGCCTGGGCCATCGCATATCTGAATCTAATTGAAAGCAGTCCAAGTATGTGCCGCACACGGCTGTTTGCCAGCGATCTTTTAGTTATTTCCCCTTTTTTCCCGACCGCGCTATTTATAGCCCACTTGACAGAGGTCACGTGGTCAACTTCCTTATGGGAAAAACATGTGGCGATGTTTACTTTTGATAGGGCTTAATTAATGCTTTTAGGCTACTTTATTATTATAAATACCGGCTTTAATTTTGCGTAAAGCTAGACTAGAAATGTTAGAGTAAATTTTAGAACAAGAACAAACATTTTATCACAATTAGAACAGAAGATATAATAGTCTGAAATAGTGTAAAATTTACGTTTTTTTATATTTTGTTATGGTTTGTTTATAATGCAATTTTCACTAAATCGGTCACAATCAACATGCATAACAAATTACAGAAATCAAAAGTAGAAAACCTGCAGAAAATGGATATCAAAGTTTTGTTTTGGTTTCATGCGTCAAACATTAATTATTGAAACATTAAATTGCAAGTCCACATTTATTACCTTAAAATAACACACCCAATTGTCCCCAAAAACATGAGAGCTAACAATTATCTCAATCATACATCACGATGGTCATGTAAAAATGAGTATGGTCATGAGTAAAACGAAACGTTCAATTTAATAGATAAATAGGTGTATTTAATAAATACATCTATTAAATGATTTCCACACTCTGTTAATTCTGTCAATCTCAAGCAACAACTGCCATAATTTGCTCTAGCCCCAAAATTTCGCTCAATTATCATTCACACTTCCTTTTTTTTCGAGGAGGGATCTGTACATTCACAGATGGAGAAATTTGTAACAAATAAATTTCCATTATAAATTTTAATTGTGAAGTTATATTTTTAATACCTCTGGCGCGTCTTTCAATTTTCAATCTTCTTTGTTTTCTCTCCTGTGCCCACGTAGGACCTACTGTTTCCTTCATGGCTATTGCTAATTCTTTGGATATTCTAACTCTACTTTCAATGCCTGCTTTCCTGCAAATTTCCTGACGTGACGTTTCTGAACAGCGTTGTAGTTCATGTGCCTGCTGCAGGTCTAATGAATCAGTTGATGTTCCAGCAATATGTTTTCTAACAGTGTGGAGCAATTGAGATCGCTTACGTTTTGTTGGCGTTCTGGTGACTGATGTTTCTCTTCTATGTTTAATTAGTTTTTGTAGTACAATAGGCTGTCCTCTGGTTTTGCATTTTATGATATTACTTTTTGCTGTTTCTAGTTTTTTTCTAACAATGGATGTGAATAGGGGTTCTTCCTTTTGTGTTAGTGGTTGTGAAGGTGGCTTAGCAAGTAACTGTTTGTACTGTGATGTCGCTTTTGAAGACAGGCGAGGTGGATGTACTTGTCGTATGTATAACTGACTTGGTAGGTGTAGATGTGGCAACAAAAAACTGGCATGCTAGGGTGAGTAGTGTTATCCACCTCCAAATGAATAATGGTATCGCCTTTAATGTGAGCTGGCACATCAACCTCCAGTTGAACAATATCATCACTAATGTGGGCAGGCACATCAACCTCCTACTGTACAGAGCTATCCTGACTACAGCTAATTGACTGACTACAAACTAACTGACTGACTACAGCTAAATGACTGACTAGACATGGAGGGGTCAGAAAGAACACCACAGGGGATAGAGCAGCTTTTTGTTTTTAAAACACCAAAAGATGTCTTTGCAACATAATTGCACAGTTGACATTCACTTATAGTTAAATTATGGTTTTAGTCTTTCCAGATGTGCTGACTGTTTTCCGATAGTAACTTGGCTGTTTCAAGACACTTCTCATTATGCCTCCTTTTTGAGTTTTGTATTCGTAAGTAACACTTCTTACAAAATATAGTCGAATGCTGTGTGGGTGTTACGTGCAGTCTTTGATATCTTACAATATTATACATTGGTATACTTGTTATGTTCGCAAATATTTTGTAAACAAAATAGGTAATTTTTTAGTGCTTAAGGGAAAGTCATTATTGAGTTACTTCCCTTGAAAGTTGTGCCGTCTCTTCGATCGAACTCCGCGGATGAATCCATTTTACTGCGATTTATTCGTTGTTTGGGTAATAATAGATTGTTCTTGCTTCAGAATATCTATGGCCTGAATTTATGTGTATTGTTTGTCTGAGTAGGACGAGTCTGTCTTATATCTGTATATCTTTACATATCTAGGTCGAACTATATGTTCTGTTGTCTCTAGAGAGGTCAAAGGCTATTCGGCGGATGTGTCGCTAGAGTGTGGTGTGATTTGGCTTCGTCCCGATAGGGACTGTGTTTTCTATGTCGGCTTGTCGCCGGGAAAAAGTGATCTCAGTATTGGTGGGGAAAGTGATAGTCGTCTAGACCTATCGTGTATGCTTACCCCAGTGTTTATTCGTATTGCCAAGGAATGGCAGAATCATATTTCTGATACCAAGGTAATAATAGACACTCTTATGAACTCTCGTACGAAGCCACCATTTTCGATAGGTACGATTTGAATGTCTAAGAGAATATATTTGACTCGATGAAAACGACTTCGATTCCTAGCAGCACTATATCCTGTAGAATGCAGTCAAGTGTTCATGATCAAATCTACAGAGCAATGAAATGTTTTATGAATGACTAACTTTAGGACAGATTCATTATCTGTATCCAAACGTGAGTGACAGCTCACGAGTGAAGCCATCTTGGAACCAAACATGTAGTGACTTTCAAGAAGAGAAAAGGGATGCCCGTATTATCGCTTGTTTAGTCCAGAGATCACTGCTACACATGAGAACCCGTTATTAGCGGTTCAATATTATTATATGGAAAAATATGTGCTGAACATTATGTTGGAGAATCGTCGCTAAACGAGATTGGGTTTAGAAGCCATCTGAAATATTGTTTATAAGCTGACGTGCTCAGTCAGTGAAGTCAGATGATATATATGTATGGGCGATACTGAGGGCTTGGCTACTGACAGTCCTTTATACTATTATTCTACATGAGTGCCCATGTAACATTGCAAGACCAGTTATCCACTGTACCATGATGTATTATGCCAACCTGTGATTTGTCACTATCTGTGCTGTCGAGTGTGTACGTCCAATTAAACTTTAGTAAAGGTACACAGTCGTTGGTGTCGATGACTTCCAGCCATACATGAGTGTGAGAAAAGAACATTTGTCAACACCACGAACCCTTATTAACATTCGCACATTATACACTCAATCCATGTCTACACACCACTGCGTAGGTCAAGTTGACATTCCATACACTACAGTGGAGCAAACAACACCATAGAGATCTTATCAACTGATGATGATGATGATGATGTCTGCTTCCATCCACTTATATCTATCTTTTGGTGGATATCATTAACGGGAATAAAATAACAACTTTATCAACTGGTGGACCAGCTTTCTGGGTTTGACCTCGCAGAAGTTCGGAAGTCAACAGATTACCGATACCAGACCGTTTCCTGTGGCTGATACGACACACTTGCAGTATTGGTTTGCTCTTTGTCAACACTTCGTCACGTGACCTGTCAAGTGAATGCAGTATGTAGGTCAGCGTTGTTGACATTTTTACATTAGACATTACAGAGTTTCACAGAAGAGTTGGATCAATTCTTGTCAATATTAACAGGAAGACAGTATTAGTGAACTAAGAAGTCCTATTTTCATCGATGGATCTTCTTGTTTTCTGTATATGAACTTTAATATTTAAGGCCAGAATGTTTAATTGAATAAAGTGGCAGTTTGTTTATTTTCATAAAAATAACTTTGCCATTACTGTAAAACTGAGCCTATTTTGCAACACATACTATCATACACATAATTTATATATATTTATGTTTACATGTTATTTGTTTGTATAGTATGTTAGTTTCTATGTCAGCGGGTTGTGTTTAAGGTTGGGCGGCGTCCTCACAACAGAATATCCCACGTCATAGAGGGTCCGTTGTGGGCGTTTTCTATAGGTGCAATTTTCTTGATTGAAAATTTGCTGCGACAACTGTTGCTTTTGTGTTAGCTGTGAAGTCTGTAATTATTGTTATTTTTGTAATATTTCTTTGTTCTTTAGTTTTGTTTTGATTTGTTTGTAATTTGTTGGTCTAACCTTTTCTATCTTTCAGTTCTATTCACAATTTATATTCATATATTGTGACGTCATTTGTGTTGTTATTCTTTGCAGATTCAGTGATTATTTTCATTGATTTCCCTATTTGATTTATTTTGATTTCTGCAAACGTTCTTGTATTGTCAGTCCTATTTGTACTTTATGTATTCTGTTGGTTGACATATGTTTTATATAGGTATATTTCATAAGACACAATTGCCTGTGCACTGCACTTGGATTATGGTATAAACCAGTACCTGATTATTATTACTATTATACAAGATCTTATTAAGGCTTGTGACCCACAGATATTGGGATAGTATACTGATTAATCAAGTCATTGAGAACTTGTGGTATTATTATTGGTTCAGGTGATTAGTATTATTGTTAGACATCATGTCTACATTAGAATACTTCATTACACAAGGGAAAGCCCTTGATAAGACTGGTCAACAATTAGAACAATGGGCTGTTGCTCAATATGACAAAGCATTAGCTGCAGAAGAAAGAAAAACTATGGCTGAAGAGAAAAGATTAGAAAGAGAAGCTGAGGCTGCTGCTGAACAAAAGAAATTGCAGATGCAGGTGGAGGAAAGGAGATTTGAAGCTGAACAAAAAAAATTAGAAAGAGAAGCTGCTGCTGAACAAAAAAAGATTAGACAGTGAAGCTGAACAAAAAAAGATTAGACAGGGAAGCTGAACAAAAAAGATTAGACAGGGAAGCTGAACAAAAAAGATTAGACAGGGAAGCTGAACAAAAAAGATTAGACAGGGAGGCTGAACAAAAAAGATTAGATGCTGAAGAGAAAAAAGCAATAAGAGAACATGAATTTGAGTTAGAGAAATTGAGATTGACAAGTATGAGTAATGTTAATCAGGCATCTAGTGGTAATGGTAAACCTTCTACTTACAAGGTTAAGGTTCCACCGTTCAATCAGTCCAGTGACGATATTACATTCTGGCTGGATAGATTTGAACGTTCTTGTCGTACACATAATGTGGATAAATCACAATACGCTAATCAATTATCAGAAAACTTGAAAGGTGAATCTTTGACTAGATTATGCCTTGTAGGAGAAGCAGATAAGGATAATTATGATGTCATTAGGGCGGCTTTGATAAAAAAAATATCAGCTAAGTGAGGAAGGCTATCGCCTTTTATTTAAAACGATGGTGCCTGAGACGGGTGTAGAATTATCAGAATTCACTGCAAAGGCACGTCTCACAGTTGATCGTTGGATTGAGCTTTCCAAAACAGAAAAAACGTATGAAGGACTTATGGATTTGTTGCTCAGAGATAAGATTATGTCATGTGTGAACAAACCTTTCCTTGAATTTATACATGAGCGTAAACCCAAATCTCTAAAAGAAATGGAAGAATATTGTTCCCAATATGTCACTGCACACCCCGACGTGACTTTTGGCAACACTAAGATTAAGGAGAGTATGCCAGTTGCTTCAGCAACACCATACAATCCCAATTATTCACACAGATTTCAGGGACCTCAAAACAGATTTGATAAAAAAGGTAACCATAATAGTTATCAAAACCAAGGTAACCAATCATTTCAGGGTTCTTCTTCAAAGAACTGGAGACGAGCTGATAGCTCTCGACACAGGGGTGGTCATAATTATAGGAATTTCCGTAGAGGAAGTAATTATAGAAACTATCAGGGTTATCCGTCTTGGAGTCAACAAGATCATAATTACAGAGATACTCATTATAATGAATATGATAATGGTAACCAAGGGAACTATGACTCAAACCCAAATAGGGGTTACAATAGAGGTAACAATAACTACAGAGGTGATAATAACCGAGGTAGATCTCAATACAAAAGACATAAACCACATTTTCAGGCAAACTCTGCACAACAAGAGTCCAATGAAGCCTATAAACAGAGTAAAGATAATAATGATGCTAGTAATATGGCATGTGCCGCTTTTGATTTTGGGAGAGCATCTCAGTGCCCCCAATGCAAAACGTTATTTGAGCCAACCACAGTGTCTACTTTAAGCTGTGGCCATCCTCTTCCTGCTCTTCCGGCATCAGTCGCGCATGATGGAAGAGGTTCTCTTGTCTTACATAAGGGTTTAGTGAATAACAATCCAGTCTCTGTGCTATTTGATTCTGGATGCACCACAATTGGTGTTAGGCAGTCACTCGTAGATCCTTCCCGTGCCACTGGACAAGTAGTCAAATGTGTAACATTTGGCGACACATTAGAGAAATACTCTACTGCTATCATTAGGATTGCTACTCCTTTCTTTACAGGAGATGTACACGCATGTCTTCTTCCGAATCCGATCGCTGACCTCATCATCGGTCGCATTCACGGAGTCAGAGAATGCACTCCGCAACGAATTTCCACGTGGGAAAGGCAAAACATGCAGATTGCTAACGCTGTAGTCACTAGAGCTCAGGCTCTTAATATGCCTCAAACTTCATCTACTGAAGATAATGAAGTGCATAACCAAGATAATCCCTTGGTAATTTCTCGTGACTCGTTTATAAAACAGCAAGAAGATGATCCCACTCTGAAGAAATTCTTCATTCTTGCAACTAAAGGTGATCCGAATAAAGACACAAGTCGTAAATCGTGGATTACAAAGAAGAATGGCGTACTTGTACGTATGGTTCAAGACTCCATTACGTCAAGTCATTCTCAAATCCTGGTTCCCGAGAGTTAAAATTTTGCAGCACGCTCACGACTCTCAGTGTGCTGGACACATGGGTTTTTCCCGTACTAAGTCAAGAGTCCTTGCGGCTTTCTTTTGGCCATTGGTAAACAAGGACATACGGATTTATTGTCGATCTTGTAAAGTATGTCAGGAAGTTAAATCCAAAGGTCCACGGCATGCTGCACCCATTCAGGCGGCGGACATTCCTATTCGGCCGTTCCAAAAAATGGCCATAGACATAATTGGTCCATTTAAGATCAAGTCTGCCAGAGGACATCAGTTTATCTTGACGTGTGTTGATATGTGCACACGTTGGCCAGAGGCTGTTCCTCTGAAGAGCATTACTACTGCTGATATTGCAGATGCTCTTTGGCTTATATTTTCTCGTCTGGGGTTCCCCGGAGAGATATTGTCAGACCATGGCACCCAACTAATATCAGATACCATGTCTCAAGTAATGTCTACTCTGCAGATAGATAGATCTTTAAGTAGTATCTACCATCCAATGTCTAATGGTATGGTCGAACGCCTTAATAGAACACTTAAAAACTTACTGGGGAAGATAACTGAGGATCATCCTCAAGACTGGGACAGAGTTTTACCTGCGGCCCTCTTCGCTTACAGAGAGGTACCCAATGAACATACAGGATTTTCTCCCTTTGAACTCGTCTTTGCCGCGCGTCCGCGTGGCCCTATGTCGTTGCTTCACGATCTCATTACATCTGACAATATTGACGATGACACAAAGTCATCCTACGAATATGTCATCGCGTTGAGACAAAAGATTATCGAAGCATGCAAATTAGCAACTTCTTCTTCTGAATTTGCGAAACAGAAGGCAAGGCAATTTGCCAATAAGAAGAGATGCTTACGACAACTTTGTCCTGGTTACAAAGCATTTGTATTACTACCTTGTAGGGAAAACAGATTACTTATTTCTTGGAAAGGTCCGTACGATATAATATCGAAAATTTCCGATGTCGACTATATTGTCGATATTGATGGGAAGCATAAAACCTTCCACATCAATATGCTTACGGAATTCCATGAACGTCCGGATTATTTGCAACCCATTTTCCAAGCAACGGACAATTCTCCAGTACCTCATGGTCATTACTCATCACTGTCCGTGATACAGGATGAGGAAACAAGTTTTTCAGATGTAAATCTTCCTCTTCCAATGATCCCACTTCATTCTAGTGAATCATGGAAGAACGTTACTGTCTCTCCTGATTTGTCTCTAGGAGAACAGCGACAAGTTTCAACTATGTTGCAAACATTTCAGGATGTACTCACTGACATCCTGGACAAACGCATGTCATTGAACATGACATTGTTCTTACTGACCATACTCCTATTAGGGTTAGACCTTATCCTATACCTATACATTTTCAAGCACAGGTCGAGAAAGAGTTGGATGAGATGATAGATTTGAAAATAATCGAACCATCCACCTCTGCATATTCTTCGCCGATGGTTATTGTTCGTAAAAAAGACAATAACATACGTCTTTGCGTTGACTATCGAAAATTGAATCAAGTAACGAAGTTCGATGCCGAACCTATGCCTTTACTGGAAGAGCTACTTACTCGACTCTCCAAATCTCATTTTTTCACTAAACTTGATTTGTCTAAAGGATATTGGCAAGTTCCTTTATCTGAACGCGCCAAACCTCTCACGGCTTTTTCAACACCTAGAGGTTTGTTCCAATGGAATTTTATGCCTTTCGGTCTTATGAACGCACCAGCTACATTCGTACGCATGATGCGCCGAATCCTATCTTATCGGTCAGATGTCATTGCATATCTAGACGACATCTGTCTTTTCAGCGATACTTGGGAAGATCACTATTCAGGGTTAGATGAATTGCTGTCTACTTTGCGTGAGCACAACCTGACAGCGAAACCCTCTAAAGCCTATATTGGTTTTAGCGAAATTTCTTTCCTAGGCCACCGAGTTGGTCATGGTTTCCTAAAGACAGAGGACCATAATACTAGTAAGATACTTAACATCTCAATCCCTAAGACTAAAAAACAGGTGAGAAGTCTGTTAGGTCTTATTCAATTTTATGGCAGATTCATTCAGAATCTATCCTCTATCATGGCACCTCTCTCAACACTTCTAAAGAAAGGTTCGCCTAATGTGGTCCACTGGTCTCAGGAATGCCAATGCTCTCTGGATAAGATTAAAACACTGTTTTCAACACCACCTATTTTAGTGCTACCCACTAAAGATAAGACATTCGTTCTTCGTAGTGACGCTTCATCCACTGGGATTGGAGCGGCACTAATGCAAGAGTACTCTGGAACTCTGCATCCTGTAATGTATATTTCCAGAAAACTTAATGCGGCAGAAAGGAATTATTCGGTTTTAGACCGTGAGCTATTAGCTATGGTTTGGTCGATCCTCAAACTACAGAGATTCCTTCTAGGCGCACATTTCATAGTAGAAACCGACCAAAAAGCTCTTACTGCTATACAGAGTAAGAATTTGAAGAGCTCGAGGTCTACTCGATATGCAATTGCTCTTCAACCTTTTCATTTCTCTGTGCGAGCTATTCGTGGATCAGATAATGTGATGGCAGACATTCTGTCAAGATGCCCACATGATTCCACATAACTATTAGGGCTTAGACTTCTTGATATGTCTAGTTCTATAGTAGTTCCTTTTCTATATCATGATAGATACACATTTGTAATTTAATAATATAATGATTGTATAACTACATAGCGGTTCATTGATGTTTATTCACCGCTGTGCTTTGATGATTTTTTCTTCATAAATCATAAATTTAAGATATCTAATATGAAATGATGATATGAATTTTTTAGGCATTGTGTAATTGCCAGAATTGTATTATACTTTGATGACACCTTCCTGGAAAAATATACTTGTAGAGAAATAATTTCTCTCAGTTTATGAGACACATTCTCACCAGTCGCTCGATAAGTCGACTTAGCCTCATATTAGGCGTTATAGGTATTCCTGATATTTTCATCTGCGCATTATTCATGCGTTGTGAGCCTATTGTACGTTGCTCCTAGATGTATTTCAAAAAAAAAAAAATGTTCCATTTTTTTTTTTCCCGGGAGGTGTGGTAAGACTGTTACGTGCAGTCTTTGATATCTTACAATATTATACATTGGTATACTTGTTATGTTCGCAAATATTTTGTAAACAAAATAGGTAATTTTTTAGTGCTTAAGGGAAAGTCATTATTGAGTTACTTCCCTTGAAAGTTGTGCCGTCTCTTCGATCGAACTCCGCGGATGAATCTATTTTACTGCGATTTATTCGTTGTTTGGGTAATAATAGATTGTTCTTGCTTCAGAATATCTATGGCCTGAATTTATGTGTATTGTTTGTCTGAGTAGGACGAGTCTGTCTTATATCTGTATATCTTTACATATCTAGGTCGAACTATATGTTCTGTTGTCTCTAGAGAGGTCAAAGGCTATTCGGCGGATGTGTCGCTAGAGTGTGGTGTGATTTGGCTTCGTCCCGATAGGGACTGTGTTTTCTATGTCGGCTTGTCGCCGGGAAAAAAGTGATCTCAGTATTGGTGGGGAAAGTGATAGTCGTCTAGACCTATCGTGTATGCTTTACCCCAGTGTTTATTCGTATTGCCAAGGAATGGCAGAATCATATTTCTGATACCAAGGTAATAATAGACACTCTTATGAACTCTCGTACGAAGCCACCATTTTCGATAGGTACGATTTGAATGTCTAAGAGAATATATTTGACTCGATGAAAACGACTTCGATTCCTAGCAGCACTATATCCTGTAGAATGCAGTCAATTGTTCATGATCAAATCTACAGAGCAATGAAATGTTTTATGAATGACTAACTTTAGGACAGATTCATTATCTGTATCCAAACGTGAGTGACAGCTCACGAGTGAAGCCATCTTGGAACCAAACATGTAGTGACTTTCAAGAAGAGAAAAGGGATGCCCGTATTATCGCTTGTTTAGTCCAGAGATCACTGCTACACATGAGAACCCGTTATTAGCGGTTCAATATTATTATATGGAAAAATATGTGCTGAACATTATGTTGGAGAATCGTCGCTAAACGAGATTGGGTTTAGAAGCCATCTGAAATATTGTTTATAAGCTGACGTGCTCAGTCAGTGAAGTCAGATGATATATATGTATGGGCGATACTGAGGGCTTGGCTACTGACAGTCCTTTATACTATTATTCTACATGAGTGCCCATGTAACATTGCAAGACCAGTTATCCACTGTACCATGATGTATTATGCCAACCTGTGATTTGTCACTATCTGTGCTGTCGAGTGTGTACGTCCAATTAAACTTTAGTAAAGGTACACAGTCGTTGGTGTCGATGACTTCCAGCCATACATGAGTGTGAGAAAAGAACATTTGTCAACACCACGAACCCTTATTAACATTCGCACATTATACACTCAATCCATGTCTACACACCACTGAGTAGGTCAAGTTGACATTCCATACACTACAGTGGAGCAAACAACACCATAGAGATCTTATCAACTGATGATGATGATGATGTCTGCTTCCATCCACTTATATCTATCTTTTGGTGGATATCATTAACGGGAATAAAATAACAACTTTATCAGTGGGTTTATCATCTGATACGTTAATTCCAAACACAAAGAACAGATCATTAACGTAATTAGAACAGTTCAGTGCTTTCTGAATTGAACGTATATATATTGTATGTATATATGTATAAACAAACACACCACAATCTGTGATCATATAATGTTATTTTGAAAACACAACTCTTACCAATATAAATACTGTACATGTCACTATGTGATCCTATGTGTTGATTGCTAATATTGTATAATGCCAATCTGTGATATTTGAAAAATAAAATATATTAACTAAATTCTTTGTTACCTATGTCTATATACCTGTTGTAATATATGTCTATATGTATAACTAAAAATCGTCTAACTGTTGTAATATATATCTAACTGTTGTCTAAATGTTGCAATATAAATATCGTCTATGTGTATACCTAAATATTGTATAAACAACAACATAACAACACATGCTGTAACACATAAATAAACCACAACACACTACCAGGACGTCAGCTGCTCGTCACCCCGGCTAAAATATATCGCTATATAAAAAGTCACGCTCCACCAGAGCGCTCCACCACATTTTCCTTATATAAAAGTCACGCCCCACCAGAAATAATAACCGTTTCCGCCATGATACTACTTATATTTCATAGAGTCTCCCCGCTTTCTCTTTTCTGTTCCCGCTTCCGCCCCAAGATGTCTGATGCATTTTTTATGATATGGTTTGTTAGCTTGCTTTGTTGCGTTTTTTTCACTGTCATTGACTTGGTATGAGCCAGACGGCTCATGTGAGGAGTCGTCCACCATTTTGTGCAACAACTGATGTCTGTCATTTATGGATTTGCTTGAATAGGGGTATGTTTATGAGAATTTCAGCACAACGACACTGTCATCCATCTTGGCTATGCAGATTCTGTTTACAAAAAAGATGACGTGAAATTTCTACACATATTTTCACAACAATGGTGTCGTCAACAAATGTCTTTACATTCAGTGTTAACCAAGAATAGAACAGTACCAACTAAGATGGTTTGGCCATGTCTGCAGAATGGGAGAAGACCGGCTACCACGACAAGCATGGGAAACAAAGTGCCAAGGATCCAGACCCCCAGGACGACCCAGAGTCCGCTGGGAGGACAACATTAGACAATCTTTGAAGGACCGAGGACTAGAATGGAACCAGGCCAGGAGGAAGACAGCCGATAGGATAGTCTGGCGCTCTCTCTTCCAAACCTCTACACCTCACGGTAGAAGGGGAACGACTAAGTAAGTTAGTAAGTTAACCAAGAATTATAATCAGTTCAATCGTGGCGTCATAGTTATTAGTTAATGATATCAAGTCTAATGTGATCCAATATGCTAACAGACTGCATGGCTTCTGGGAAAGTAGTCTTGACATTAACTGTCTGTGGTGCACGCGGGGCTGCACCAGGCAAGTGGACTTCCTAAGGTACATCCCTTGCCTCTTCCCTGGTATGGTGGCTCTTCCAGGCTGACCGGATATTTGCACCATATCTTGCAAATATAATACGGATGATGCAGCAAACTAGAACCATTGTATGAGCTACGGGGATTGTGCTGTGTTGCCAAAGCCTTCGGCAAATGTAATGAATAAACGTGGATGTAGACGGTGAGGTGAGGGACAGAAGAGGAGAGGGAGAAATAGAAGAGCTGGTATTAGAAAAGCACACAAACATATGCTCATATATAATTGTGCACTTACCTGATGTTATGCATATGTACAAACATAAGAACACCAGTTTATAATAGGAAACTACATACACAGCATTACAACAGGAGGCAATCTGATCATCAGAGGTATCCTTCCAAAGTCGTACTGCAAACTATCGTTCGTGTTGTATGAGGCTACTAAGGAAAGTTGGCGCATGCGATCGACTGCCACATCCTGTGGAAACTTTAAAATATATCAGTTTCAACAACATGTTCATGCAACACCACCCGCTCAAACCCACCCATACATCCACCCAACACACACACGCACACACACTACGGTTATTAACAAAGAACAACAAAAATTACAATTCATCAGAAAGTAACACATTTCCTTACCTGTTGTAACGGTCTTGCTTACAGACACTAACCAGACAAGGACGGGGCAGACAAATACCTCAAACAGGAATGATGCTGGTGATACTTTGTACACTGAGGCAGTGAGTGAGAGAAATGTAGCAGGTTTGTTATACATTATATATAAACATGTCAATATTTCATTATTATTTATATATACATCATCATTATTATCGTTTTCCTGTGGGTCTTTACAGAACATAGAACTACCACTGACAGCTGGTTCCCTTACAGGAAGTCTGCACCAAGTAGTCACATGATCTTGTGTCTGTGGTTTCTGTAGCAATTTGTTTCACATGAAGAGGATGTCTGCCCCTTGTACAACCTCGTTTTAGTCCGCTTGTTTGCCATTTATGACGATGTAGTGGTCTTATTACTTCATTGTCTCTTCAGACTACATAATACACTTGTAGGCATATTTGTTTATTTGTATCTGTGGGCGTGCACATCTACAAACACACACATGTTCTGGAATGCTCTTGCTTGAATACACACCCACCCAACCATACACATCTACCCACACAATATCACATCCACATACACAATATCCACACAAACAAGCCAAACCCTCATGTCCGGTGCCATCCGGTCAGTGTCGTTCCATGTCATCTTTATCCTTCTCATACTTGTCTACAGTTATCTTCCCCTTGTGTTGTTATTGCCATCAGTTTCTCGTACCCTGGGAATTCCAGACTCTGCTGTGTAAATATATCAAATAAATAAGTAAATCAATAAATAAAGGTAATTAACAGGTACTCATTGGACATAAAGGGTGGCACTAGACAACAGAAAAGAAAATATAAGTGATAGGCTTACCGGGAATCGAACCTAGGAACAACAAAACTGGACCATCGCCTTGCTGTGACAGTACATTGTGAAAGGACGCTCAGCTAATTTTGCACCCCAAAAAAGTGCATTATTGGCTGAGGTCATTCTCATGACACTCACACAACTATGGTATAGGACCTGTGGACGACCCAGACAGTTTAAAGACGCAATCACTAATATAACTTTCCTATCAGCAAGTATAGACCAAATAAAGGCCGAAATACTTGTGTCCAGTAATGTGCAGTGGAAGACGAATAACACAGAATAGACGGGTAGGTTAAAGTCACGCATGTGTGAACTCTTAAATAAATAATGGAGGAAACCTTGAGTCATGTGAACAGTAAATAAATTAATAAAGGTAATTAACAGGTACTCGTTGAACATAAAGGATGACACTAGACAACAGAAAAGAAAATATAAGTGATAGGCTTACCGGGAATCGAACCTAGGAACAACCAAACGGCGCCATCGCCTTGCTGTGACAGTACATCGTGAAAGGACGCTCAGCTAATTTTGCACCCCAAAAAAGTGCCTTATTGACTGAGGTCATTCTCATGACACTCACACAACTATGGTATTTACTGTTCACAGGACTCAAGGTTTCCTCCATTATTTATTTAAGAGTTCACCCATCCGTGACTTTAACCTACCCATCTATTCTGTGTTATTCGTCTCCCACTACACGTTAGTGGACACAAGTATTTCGGCCTTTATTTGGTCTATACTTGCTGATAGGAAAGTTACGAGTATATTAGTGATTGCGTCTTCAAACTGTCTGGGTCGTCCACGGGTCATATATACCATAGTTATTGGAGAGTCACGAGAATGACCTCAGCCAATAATGCACTTCAGCCTGATTGTTTGTATAATGGATGCCCGTTGGTAGGTGCTTCGACAGTTCCAGTACCCTATTCGTATATATTTCATAGAGTCTTCCCAGTTTCTTTCTTACTACCGCTTCCGCCCCAAGATGTCTGACGTATTTTTTTTTTTGGGGTGTGAAATGGGTTTTTATTTTTTTAGCTTGCTTTGATGCGTTTTTTCACTGTTATTGAGTTGGTGTGAATCAGAAGGTTCATGTGAAGAGTCGTCCACTTTTTTGTGCAACAACTGATGTCTGTCACTTATGGAATGCTTGAATGGGGATATGTTTATGAAAATTTCATAATCAAGTCAATATTGGCTATGCAGATTATGTTCACAAAAAAGATAACGTGAAATTTCTACACATATTTTCACAACAATGGTGTCGTCATCACATGTCTTTACATTCAGTGTTGACCAAGAAGTGTAATAAACATGGTATGGTTCGAGTCAATGCATCTTCAATCGTGGACTCATAGTCATTAGTTAATGATATCAAGTCTAAAATGATCCAATGTGCTAAGAGACTGGATGGCTACTGGGAAAGTAATCTTGACATTAGCTGTCTGTGGTGCACGCGGGGCTGCACCAGGCAAGTGGACTTCCTAAGGTACATCCCTTGCCTCTTCCCTGGTATGGTGGCTCTTCCAGGCTGACCGGATATTTGCACCATATCTTGCAAATATAATACGGATTATGCAGCAAACTAGAACCATTGTATGAGCTACGGGGATTGTGCTGTGTTGCCAAAGCCTTCGGCAAATGTAATGAATAAACGTGGATGTAGACGGTGAGGTGAGGGACAGAAGAGGAGAGGGAGAAATAGAAGAGCTGGTATTAGAAAAGCACACAAACATATGCTCATATATAATTGTGCCCTTACCTGATGTTATGCATATGTACAAACATAAGAACACCAGTTTATAATAGGAAACTACATACACAGCATTACAACAGGAGGCAATATGATCATCAGAGGTATCCTTCCACAGTAGTACTGCAAACTATCATGTTGGTTTAAACTTCAATAATTGTGTTCTTGCTATGAAACAGGTGGGCATGAATACAACAATGAAACCGTATGCAACAATGAAATGACAGCTTATTATTCAATAATAAATGACCTTGATGCTGCTGAGACCTGCTGAGCAGCTGATAAAGATGCCACCTATTTTAATGTAAGTTGTTCTTCTTTTTAAGCGTTCCAAAACTTTGTATGTTTTTTTGCCCGAGACACAGACCATTTCTACTCTTCTCTGTTGTTGGTAGTCTCTCTCTCTGTGTCTCTCTGTGTCTCTCTGTATCTGTCTCTCTCTTTGTCTATCTGTGTATCTTCCTCTCTCTCTCTCTCTGTCTGTCTCTGTCTCTGTTTTCCTTGTCTCTCTGTATCTGTCACTCTCTGCCTCTCTGTCTCTCTCTGTCTTTCTCTTTCTCTCTGACTCTGTATGTCTCTGTCACTCTGTCTCTTTGTCTATGTCTCTCTTTGTGTCTCTCTCTGTCTCTATTACGCTCTCTGTCTCTCTCTCTCTGTCTCCCAGAAATAAACATATTAGTATTAAATTTACAAGTTTCGAAAATTTCAACCGTGAACTACAGGGTGTTCCACGAAAAAGCGGCCCGTGACGTCATGGTTATGGCAATAATGTACGTTATTAAGAATGGAAAACTGGCTACTTTCACTTTGTGAATGGGGCCGCTTTTTCGTGGAACACCCTGTATTTTTACATGATTTGCGAACTGCACCTCTAGCCAGTGTTTACCAACTTTCTGATCCCGATGACGCCATTGCTCATTGGACACGTATCTTTCATTGTGTGTTTGATAACCACGCACCAACTAAAAAACTTCGTGTGAAACGACAGGTCAAATCTCCTTGGATCACACAAGCAGTGCTAGACGCCATGAGGCAGAGAGATCAAGCTCACAAAAACAAGGACTTTAACATATACAGAGCACAGAGACCAACGTGCAATATTTAATTCATAGTGGACAAAAAATTACTTTAAAAATTTGGTTCAGAACAAAACAAACAGTAAAGATATATGGAAAGCAATCAACACTTTAGCGAACAAGCGAAATCTGTCAGACTCGTCAACCCCTAATACTTCATTTACTTGCACAGACTTCAGCAATTACCTTCAGGCAGAAATAAACAGAAATACCAAATTCACCTTGTGACTTAAGCAAGCTGTCAGTACTTTGTGAGAACAGATGTACCAATACAATCCCATCCAACATTCCGTTTATGACAGTGTTGTAGTCTTTTGATGGTGATTCTGGTTGACTACTAAGTTGTGCTGATTACGCGATTCTTTAGTTGATGAAGTAATATGACAACCGATCAAAGGAGTTTCAACTGGGTAAGTTAACGAATGTCAAGACTGAAATAGTCAACTCCTTGATGCAAAATTCATTCAGTTTATTTACATGGTAAGATTGACGAGACGAGACATAGATCCTTGACGCATCACAGTTTATAATGGTTATCATGACAGTTAATATATTTTCAAAGACATTCTTTCTGGTCATTCCGTAGTAAAATTATTTCATTAACTTATGGCATAGCATGTTGACTTCAATTCAGAAATTACATGGTAATGAAGTAGTTAACTTCCAAGGACGGTGAACGTTGACCTTGGCTAAGGACATGGAATACCCATTATGCTTCGTGGCATCTAAGATTCCAACATTGATAAAGTCCTTTTACAAATTAGGGTTCATAAATCAAACGATAGCAGAACATCTGAACAGATATTTACTGTAGACCTCCTTGACATGAAAAGTTATACAAGCATAAATCTTTGAGTCACCTCTGTAATCAGCCGGATTCCTACGACGGCTATTCAAATACAATAATATATATCGACAATCCACGTTAATTTTGAATGATCCCTTTTGTATTAAATTTAGATCTAATTCCAATGATATATGTCCAGACGTGAATCCATTTCGGTAAAGGTCGATAGCCTTTCGCGACTAGATACTCACGCGCTGGGAGGAGAAAACAATCTTATAAATTATAATAACATCTTCGCTCTTTTAGCGAATCGACTTATGTGGATGATCACCGGCCACGTCTACTGATCAGACGGACGGGTCAAATAATAATCACATTTACCCAATACATGGGTATAAAATCCACCGATCAATCAACTGATCTCGGGATACCAGCTTGTCCAACAAAAGCTCTGACGTCGACTGGCTTGTGTTTGACAACAACCGCGTTAATTTTAAAATCCCCAAAAATGTGCGTTCTCGTGCACAATAAATTTAATATACCAAGCGTATTACTTATATCTCAATTGGTGCGTACACTTTTAACAAAGACAGGACCTGAGACTGTCTATTTTGTTAAAGTCTGTTAGGACTTAAAAAAGGACGCAACAGACAGTTAATGAAGTGTATAACTTTCTTCTAGGCCTTAAAGATAATAACTCATCAGGACTTGACGGAGTCAGTAATCGAATACTGCGTTATGCTACTCCGGCTATTAGTGATTCGCTTACATACATATACAATCAATGTATCGCAAGGAGTTACTTTCCGTGACACTTTAAAGTCGCTAAGTTATATCCTCTCTTAAAACCTGGCTCTTCTGACAATAATAACCTTGGTAACTATAGGTCAATCTCCTTAATATTATCGCTATCCTTACCACCAGAAAAACACATACATAAAATAACAATACAACACCTATTAACAACGGCTTGCTAATTGATAGTCAGTCGGAGTTTAGACCTAAACATTCATGTCCCACAGCTCTAACTAAGATGATTGACAACTGGCAATTAAATATTAATACCGATAACATATGTGGGACAGTTTTTGTAGACTTTAAAAAAAGCATTTGAAATGATCACGCTTTTTTAATTAGAAAACTAGACAGAAGACATGTAGTTTCTTACAATAACTCTTGTTCAAACCCAACCGTAATAAATACCGGCGTTCTTCAGGGTTCTATTCTTGGGCCTCTACTTTTTTCCATATACATTACTGACCTTCCACTACACATCGAGCACGCACCCTGCGACCTATTTGCCGATGACTGTACTGTCTACAGGAGTGATACAAGTTGCAACACACTTGAACTATCGTTACAAAAAGATACAGATAATCTGATTAAGTGGAGCATCGGAAATCGCATTCTAATAAATATAATTAAAACAAAATGTATGTTAATATCAACTAGACAAAAATTACAAAATTCAGAGAAAACAACTTTTCAGAACTACATTGGACCTCAACAATTGAAAACGTTAATGAACATAAAACTCTAGGAATAGTCGTTGACCAGCATCTAAATTGGAACTCACATGTACATGCACTGACCAATCAAACAGCACAAAAAGTTTACCAGTTAGCTAAATTCAAACATTTTCTAGATGAAGAAGCACGAAAATTGTTCTATATATCTCACAAACAAACAAACCTTGACTATTGCTCCACAATCTGGGATGGTTGCTCTATGTCCAACACAAAAAGACTCCATTCACTACACAAGCGTGCAGTGTGGCTAGTTTCTGACAGCTGCAAAACTCAGTATGTATATCTATATAAAGATCTCAAAATACTGCCTCTAAGAAAGCGCTTTTTGTTCAACAAAGCTAAATTTGTTCACAAAATCCTGTCACAGAATGCCTCAACATATCTGTGGCCAATGTTCAGATACAATGACAGACTCAGTCAACACCTTAACAAAATAAAAGTGCACAAGCCTAGGCTTGACTTATTCAAGAAAAGCTTAGCTTACTTTGCTGCTCATCTTTGGAACTATCTTCCACATAATCTAAAAAATAACGACCTCAGTCCCTATTCATACAATCGTAAACTTTTCGAATACTTTATGAGTTCTGATTATCTGCCCCCCTAATGTGATTATTTTTTCCGAACAAATGATATAATATCGAATGTAGGTTTAATGATGATGTTTGTACTTTTCAACATATTTTATTTCATGTTTATAATTAGACACTGTGAATGTGAGTATGCTATTATTTTACCTTTACAACGTTGAATTCTTTTACATTGATGGGTAAAATATATGTGAGAATAAATGCAATCAGTATAAAAGACGAGAGAAAGGAAGGGCAGAATGTCAGACGGGTCTGCGTGCTCCATTCTCAACCCTTTGAAAATAAAATTCGTTCGTTCTCTCTGTTTCTCTCCGAAATGTCCTGTCTGCACAACTCTATTGTGTTTAAACTTCCATTAATTTAACATGACACAACCACCTGTCTGTTTTTGTTTGTTTTTAACCTTTATACAAGACATGTGCTATCTTTTTTGTACGTGGGACAACAGTTCAACCCGATGTGGGTTATACTTTGGGTATATTGTGATTTGTGTTTTTAATATGTTCTTTTGTTTTGTGTTTTGTTGTTTCAGCTGAATATTTTGGCATTTGTTGTTTGACATTTTACAGTGCCTATGGTATGTGATCTTACTATGTTGTTTATCACTTTACAGCGTCTATGGTGTGTGTGATCTTACTATGTTGTTTGTCATTTTACAGTGTCTATGGTGTGTGTGATCTTACTATGTTGTTTGTCATTTTACAGTGTCTATGGTGTGTGTGTGTGTGTGTGTGTGTGTGATCTTACAATGTTGTTTGTCATTTTACAGTGTCTATGGTGTGTCTGATCTTACTATGTTGTTTGTCATTTTATAGTGTCTATGGTGTGTGTGTGTGTGTAATCTTACTATGTTGTTTGTCATTTTACAGTGTCTTTGGTGTGTGTGCGATCGTACTATGTTGTTTAACATTTTACAGTGTCTATGGTGTGTGTGATCTTACTATGTTGTGTGTCATTTTACAGTGTCTATGTGTGTGTGTGATCTTATTATGTTGTTTAACATTTTACAGTGTATATGGTGTGTGTGGTCTTACTATGTTGTTTGATATTTTACAGTGTCTATGGTGTGTGTGATCTTACTATGTTGTTTGTCACTTTACAGTGTCCATAGTGTGTGTGATCTTACTATATTGTTTGACATTTTACAGTGTCTACGGTGTGTCTGATCTTACTATGTTGTTTGACATTTTACAGTGTTTATAGTGTGTGTGGGCTGACTATGTTGTTTGGCATTTTACAGTGTCTATAGTGTGTGTGGTCTTACTATGTTGTTTGACATTTTACAGTGTCTATGGAGTGTGTAATCTAATTATGTTGTTTGTCATTTTACAGTGTCTATGGTGTGTGTGATCTAACTATATGAATAAAAATGCTGCATGAAATACTGTTCTTTGTCATTTTACAGTGTCTATGGTGTGTGAGATCTTACTATGTAAACCAAAATGTTACATGAACGACTGTTGTTTGTCATTTTACAGTGTCTATGGTGTGTGTCTGTGATCTTACTTTTTTGTTTGTCATTTTACAGTTTCTATGGTGTGTGTGTGTGATCGTACTATGTAAACAAAAATGTTACATGAACTACTGTTGGTGTGTGTGCTCTTACTATGTAAACCAAACTTACATGAACTACTGTTGGTGTGTGTGCTCTTATTATGTAAACCAAAATGTTACATGAACTACTGTTACAAGAGCACATAAATGCATTGGTGCAGGTTTCCTTCAAAAGGAACTAACTGAACTGGTGACCCCATGCTCCAAAAGGAACAAAAAAGGGGAATAATGATGATGTTGTCGGCGTCTGTGGCCTAATGGATATGAACGCAGTTTCATAATCCAGATATACCAGGTTCGAAACCTGCTGCAGGCGGTTTGGTAGCAGATCGCTTTGTGTGGATTTTTAACAATGGTATAAGCGCCGTACCGTTCAGAAAGCAATGGCAAACTACTGAATGAAAAAAATTGCCTAGAAAAATCACAAACAGCCAATAAAAGCTGGGGTTGATTGCCACGTCCTGTAAAGGATAAGCAACTAACTTGTATGTACGGAACTCCATGTGACCTTTTTGTACACTCTTGTATGGAGAGATGTTCCTTCAACAACTTTTTACACATTCTTTTATGGGAAATTGTTCCTTCAATGACTTTTTACACATTCGTATATGGAAAATGGTTCATTCAATGACTTTTTACACATTCTTGTATGGAAAACCGCTCCTTCAATGACTTTTTACACATAATTATATGGGAAATGGTTTCTTCAATGACTTTTTACACATTCTTATATGGAAAGTGGTTCCTTCAATGAATTTTTACACATTCTTATATGGAAAATGGTTTTTTCAATGACTTTTTACACATTCTTATATGGAAGGATGATTCCTTCAATGACTTTTTACACATTCATATATGGAAAATGGTTCATTCAATGACTTTTTACACATTCTTAAATGGAAAATAGTTCTTTCAAGGTTTTTTTTAACACATTCATAAATAGAAAATGGTTCTTTCAATGACTTGTTACACATTCATATATAGAAAAAGTCTCTTTCACTGACGTTTTACACATTGTTATATGGAAAATGGTTCTTTCAATGACTTTTACACATTCTTATATGGGAGGATGATTCCTTCAATGACTTTTTACACATCTGTTACGTGCAGTTTTCATAACTGATAATGTAGTCTGTCTGTATACTTGTTATGTTTGAAAATATTTCGATTGAACCCTAATCTAAGGGCGAATACTCATTTTTTGCTTTGAGGGAAAGTAAATATGTAGTTACTCCCCTAAAAGGTTATACCAGCTGACTGCATAGGTCAGAGTTGGATGCGAACAGCGCATGTCCAAACTAGAGAGTTTTTTGGGAAAGATTTCCGGCGGGAGGCCGTGTTTTGTTGAACTGGGTCTGTCAGACGGAATGTCTGGTTATGTCTCTGCATTGCCTCTGGGGATGGAAACTCTTCCACTGTTATTGAAAGTCCCCTGTGTTATTTCTGTTCGTCAGGAAGACGGCAGTTGCTTCTAAGTTGTGTTAGGAATTCGTAGCAAGGTAAAAAAACGAAACTTTCACACTTCCTTTGTAACGATCATATTTTGAGTCAACCGGTGACGAGAGCTCACGAATGGTTGGAAGGCAGAGTATTCTACTTGTTACGCTCGTTGGAGCCATCTAAGACCGTTAGGTTTAGATTTACACACAGAGACCCATGAGAATAGATGTTATTCTAAAATCCGCACGATTAGCGGTATATCTTTGAACTTAGACGCTTATGTCTGCAGATGAGGAATCCACAGTGTTTACTGTTTTATAGAGGCCTAATATATAACTATCTGGAGTGGAAGACCAGATGAGTTACCAGTTATTGCTATTATAACTTTGAAAATGAGAACTCGCCTGATGTACGAGGGAGTTATATAAGACTATCTTCGAAAGGACAGCCTATCTTCGATACGTCCGATTAGAGGGATGGACTATGCTATTTTCGTCGCCCGCCATGTTTGGGGTCGACTTAACAAGAGTCAGAATGAAACTGTTGGATATTTATACAGTTATTTACCCGTTCTGTAATGCGGGGTTTCTTCTGCTAGTTGTAGAAGGAGAGATAAATTGGAGTCTGCAACACATTGATAATCATATATTTATTGGAACTTATATACATGCACTTGTAGTGAATTGTCTTCATATCCGCCATGTTCCTGTGTCATGTTGACATGGATTTGTCTACGTCTTGTTGCTGTGACTTTAATAAATGGTGAGAAAAACGTACACAGCTGTTCATCTATATTTTGACTCCATAGCTGTAACTTGTACTGTGGTCCGGTGTGGACATCCATCTACGTTCTGCACACCTAATGTCAACACACCACCCACGCGAACCAGACCAGAGACATCCTACTTCTTCATCACATTCACCATCTGTCGGTGTCTACCTTGATTCGGGTGTCCAAAGATAGGGTGAACTGTATTACAACAGCACAGAAGTAAAACAACACCATATCATCTTTGGTGGTCAAATGCTGGTATGGTCTGGCACCAGCACATTCGGGGTCCCTTACCCATTCGACATTCAACAGACATCAACATTCAAGCCGTGAAGTACCCTCATCACCATCTACTACGAGATATAGCAAGTTGGCTATATTTGCAAACTACCAGGCATTGCCCGAAATGTTGCAGTCTTTGGAGAAGGTCAAGTACATATCAAATTTTCAAATATATATTTAACTTTTTGGCAACAAGGACAGTGCAGTCGAATCGAGAAGTCCTACTTATTACATATCAACGGTGGATCTTCTTACACTGCTCTGTATTGAACATTGTAATAGTTTAGGCCAAGAATTTGTTATTCATTAAAGTGACATATTTTGTGGTGTAAACTATAGTTTATATACTGCTATTAAGCCTTCTTTACAACACTCTTCATTCATACTATATGTATTTATGTATTTATGTTACATGTCATTTGTTTATGTATTATATTAGTATATATTTCAGTGGGAGGTTGGGTGTGTGACTAATATAAGATATACCACGTGATAGAGGTCTTATATTAGTGTTCTGTAAGTGCAATTTTCTTGATTGAAAATCTGCAAGCGACAATTGTTGCTATTTGTGTTAATTGTGACGAGGTGTGTTTTTTCTTCGTTGTTTTTGTAACATTTTCTATTCTTTAGTTTTGATTAAATTTGTTTGTATTTGTAGGTCTACTCTTTCCTGTCATTCAGTTCTATAGACCTTTATGTTTATACACTGTGACGTCAGTTGTTTTGTTTACATTTTCGCAGTTATCATCACATCCTTTGTGAGATTTCCTTCAGTTTAGTTTTTTAGTTGACTTCTGCGAATGTTATCGTAGTGTTTTGAATATTTGTCTTCGTATTATTGTTATTGTTTTGTTTTCTATTGGTACACATACTTAGACATACACTATTAACATTTTGATTGAACTTATGATATAAATGTCTGATGGTATTATTAGTGTAAAATAATCATACAAGTTCTTACAAAAGACTTGTCTTCAAAAGACATTGAAATTAAGGGAGCTGATTATACATGTTAAAAACTTGCTCCTGTTTGGTTGAAATAAATTAATTTCTTATTTCAGGGATAATAGCCACATATTATTAAATATTATGGCAACTTTAGACTACTTTATTGAGCAAGGGAGAGCCCTTGGGATGACTCCTGAGGAGTTAAAAGAGTTTGTACTTTCTCATTATGCCAAAGCACAGAAGGACAAAGAGAAAAAACAAATAGCTGAAGAAAAAAGATTAGAAAGAGAAGCTGAGGAAAAAAGATTAGAAAGAGAAGCTCAGGCTGAACAAAAGAGACTGGAAATAGAGGCTGAAGAAATAAGAGAAAAAGCAAAGATGGAACATCAAGAGAAACTTTTAGCTTATGAAATAGAAAAATTGAAATTGACAAATATGGGTAGTCATCAGTCATCTGGTAATGATGGTAAACCTTCTATTTTTAAGGTAAAACTGCCACCGTTCAATCCTTCCAGTGACGATATTACATTCTGGCTGAATAGATATGAACGTTCTTGTCATACTCATAATGGGGATAGATCACAATATGCAAATCAGTTATCTGAGAATTTGAGAGGTGATTCTCTGACTAGTTTAAGTCTGGTAGAAGAGGCTGATAAAGATAATTATGATGTTATTAGAGCAGCCTTGATAAAAAAAATATCAATTGACAGAAGAAGGTTATCGTCTTTTGTTTAAGACGATGGTGCCTGAGGCAGGAGTAGAATTCTCAGAATTCATTGCAAAGGCACGTCTTACATTTACACGATGGATTGAGCTATCCAAGACAGAAAAAACATATGAAGCACTTATGGATTTGTTGCTCAGAGATAAGATTATGTCATGTGTAAATAAACCATTCCTTGAATTTATACATGAGCGTAAACCCAAAACACTAAACCAAATGGAAGAATATTGTTCCCAATATGTCACTGCACATCCTGACGTGACTTTTGGCAACATTAAGATTAAAGAGAGTATGCCAGTTGCTTCAGCAACACCATACAATCCTAGTTATTCACACAAATTTCAGGGACCACAAAACAGGTTTGATAAAAAAGGTAACCATAATAGTTATCAAAACCAAGGTAACCAATCATTTCAAGATTCTTCTTCGAAGAACTGGAGACGAGCCGACAGCCCTCGATTCAGGGGTTATCATAATTATAGGAATTTCCGTAGAGGAGGTCATTATAGAAGCTATCCAAGTTATCCGTCATGGAGACAACAAGATCATAATTACAGAGATACTCATTATAATGAACATGATAATGGTAACCATGAGAACTATGACTCACACCCAAATAGGGGTTACAATAGAGAAAACAATAATGATTACAGAGGCAATAATAATCGAGGTAGATCACAATACAAAAAACATAAATCACATTTCCAGGCAAACTCGGCACAGCAAGAGTCCCATGAAGCTTATAAACAGACTAAAGATAATAATGATGCTAATAATATGGCATGTTCTGCTTTTGATTTTGGGAGAGCATCTCAGTGCCCCCAATGCAAAACATTATTTGAACCAACTACGGTGTCTACTTTAAGTTGTGGCCATCCTCTTCCCGCTCTTCCTGTGTCAGTCGCACATGATGGAAGAGGTTCTCTTGTCTTACATAAAGGTCTAGTAAATGATAATCCAGTCTGAATTCTTTTTTATTCTGGCTGCACCACAATTGGTGTTAGGCAGTCACTCGTAGATCCTTCCCATGCCACAGGAAAAGTAGTCAAATGTGTAACATTTGGCGGCACCTTAGAGAAATACTTTACTGCTATCATTAAGATTGCTACTCCTTTCTTTACAGGAGATGTACACGAATGTCTTCTGCCGAATCCGATCGCTGATCTTATCATCGGTCGTATTCACGGAGTCAAAGAATGCACTCCGCAACAAATTTCCGTTTGGGAAAAACAAAATATGCAAACTGCTAATGCTGTAGTCACTAGAGCTCAGGCTCTTAATATGCCTCAAACTTCATCTACTGAAGATAATGAAGTGCATAACCAAGATGATCCCTTGGTAATTTCTCGTGACTCATTTATAAAACATCAAGAAGATGATCCCACTCTAAAGAAATTCTTCACTCTTGCAATAAAAGGTGATCCAAATAAAGATACAAATCGTAAATCTTGGATTACAATGAAGAATGGCGTACTTGTACGTATGGTATAAGACTCCACTAAGTCAAGTCATTCTCAGATTCTTGTGCCCACGAATTTCAGAGTTAAAATTTTGCAGCACGCTCACGACTCTCAGTGTGCTGGACATATGGGTTTTTCCCATACGAAGTCAAGAGTTCTTGCGGCTTTCTTTTGGCCATTAGTAAACAAGGACATACGGATTTATTGTCGATCTTGTAAAGTATGTCAAGAGGTTAAATCTAAAGGTCCACGCCATGCTGCACCTATTCTGGCTGCAGAATTCCTATTCGGCCGTTTCAGAAAATGGCAATAGACATTATTGGTCCGTTTAAGATCAAGTCTGCCAGAGGACATTAGTTTATCCTGACGTGTGTTGATATGTGCACACGTTGGCCAGAGGCAATTCCTCTGAAGAGCATTACTACTGCTGATATTGCACATGCTCTTTGGCTCATATTTTCTCGTCTGGGATTTCCCGGAGAAATATTATCAGACCATGGCACCCAACTAATATCGGATACCATGTCTCAAGTAATGTCTACTCTGCAGATAGAAAGATCTTTGAGTAGTATCTATCACCCAATGTCTAATGGGATGGTCGAACGCCTAAATAGAACACTCAAAAACTTATTAGGAAAGATAACTGAGGATCATCCTCAAGATTGGGACAGGGTTTTAACTGCGGCCCTCTTCGCCTATAGAGAGGTCCCCAATGAACATACAGGATTTTCTCCCTTTGAACTTGTCTTTGGCGTGCAACCGCGTGGCCCTATGTCTTTGCTTCATGATCTCATAACCGCTGATAATATTAACGATGACACAAAATCCTCTTACGAATATGTCATCGCACTTAGACAAAAGATTATCGAAGCATACAAATTAGCAACTTCTTCTTCTGAATTTGCTAAACAGAAGGCAAGGCAATTTGCAAATAAGAAAAGAACTTTACGACAACTTTGTCCTGGTGACAAAGCATTTGTTTTGCTACCTTGTAGGGAAAACAGACTTCTTATTTCTTGGAAAGGTCCGTACGATATAATATCGAAAATTTCAGATGTTGACTATATTGTCGATATTGACGGGAAGAATAAAACCTTCCACATCAACATGCTTACGGAATTCCATGAACGTCCGGATTATTTACAGCCTATTTTCCAGGCAACGGACGATTCTCCAGTCCAACATGGTCATTACTCATCACTGTCCGTAATACAGGATGAGGAAACAAGTTTTTCAGATGTAAATCTTCCTCTTCCGATGATTTCACTTCATTCTAGTGAATCATGGAAAAATGTTACTGTCTCTCCTGATTTATCACTAGGAGAACAGCGACAAGTTTCGGCTATGTTACAAACATTTCAGGATGTCCTCACTGACATCCCTGGACAAACTCATGTCATTGAACATGACATTGTTCTAACTGACCATAATCCTATTAGGGTCAGACCTTATCCTATCCCTATACATTTTCAAGCACAGGTTGAGAAGGAGTTGGATGAGATGATAGATTTAAAAATAATTGAACCATCCACTTCTGCATATTCTTCGCCGATGGTTATTGTTCGGAAAAAAGACAATAACATACGTCTTTGCGTTGACTATCGCAAATTGAATCAAGTTACGAAGTTTGACGCTGAACCTATGCCTTTACTAGAAGAGCTACTTACTAGGCTTTCTAAATCTCATTTTTTCACTAAACTTGATTTGTCTAAAGGATATTGGCAAGTTCATTTATTTGAACGCGCCAAACCTCTTACGGCTTTTTCTACACCTAGAGGTCTTTTCCAATGGAATTTCATGCCTTTCGGCCTTATGAACGCACCTGCTACATTCGTACGCATGATGCGTCGAATCCTATCTTATCGGTCAGATGTCATTGCATACCTAGACGACATCTGTCTTTTCAGCGATACTTGGAAAGATCACTATTCGGGGTTAGATGAATTACTGTCTACTTTACGCGAGCATAACCTGACAGCGAAACCCTCTAAAGCCTGCATTGGTTTTAGCGAAATTTCTTTCCTAGGCAATCGAGTCGGTCATGGTTTCCTAAAGACAGAGGACCATAATATCACTAAGATACTTAACATCTCTATTCCTAAGACTAAAAAGCAAGTGCGAAGTCTCTTAGGTCTTATACCATTTTATGGACGATTCATTCCGAATCTATCCTCTATCATGGCACCTCTTTCTACACTACTAAAGACAGGGTCTCCTAATATGGTTCACTGGTCTCAGGAATGCCAATCCTCGCTGGATAAGATCAAAACTATGTTTTCAACACCACCTATTTTAGTGTTACCTACTAAAGATAAGACATTTTTTCTTCGTAGTGACGCTTCATCCACTGGGATTGGAGCGGCACTAATGCAAGAGTACTCTGGAACTCTGCATCCTGTAATGTATATCTCCAGAAAACTTAATGCGGCAGAAAGGAATTACTCGGTTTTTAGACCGTGAACTGTTGGCTATGGTCTGGTCAATTCTCAAACTATAAAGATTCCTTTTAGGCGCACATGTCATAGTAGAAACCGACCAGAAAGCTCTTACGGCTATACAGAGTAAGAATTTGAAGAGCTCGAGGTCTACTCGATATGCAATTGCTCTTCAACCTTTTCATTTCTCGGTACGAGCTATCCGTGGATCAGATAATGTGATGGCAGACATTTTGTCTAGATGCCCACAGGATTCCACCTAACTTTTATGTCTTGGACTTCCTAATACGTCTAAGGCTATAATTAGGTACCACAAACTGCCTCTTGCGCGGCGGTCAAAAAATTCTGTGACGCGCAAGCGAGGCCCAATTTGGGCCCTTTTCAACCTCACTCTGCCTAGTAATTAATTTGCCTTTTCTAAATAAAAATTATATCTTCTGGTTCCTTGATCTTTCTTCTTTCATAATATGTCAATTATAACTTTCTGCGTGTCATTGAAATTGAGTGAGACAAAAAACAAAAACACCATTAAAACGGCTCTTTCCGTGCGCTAGCTGACTGGCGCTCAAGAAAGCGAATTTCCCTGAAATGACCTCCACTTCCTTCAAAGCGTCCGCGCTATGTCCTCAAAAATGCTACACTAATACGGTTTTCACCAATGAGAAGAGCAGAAACTGAAGTTTACGCACATGTAACACGAGGCTCAGATTTTTTTAAAGGAAGACATCGTAAATTTGAAGTGAATGAGAAAGTTTGGATTTTAATACACATCTGGGAGGCCTACCTACACTCGTGTTACATCAAACAAACGAGCAACCATTCTGCTAAAATCGTATCAAAATTTTAAACACCGTCGTTATTTGAGGAAAGAGCGAACGAACGTTAAAAGAGTACACCTCCGATCTTTCTCGGCACGGAAACGCGCAATGGCGGCTGTTCCAATTGACAATCCCGATAACGATGGGCCGGCTGTAGGGGACACAGCACGAAAGGACAGCCTATCTTCGATACGTCCGATTAGAGGGATGGACTATGCTATTTTCGTCGCCCGCCATGTTTGGGGTCGACTTAACAAGAGTCAGAATGAAACTGTTGGATATTTATACAGTTATTTACCCGTTCTGTAATGCGGGGTTTCTTCTGCTAGTTGTGGAAGGAGAGATAAATTGGAGTCTGCAACACATTGATAATCATATATTTATTGGAACTTATATACATGCACTTGTAGTGAATTGTCTTCATATCCGCCATGTTCCTGTGTCATGTTGACATGGATTTGTCTACGTCTTGTTGCTGTGACTTTAATAAATGGTGAGAAAAACGTACACAGCTGTTCATCTATATTTTGACTCCATAGCTGTAACTTGTACTGTGGTCCGGTGTGGACATCCATCTACGTTCTGCACACCTAATGTCAACACACCACCCACGCGAACCAGACCAGAGACATCCTACTTCTTCATCACATTCACCATCTGTCGGTGTCTACCTTGATTCGGGTGTCCAAAGATAGGGTGAACTGTATTACAACAGCACAGAAGTAAAACAACACCATATCAACATCCTTATATGGAAAATAGTTCTTTCAATGTTTTTTTACACATTCATATACGGAAAATGGTTCTTTCACTGACTTTTTACACATTCATATATAGACATATATAGACAATGTCTCTTTCAATGACTTTTTACACATTCGTATAAGGAAAATAGTTCTTTCAATTAAACATGGAAGGATGATTCCTTCAATGACTTTGTAGACATTCTTATGTGGAAAGATGATTCCTTCAGTGATTGTTTTACATATTCTTACAAGGAAGATGATTCCTTAAATGAGTTTGCACACACTTTTATTTAGAAAAATGGTTCCTTATATGACCTTTTGTACATTCTTGTATGGACAGATGGTTCAATTAATACCACCACGCCTGTAGCCCTTTTTGCTGTCAAATGCCTTCCAAATGTTGAGGAGCTGGAAGCTGAACCAACCTTGGAAGAATTCAGCAAGGCCATTGAGAGCTTGGCCTTTGACAAAGCAGGAGGCAGTGATGTATTCTTCCCAATTTAATCAAATGCTGTAGGAGCACACTATTACATCATCTGCCTATAATGATGTGCCAGTGCTGGGAAGAGACAACTATCCCTTAAAACATGCGAGATTCCAAGATCGTAACACTGTATAAAAAAAGGAGATTGCAATAACTAGAGAGGCATCTCTCTTCTTAGTATTGATGGTAAGGTTTTAGCCAGCATCATCTTAATGCGACTACACAAATTAGCTGTGCGCATATATCGAGATATCAACAATTGACATGATCGTTTCTCTCCGCCAGCTTCAGGGAAAAGCAAGAAAGCAGGAAATGCCTTGTATATCGCCTTTATAGACCTCATAAAGGCATCTGACTTGATTAGCTTGGATGAACTCTTCAAAACCCTCCTTAAACTAGCCTGCCTAACTAAATTGATGGAAAGGACAAAATCATTCCATTAATACATGAAGGGAACAGTCCAGTATGCTGGAAGTACGTCATAGCCCTTTGACATACGCAGTGGCTTTAAACAAGGCTCATCCTGGCTCAGACCCTCTTCGGGATCTACTTAGCTTTGCTCTTAAACATGCATTCAGAGATGCAACTGAAGGAATATGCCTTCACACTAGGTCAGATGGCCGACTGTTTAACCTCGCTAGGCTGAAGGCCAAAACACAAATCAGACGGGTCTCTATAAGAGACTTGTTATTCGCCGATGACGCTGCAGTCGTCACTTAAAGTCAGCAGGATCTTCAGAGCTGGACAAATCACTTCACCCAAGCATGCACGGGCTTTATCCTCACAATAAGTCTAAAGAAAATAAATGTTCTGGGTCAGGATGTGGATGTTGCACCAGTTATAACTATCGATAGCT
Organism: Oreohelix idahoensis; assembly: GCA_024509875.1. Taxonomy (NCBI): domain Eukaryota; kingdom Metazoa; phylum Mollusca; class Gastropoda; order Stylommatophora; family Oreohelicidae; genus Oreohelix; species Oreohelix idahoensis. The sequence continues at coordinate 254,611 of JAMPIV010000727.1, read as the reverse complement.
ATGGTGCACCACTTCACATACCTGGGGTCTACCATCAACGGCAAACTCTCTCTGGACACAGAAATTGACAGCCGCACTAGCAGAGCTGCAGCCACCTTTGCCTGCCTCACAACGTGTGTTTGACGAAACTCCAAACTCATAATGAAGACCAAAGCTGCGGATATACCACCTGCGTCACCAGCACACTTTTATATGGCAGCGAGACATGGACAGCCTATGCTAAGCAGGAAAGAAAGATCAACACTTTCCATCTACAGTGTCTACGTCACATCTACGATTTTTCGTGGAAGGACAAAGCGACAGATATCGAGATGTTGTCATGTGCTGGCCTTCAGTGTATTTATTCACTGCTTAGATAGCGCAGACTACGCTGGCTTGGCCATGTTCGCCGCACGGAAGATGGTAGCATCCCGAAAGATATTTATACGGACACCTGGCAGATGGCAAAAGAACAATTGGGCGACCGCAGCTGATATAACTCCAGCACCCTGAGAGGATGAAGCTGCCGATTGCACCTAGTGGCGATGCTGTCTACAGTGTCACCTTTAATGGGGCGAAAAGAAGCTCTAAGTCAAGCAGAAGAGAGGAGAAAATGTCGAAAGGAACACCAGGAAAATAAGCAACTGAGGGCTGTCACCTCAGGGGCGCATCCCCATAGTCAGTTATGACTGAAGGGGCTATTGTTAGTATTATTACTTTTATCACATTCTTGAATGGAAAGATGGTTCATTCAATGACCTTTTCATTAAAATTACAAAGATGTTTCCATTAAAAAAAATTTTTTCATGTGCCATTCTTCCCCATAATCAATTTGTAGTTGTTATTGTCTGTTCTGACTTTCCTATTGCTGTCTCCCATTACCATCTTAATGTCTCACCTTGGTGCCAAGTTGTCTGAAATTTCTCACAGAAGACTTCATTGGTAGCATCTATTGTTTGTTGGTTCATGGTGCTGGATAATGGTGGTCATTCTATTCGTCTGGGGTCTTGCTGTTATGATTCTGATTAATATTGGTCCACATTCTATCAGAAAATTGTTGTGGTTGTGGTCATATCGTAAAACAACTTCCTCTGTGTGTTAAATGTCTTTGTCATCAAGTCTTTGATAGATGATGTTTGCTCCAGTATTCATTGTTGCGTGTACTTCCATATTACATTCAATTAAGTTTCTGCTGGTACCAATAATTTAATATTGTATCATCCCATTTCTTTAGCCACCTGTGCTGTTTTTGTAACTCGTTAAAGTGTAGCGGTTTTAGGTTTTGCCTTTTTGAAAAGTTGACTTCCTGCATCTAGTTTTTTTTTTATGTCACATCATACACCTCTCGTTGTCTTTGGAATGTGAGTTGCTAGCTCGACCAGCTGAAGTTTCTGTAGCGTTTGTTTAATCTGTCTCTTATCTTCTTCTTCTTCGTTCACCCTCAGACGTCAACGTGAATATCTTCAAAGAAAGCAGTGGTCAGTTTGAGGCTGTTGACATCTCATGAGGTCTTCATTTCGCGAATTACGTTCCACTGTTTCGTTAAGCATGTAGCCCAGTGCATCTGATTTCAACTGACATTTCTGTAGGGTGGCCTTCATTAGCCTTTGATTGTCCCCCGTTTACCTGCAAGGCAACAGGTGGTTTAAAATCAGTTTTTCTTCTCATAGATGAATTGTCATCCAAGGCTTATAATCTTCATCTACGCGGAATTTAACCAATGTTTGGGTTTGGGTTGGTGCTGGCCAGAGCATGGTCCACAATCCGGTGGGTTATTGCGCCAGCCCCAAGGGGTCCCAAACTACTCCCGACCCGGTTAATCCGCCGGGCATTCGGTCGCCTCCATAGCAAACTCTATGAAAACAGGGTCACCCCATGAAGGTGTTGCTATGGACAGGTTTTGCAGGAGAGGTCATATCCTAGAAGCTTACTATCAGAGCAAGACAGTAGCTCCCACGGTGATCACAGCACCGGAATGTGAGAGGCTGTGTGTTCACATCAACATTCACTAATGTAGATGGGACGTTAGGGCCCAGACTCTACATAGACCCCATTTTCTGGGCTAAGATTGTTGATCCTATTCTAACCCTACAAACTGCAGGACCAGTTGTGTCAAATATATCTGGCCTTTCCCAGTGACATCTTCAGCTCGGTTGAACCTGCCAGGTGCATAGAACTCTTGCTGGTATAACTCAGAATGTCAATAAGACGTTGTCTCACCACTTCCAGGTGGGGCATAGGACACGAAATACTCACTCCAGTCGCAAGAGCAATATCTTCTTCTTGTGCCGTGTTAGCTGGTGTAGATGATCATGTCTCTCCACAACTTCCTGTCCCAAGCACCGTGTATTAATTATGTTACGCTGTTCTTGTTTACCATGTTTTTAATTGGTCTGATATCTTCTCTATTGTTTGCTCTGTGTCTTGAAAAATATACTTTTACTATATATGTGTATACATATTTTTTTTCTGTTATTGGTGTTCTTCTTTACCATGTTTTTAATTGGTCTGATATCTTTTCTATTTCTGCCCTGTGTCTTGTAAAAATACACTTTTACTATGTATACATATATATTCCTCCAACAACAGGTTGCCTAATCTAAACGTATGGGAAAAAACTGAAAGGAAGTAGGTCAAAGACATTAAAAATGACAGAACAGTGAACGAAGATGGATTTACCTACCTACCCACAGATAGTGTCAGATGACAAGAAAGCGATGATACCTCCAAGGAACATGTGTCATGTGATTCCAACAAAGCTAGCAGGAGAGAATTTTGAGTCCTCAGCACTTGACTTTTTAGGTTCTGCCAAACATCAGTGAGAGACAGGAAGAGAGATGCTTGTCAGAAAATCTCTATCACGGAGAGAATGCGTTATCATGTTTGTTTTTTTACTGTTATCACATCATCAAAAAAAAAAAAAAAATGTGTCCTTCAAAACGTGTAGAAATATTTTCTGATAGTGATGGTTTAAAAAATATAATTAAATAGCGTCATCATAACTTAACTACAATGCACCTGGCTACAATCTTGAAGATAATTGCTAATGTTTATCGAATGACAGCCAAATTAACCATGCTTATTTGCATTTTTTTTATGTAAACATATGCCTTTTTTATTGCAGTTATTGTAATGTTTAAATACTTTTTATTCTTCAAGTAGCATGTCTTTTGGCATTAGTGATCATGTTTCTCCACAACTTACCGTCCCATGTGCTGTTTGTAAATTCTATTGTTGTCCTCTCACGTGGCTTGATGTTAAATACCGGTAATCCACTGTCTTTTCGGTTTTTCATCCTCTGTCACTTTTGCCATCAATTTTTCCTGTTGTCACAGTACATTCCTGCTCTCACCTTCTCATAGCATGTCTAAATAAAGCGGTTGTTTCTTACTAATGTAAGTAGTAACCTCCCTTTGTCTGATGGCTTCTGTCATGACAACCTCATTGTAACTTGTTAGTTGTCTCTGGTGTTCTTAACGTTCGTCTGTAAAACCACATCTCTATGGCCTCCAGTAGTTTTCTTCTTTCTTTACTTATTGTCCATGACTTGCTTCCACTTGACAGATTTGGCTTTATATTAGGGTTACCTTATCTTTCAACGCGAAAAGGAGGACAATATTCAATTTTTTGCCATGAACAAGGATAGCAAGGGAGGCCACTATAATGAAAAAATAGGACATATTAATTTTAATTAATTAATGATAGTGAAACTGATTTTTTGCGTATGAAACAAAAAGTTCATCAAATGACCTTGATTTTGTGTTTATTGATAAATGTTTGATGATAAAAATCGTCTTTAACAAAGCTAGATTACATTTTAAATACACAAAAAACATACTGTTATCCTCTGTATTACGCCCAGCTCCATGTAACATTTTGTTAACAATTATCTCAAGTAAATGCAACACATTTCTCTGAAGAAGTCATATTTTATACAAGTGTTTCAGTCAGTAGTTTAGGCATTGTTTTTGCAACCTTGTTTAGTGTATTCTGTACTTTAATTAGTTGGTATGGTAAACCACCAACTTTCAAGTGAAAATATTGAATGGTTATTTAAAACAGTTTACCCGAGTCGTGTTTGTTCACATCAGTAGGAACTCCATAATGAGCAACGCTGTTTTCTTCTAGTCTTTCAAAAAAGTGTATCAATAGAGTGCTTTGGTGATCGCGCATATACATTTGTTGGTTATTTCTGAATCACGGAAAGCATTTTGAAGTATAGTCAACTTATTTGAAACTATTGTGATATTTCACAGTATGAAAAGCAAAAGGACCTTCTGTAGCAGCACATTTTTTGTTGCATCTCTACACACACATGACCTTCTCTTTCTCAATCTCGCTACCCCATGGCAACACAGACAAATGTTTTCAATTCATCTGCACACACACTTTTATTTTGGCAATTAGCGTAGGTTTGTGTAATAAATATTTAAAGTTATTAGTTAAACTTCAATTAAATATTAAAATTATTTGCAACTTGCAATAGACGACGTTTAATTGACTAAATCTAGTTATTGTGTTAACGGTTGACCGTGGTAATTACGGGGCCTGGATTTAGCCATTCTGGTGGGGACTGCTGGACTTATAGTTTTGTTGCAACACTTTTTATGTCAATATATGGCGAAACCTGTAGATATTGTTTTATTTTTTAAGGCACTGTTATTGTTTGTATTTTGTATATTTAATTTAAAATAATCTTTGTTCCTTAACATTTTCTTTTTCAAAGCTGGAGGTGGAAACCTGAGTGCGGATCCCCCTGTGAGCGGGGAGCCCCATTAGTCAAGTAGGTTAAATCAGCCTCAGGCCGGCTGTGACCTTGTTATTATTCAAGTGGTGTTTTTTTTTTCATAACAAATGGCAACAACAAAGTCAGAGTTAAAATGTGATGATATTCTATATAAACGATCCAACAACATGAAATCTTTTGGGATTGTTGATAATTATTTGCTTGATTCTGTAGGGATGACTACTTTAATTCAGTCGTCGGAACCGAAATTCAAATGACGAATTTTCAAAAATGGCGTCTGTCCCGTAATTTAGTCCACAGCATTGAAAAGCCGGATTTTGCTCCATTTAAAAAATAAAATTATCCGGTTCAACGTCTGTTGGGTTATAATTAGGATATATTAGAAGATAATAGTTTTTTTTATTTTTATTTCCGTCTAAATGTGGCATCATTTGACCCCCTCCACTCAATCCAGACAGATTAAATCAAGAGTATAAAATTGTGTGAATGTGTGTGTGTGCCCTACCCTGTCCGCCAAACAATAACAAGCGGAAAGAGAGTGTGAAAGGCCGGGGTATCTAGGAAGACACTCAAGTCCCTGATCATCTGTCATCATCATTATGTGTTACGATAACTTCACCATAAACCACACTTTTCCATCACACCATCATTCGTCCTCATATAAAAATGTTGGTTCTTTTTATATAAGCCTACTGTTTTAACTATTTTGATTGATGAAGATTTATTGCAGTAAATATTGTTCATTCACTTGATTTAATGTACCGGTACTCTTCACATCTAAAATGCATCTTTCATCTTCAAATAAAATGTTGCCTCGTTCTGGTGAGGCGCGTCCCGTTCAACATTGCCGGTTAGATTAGGGCGCATGCCCAAATATAAAAGACATTTAGGTCTGGAGAATTGTTACTATCTTCCATCTAATTTTATTATGGTGCCCATGTCTTTGAATCTACTGAATTTGATGGTGCATTCTGGACAAATCCTTTTCTTTGATGTGGTGATTACTTCTGCCTGTTTTGTTAAGGTCTTTATTTACACTTTCTTTCAGTTTTGTACAACAATGTTCTGTTTATTCTTTTAAAACGTTTTGCTATTTAAACAGTGCATCTGAAGTGTTTATATTATGTCCACCAATTGAAATTCCTGGATATCCTCCATGGATTTCATTATATTTTTACTGCACAGAAATAGCATATCAGATAATATCACACATCCCTGCTTAACACCCTTTAAGTTTTATCTGCAAAAACATTCCTATTTGGTTGCCATCTCTACTAGCTGCTGTGTGTTCCCGGTATGCATTTTTTAAATTATATTATGCCATCAACGTTTATGCTTCCTAATATTTTTATAGTTACTCATGTTTCACTTTTTTTAATGCCTTAGCATTGTCTATAATGCACAAGTATGGATTTATTTTAAATTGTAACTCTTTTTTTTTATGTTCTTATCATTATTTTTATTTTATATATATACACACACGCACACTGAAGTAAACACAAACATAGTAAACAGAATATTTTGTAAACAGAATTACTAGTAAACAGAATTATCAGTAAAAAGAACTTTTTGTAAAGCTAGAACTATAGTAAACATCTGAAGTAAACAGAACTATAGTAAACAGAACTATAGTAAACAGAACTATAGTAAACAGAACTATAGTAAACAGAACTATAGTAAATAGAACTATAGTAAATAGAACTATAGTTATCTGAAAACGTAGAAAGTAGAGCTATCAAAAATGTTGACGTATTCAGTGAAGTGTAAGAAAAACTACATCTGTCTCGCATCTTAATGGAGGCTACCTCCTGGAGACTGTGCATAAAGCCAAAATCGAATATAGCAAGAATTACACATTACAAATCCATTAAATTTTGCGTAACGAATGTATAAGTATATATATATATAGATATATATATATATATATATATATATATATATATATATATAAATAATATATATATATATATATATCTATATATATATATATAGATATATATATAAAGAATATATAAGGAATGTATGGATTCTCTGCAGTACGTATGAATGAGGTAACGAAGGTGTTTTTAACTGCATGACAAAGATACACATATTGGTCAGAAAGATTTCTACCAGAATTATGCAGTCAAGACGAGCTCATCACCCGAGCTGTTATTGGCTCACTCAGTTCCACAGTTTACTAAGTTCCCTGCTCTATATCTGGATGACAATTTTTCCTGAGTTCTTTAGAGCCTTATTTCCAATTCAAGTAAGACTAAGACAAACTATTTATCACTAACTTCTAAGTCGGTCTTTTATTTCCCTGCAACATTACAGTCTTGGAAAAGTCATCTCTTATTTTTTTAAATTATGATTTATTTGCTCCGATCCAACTAATTTTTATGAAATAAATGTCAGTATAAACACAATAAACTGAGATTTTATTTTAAAAGTTTTGTTTTTGGCGTAAATATACATACATTACTACATGGGCTAAAGGGCGAGAACCCAAGCGCTGTTGGATCAATAACAACAACATTACACAAAGTGTTCTGTCACATTAAAATTGCAACTCCTAGTGAGATCCGGTCAGTTCAACACATGAGATCATAGCGGGCTTCAATTTTTGCTGTCTATTTTAACGTCAATTGTTTTTTGGTTATTTACAATTTTATTTTTGTTTATTTTGCTGCTGGGAATAAAAACATGAATCTTAATATTCAAATGTCTGTTATCGCTCCTTGTTCTAACATTTGTTGTATGTATATCCACTGGGTATTAGTGAGTACATAACAGTTTTAAAATGTGTTGTATGTGTGTCTACTGGATATAAGAGAGTATATAACTTTAAAAATTTATTGTATGTAAAGCCACTGGATACAAGTGAGTGTATAACAGTTTAAACATTTGTTGTATGTATATCCACCGGATATAAGCGAGTATATAGCAATTTAAAAATGTATGGAGGAATGAAAACGGGGATGGGGGACACCTGATTTTGTGTCAGGAAACCCAATACTCAGGAGTTTATTTGTTTCTCTCTTATTTCATGATACTAGTCGATGGTACCAATTGGTGGTGCTATATGTGGAACATGAGTAGTATAAGTGGCCTTCAGTCAAAGCAAGACACCATCATCAGACAGGACTTGAAGACGCTGGGCCAGCTTCATAATTACTCCATTATACTTCTTGGAACGTGTGACCGCTACCAGACTTGACAAGTGACGAGAGTGAACAATCTACAGTCTGCAGAGAACCAACCATCGGCTGAAGCAGAAACCACCCGACCTCCTACTGGCAGCTAAGTACCCACTTAAAAGCTGCAGTGTGAACTTTAAGAAGACAGTTCCCTTAACTAACCATAACATCAACTGTGATAAGTTTTTTTACAGAATTATTCGTTTTTACACTGTTAAATATAATTGATTATTATGTATATACAATATTATAGTTCATTAAATCATTGTGAGTGTACTGCACCCGTACATTTCAGTCGTTTCAAAATACACATATACAGAGCTATTAAATTAATATTTCACTGAATTAAATCAGTTGGGTGTTTGAATGAGCTAAAAATGCATAATAATTCTTCATAAAAGGTGTCGGGTAGATACAATTTAACAATTGCTCAAATCAATTCAGCATTGCTCTTGATTTCTGAAATATCTAATGGATACTCCCTCAATATAGAAGCATCATCATCCTTCTATTCACAGTTCTGCCAAGAGTAATCTTGAGCGAAGGTAGATACCTTTGAAGATCCGCATTAAATACTCTAGGTGTGGCCATTGTTGGACCATCACTGCAGAGCAAAGGGGGTAAACCCCGTGACAATTTGTTTGGTAAACTTTTTTAATAGCTTATCTTTGTCAATATTATTGTCATGTCGAAGTCCATTGTGTTTCCGCATCTGTCTGTTTCCTGCTCTCTCTCTCAAGATTCCTCAATTTGTATATCAACTGGACGGTGACTTATGAGTGTCACGTAGGTCTTTATATCATTAAATTACCTACATCTTCTTCCTATTCTCTCACCCAAATCCTCTTATTTATTATCTTTCCGTACTTGTTTTTCCTGTATTTTTCGCATCACTCGGGTGCGGAAAATATTTTCTTCTGTATTCTCAAACGGTACCTGTTTCTTTCTCAAAACTGAGAATCGCGCTAGGACGATATTACGTAGATGTCAGGGCTGCAGGGCGTCAGAAGGCGTGATAAGTCGGTTCGCTGAACATCATTCTCACCGAGCGCGCGAGCTTCTTCTCGGCATAAGTCCCGGTGAGGTGTCGCCCGGTGGCAGTTACGACACGCCTCTAAGTATAACGTAGCTGTTATGAGAAGGGGGAGAGATCGGCGCGGGGGAGATAGTTCATCCTTTGTCTGGTTTAAAATATTAACCCACGTTTGAAACTATTTCATTTCACTCAGTAACTTTGCAGTTAGACTAGAACAACCTTCGTTCGATTTCTAAATAATCTCTGTAAATAGAGATGGCCTTAGTTTGGTCGAAGTGGTTTAACGTTCTTAGTAATTCTGTGGTTGAGGTATATTAATATTATATATAATAGATATCTAGTTTTGTGAAGTGATTTAGTGTTTAAATCGCCGATTCCATTTTAAACTAGTTCTGTGTGCAGAGTGAATATTTTGATAGTTTGTTATTTCTTAAATCGTCGAGTTGCAGTGGAAATACATAATAAATTATATCTTAGCTTACTAAACAATAATGTAGCTATAATGAAGTTAATTTAACTGCTAAATACTCAGTCGAAAATATTTTATATCAAACTTATAAATGCTAGATGCGACATCAGTGAATAGTGACGGAATACGCAGATATTCCTGAATTCATGATGATTGATTTTATAACTTATTTCACCGGAAGTTTAAATATAAGTCAAGCTGTAGGCTTGCTGTTTTAAATGTAAGTTATATTGGGTACATATATGTAAATGATTTATATGTGCTTTTCTTTTTATACAGTGAAATACTGGGGGTGACCCGAACTTTACCAGCATTTAATAAGAGTTCATAATTGTGAAGAAATAGACAGTCCTTATTTTGAACCACGTGGGTTTTCTCAAGTAACACTGATCTGACGGTGCAAGTTAGACAGAAATACTAATATCCCACTAACGGGTTTTTCAAAGACTGTAATGATCAATACTGGGCCTGTGAACCAGATCTTAATTTCTTCCATAAACTCTACGTAAATTTTCTGCCTGGCGGCGAGAATAATTACAATCTATGACATAAACCTCCCGACATTGTTGACAAGTGAGTGGGGAGGAACCAAGATTTTCTGTTTTTGAGAGAGGTTGTCCACCGGTCATCTTCCTAATTAAGTGAAACTTCGTGTTCTGACATTTTGTGCTCGTTTAAGCCTAATTCTTACCTCGGGAGTCAAGTGACATTAACTTTAGTCTGAAATAACTATCGCCTGAAGCAGACGCTCCCCAGATGCATTTTAATGAAATCAACAAACAAATCTGCAGAGCTGGGATCTGTTTCAGTAAACGACAGTAACAGATAAAAAGTGTGAGTGTCCAACATTTGCGCCAGCCGGCGAAACCACAACCCGATTGTAAGTATATCAGGGCCCTGATGAAAGAATCGAGTGAAAGTGACGGAAGGAGGTTCGTTGTATAATACCCTCATTTGTTATATGTGTTTTTTTTCTTATGCGAGATTTGCTGCTTAAGTAACGTGTTACGTTAGAATAGATACTGCTGTCAAAGTCAGTCTATACCTTCAAAGGGGGACAATATTAGACCCTAACCACATGCATCTATAACTCTTTGGGCCATCATCTGTCATCCTAACGGGGCTGTGGGCTAAACCTAGAGTTAAGATCATAGCGGGGCTATCACCCTGTAGCATTTTCTTGATATTGTATGACTATGTGCATATGTTTTCCTTGATGTATTTTTGTTTTGTTTTTTGGTGTTGTGAGAAGATTTTATAGATGATAAATAAAATCTCTCTGGAACTAATCAGCGTGTTGGTCAGCTCGTTCTAGAATATTTACATAAGTATTGTTATAGTTTTCCCACGTCTGTGTGTCTAACTGTTGTCACTTGAAGGGGTGTGCACGTGAGTGGTATGTTCATACATAGTAACATATGTTGTCAATAGTCTGTCTGACTCTTATATATCTGTCGTAGAAGATAGGCCTGAGAGAGAGAGAAGATTCTTGTTTTCAGGGGACAGCTCTATTTGATTCGCTACCACTGCACTCTTGGGAAAATCTATTTCTTTTTACTACTCTCACTGTGTATATCACATATTCTAATCTATTCAGAAGGGACCAACCTAAGTCTTAATACTCCTATCGAAAAATCTACGACAATGAGGCTTGCAACCTCATATATATATATATATATATATATATATATATATATATATATATATATATATATATATATATATATATATATATATATATATATATATATATATATATATATATATATATATATATATATATATATATATATATATATATATATATATATATATATATATATATATATATATATATATATATATATATATATATATATACTTTACAGAAGGAGCGGGAAGATTTTTAAAAAACGCATGGCAACTTAGATAATCTCAGTTGTCATGCTTGACTTCTTCACATTCCTGTGAGGCCGCTGTAAAAGAAGCATCGTGATTCTTCTATTTATATCTCTGCCAAGAGTAATCTTGATCGAAGGGCGATACCTTTGAATAACCTTTTTCTTAATACTCTAAGTTTGGCCATTGTGTGACCACTATTGCGGAGCAGGGAAGACGAATACCGTCACACTCTAGTGCACTTGGGAGGCAACATTTAAAGTTTGGACTTTTCTGTAAACATTTAGCTTTTGGTTAAGCTGCAGCGCCAATGAAGTGTGAATTGCTTGCACAATTACGCAGTGAATAGTTGGTAATCTGTGTGTGACTTTTTTTTTTCAGTCCCTATTGCTTTCGATCTTATGAAGCAAATACTAGTTTTTGTACTGGTGTAGTTGTTGTTTTGCTGAATTTTCCTCCCTTACAGTGTGGTGTATGGCTCTGGTCACTCCCTCTCAGGTTTAACCAAAAAGAATATGACTTTATACGAGAGATAAACGCCGACTCCAACATTGTAAAAGAACATCAGTAATCATTACTGAAGGTTATCCAGACGGTCCATGAAACGTTTATTAGTCCAACTTCAAACATACAATGGATCTCACAAATGAATGCTACAATTTCTGTTCATTGCATATTGCATTCAATAGATACACACACTCGTCCGCTCCAGTACATGGACGATCATATATCATTTGTCTTCAACAGGCACATGTCACAGAACTCATGCCAGCATGGACATTTCCGTGAACACGTTCAAAAAGACCCCGTAACTACCCACCCGTTACCCTTCACAACTCGCATTCATCATTCTATTTCAATGCTTTTTGCTCTATAGCGCTGTGTGATACAACACTATCACAGCAAAAACAAAAAACAAAAATCAGTTGGAGTTTCATGTATCCATAAATGTTGGACAGGTTGGCTCGGTGTTGAAATTATATTTATTTAACAGAAGTAAATACTGGTTTTTGTCCTGGTATTGTTTTGTTTTGCTGAGATTTACACTCGCACGATGTGAATTATGGCTGTGGTCACTCCCACTCAGGTTTAACCAAATAGAATCAAGTGTCAGAACTCCATAGTACCATGTAGAACTGAAGAAGCAGAAATTGATTCTCAGTATTGTCAGAGTTTATGGTCAATGGTCAGTTGCCCATTGGCCCAACTTTCAGCCATCAGAGGACATCTCATTAGGGTTTCTGTGTCTGATGGGGTGTGATGGGTTAAATAGTAGTAATTAGTGGGAGACGTCTGAGCTGTCCACAGATAACTGGTCAGTCATAGGGAATGCTTGTTCTCCGAGGCAGTCAACCTTCATACATAAAGACGAGGGAGTAAACAGCCTACTTACACACAATCTTAGAGAAAACCATTGCAGATGAAAGTCTCTCAGCGGTACAAGTTATGGAAATGGGAAAAGTTGCTAGTAATAAAAAGGGTGTATTTACTCATATATGGAAGAAGTTAATCACAAGGGAAAATAGAAGGAACAGTCAGACTAAAAGAGAAAGAAAAACCACGAGCATAGAGATCGATGTTCAATTTTTTTTTTCTGAGTTAACGTAACGGCAAACAAACAAGAAGAAATACTGTCGGTGGCTACTGGAAAATTATCAAGTAACTTCAGAGTAAGAGACATTGAAAACTGGGGCAGAAGTTTTAGTGACACATGGCAGCTCTGAGAGAGATGTAGCTTCCTTCGCAGATGTGCTGTCAGTAACTGCATAGCTGAAAGGCCAGAATAATGCAGACCCTAGAGTAACACTGCACAAACTGTGTCAGCCATTTAAAAAAAGTTACTATACAGTTGATCCCAGCTTATTGTAACATCCCCTGCAATGAAGAGGCTGACAGACTGACAAGAGAAGTGGAAAGCTATCTCTACCCGATACAAGGATAACTTATAATGAGACCAAGAATTTTTTTTCAGAAGCATATACAGAAACGTGTGGAAAGCAGAGCACTGTGGCCACCAGAAAAATGATGCATATTACCATATCAGCAGGAGTGAATATGTGGTAATCTACAGACTTCGCACGGGCCACAACAGATTGGGATACCATCTATTGAACGAGCTAAAGATAAGAACTACTGATGAGAGTAATAGTGGTACTGATAAAATGACTGCCGAACATCTGCAAAATAAATATGTCCGACATATTCGTAAATGGCCTTTACTAGTACTATTCCTGGACAAACTCTGTAGAGATACCGACATATTCAGGCTGAACACTGCTTTCTTTAAAAATATTGAAGTTGACAACTTGCTGGGACCTCTCATCGAGTATTTTCGTTTTGATCACAGCAAGTGGGTCTAAAAATTCACAGGGAAACTACAAAGATAATGGGAATAAATGCAGGAAATTATCACAAGTTCAAACATGAGAAAACGGCACTGCAAGATATAGAATCTTGGCAACTTTATAGACAAAGTTGGAGGAATAGACAATGATATTAAAATAAGAATACAAAGCTTTTGTGGCAGACTATTCGTACTTCGTTGACTATACGTACAAGTTTTTGTTACCCAGGTTCTTTACCTCAGTAGTGGGTGACGACATTAAAACATTCAGAGTGATTACGGTGACACATAATAACACAACTCTATATTGATGCTCGATCTTCAACACTTGATCTTGTAGAGCGTTTTATCAGGTATTTTCCTCTAGTGTTTATGGCCATGGAACGTTCAATATTCTTACTTCTAAAACGGATCTTGAATTGCTTCCATTAATACTCGTCTACACTGATTCAGGTTATTTATTTGGTCATTGGAACCTGGACAACTCCGGGGAATTGAAACTTGTCCTGAAACCTATACGGTTACGCTGGCCACACGTCACTGGCCCACAGAACATCTAAACTACCAAAGTCTACGTACCCTGTCTCTGACGAGCGAATCTCTGTGTGGTACATTGTATTGTTGGTTCGTGTAATACTTGTCTGCTGATTAAGTAATCTTCACTTCACTTCATTTGCTGCTGTGTCTGGCTACCGCAGACCATTGATTTCACAAAACTCGACGAGCTAGCAATTTCATTTCAAGATGGCTGGTCCACCTTTTCTTGACCGCCCCCTAAGCTTTTGCGGTCTCCACTGTCTCACTGACGCTTCTCAACTTCCACTGGGAAGCGTGTCTTTTTCGAATAGATCAACTAATCGTTGACCTTTCTGGAACGGTCGTAGTGCACACTTCCTTCCGCGCATTTCCGTATGTTTCCGCTTTTGTTTTTTATCTAACTGCCTATGCTTAACTGACCTAAGCTTAAACCTCTCCTTAGACTGTTACACTTTCATTGCATTGGGAAACATATTGAGATCAAGCCCAACACAAAAATAAGAATCTTCAACTCAAATGTCAAGTCAGCCCTATTGTATGACTCTGAAACATGTGGAACAACAACCAAATAGCTACAGACTTTCATAAAGGGAGATTTGCATAGACTATAGGGATTAAAATGGTATGACAAGGTCATCAATGTGGAACTGGTGACATGAACCAGACAAGTGTCAGTGGAACAAGAACTGAGAAGACGTTGGTGATGGATAGGATACACAATGAGGAAACCTGCTGATAGCATTACAAGGCAGTCCTTGTTCTGGAACCCCAAGGGTAAGAAAGTGTGGTGGGTTTTGATGTTATGAATTGTTGTTATGTGTTATTATTGTATTAAATGAGATCAGCTATGAAGGTCCCTGAATTTAACAAATAGTATTGTAAACTTTTCAGAGTACCTTTCCGCTACCACCCTTTTGATCTCATTCAAAATTAATCTATATTATTATATAAAATGACTTCGTGTAGTGTCTAGGGTTATGAATGTAGAGTGTAATGTGCAATAACCAACTAACATACAAACAAATAGTTTATTATCCACAACAACCAACAGTATTACAACAATAACATACAAACGACACTTTAAAAGGCTATCTTATTTAAGACAGTGGTTGAAATTTGTGTAAATAGAATTTTTTTACAATTTATTATCCTGATTCTAATTTATTTTGAACCAGGACTGACAATCAAAAGTGAAATCAAAAGAATCATTTACAACAGTCCAATAACACAGTAGATCTTCTGTCCATACATAAAATATTATTCTAATATAAGTGTGTAGTTGTATTCTTCTACTTTGAGGTAATACTGGTATCAAACAATAGGTTGTTGGTTATAATCACTCCCTTTAAGTTATGTCTGTTCTCGTTTGTCACTTGTGGAAATATTAATAACTATTCACAGTTTTCTTCCCTATCACTTTCTAGTTCTTTTAAGTTGAGCTGCCAGATGCCGAACACGAACTTAACTTGGCAGGAGAATACAGGTAGATCGTTTCCTCTGTTCGCTTGACAATCTGTTCCACCTTTTTGATAGGCAGTGGCCACTAGCATGAGCTCGAAGTATACAGACAAATTCCTGAATCGAGCAGTTCTCAAGCATTTGGTACTACATTAACGTCAGTACCCAGGACCCTGAAATGTGAAGGTTATGCATCCTTCTTTATACCTAGTATACAATACTATTCCACATTTAAGTACAGGTACATTACAAACAAACGAAAAGGGTCATAGCTTTATGCCAACCTATGCCACCATTATCTTTTGATGTGACAATGTACACCAGTATTCCTCTCCCCTAATAGTTACAACGCCACTGCAATTCCAGCTGTAATCTCTTCCATACAATAGGATAGGTGTTATGCTCCTTGATGACAATCATACATATTTTCTTGTAGTCTAACACTTCTCTGATAGCACTGACTAACAAAAAAAAATTTATTTTTTCTTTCTCTAACATTTCTATGTTTTTCTGGTCAATTTTAATGCGCTGTTTTTAAATCTGCAAACCGTTTTTCTCTATCAGGTCGGGATCTCTAGAAATACGCAATTCAAGTTTTTTAACAACGCATACAGTATTACAACATCATTCATACAAGAAGTGTAACAGTTATGTAGGCTTGAATTTCTTTGCAGTCGACTTTCGTCGGTGAATGACATGTGGTACATCGCGATGAAGCATCCAACAATAATCGGCAAGCATGGTCACACTACACCGTCCTTGATAGCGTGACTCCATTGCAGCGATATCTTGATGGAATCGTTCTCCACGTTCATCGCCAATGTTGTCAGGGAAAAAGTCAAGATGCGAATCGAGCAAATGGATTTTGAGGGACATGTTACAGCCCATAATTCTGTATGCATCTATGCACTGCTTAACAATATGCACATAGTCGACAGATTTGTGATTTCCCAGAAAGTTATCGACGATCGATTTGAATGCCATCCATGCGCGAAGTTCACTACCATGTAACAAGTTCTCGAATTGTTTGTCTGCAATAACTTTCCTAATCTGAGGTCCTACAAAGATACCTTCCTTTATCTTTGCATCGCTAACTTGCGGAAACTTTTCTCGAAGATAAGTGAAAGCTTTGCTCGTTTTATCTAACGCTTTTACGAAATTCTTCATGCGCCCCAACTTTATATGTAACGATGGTAAAATGATGCTGTCTTTGTTAACTAATGGCTCATGTATTACATTTTTTTTGCCCGAGCTGCATACGATCCCTGATAGGCCACACCTTTCTTGCATAATGTTCCTGTCTGTTGCGGCTGTCCCATTCACATAGGAAGCAACAAAATTTAGTATACCCAGTCTGCATGCCCGTGAGCATTGCAATGACCTTTAGGTCTCCACAAATCCGCCATTGGTAGTCATTGTACTTTATTTTTGCCAAAAGTATAGCCATATTGTCATAAGTTTCTTTCATATGAACAGAGTAGGCGACTGGAATTGATGAAAATAAATTTCCGTTATGCAATAACACGGCTTTTAGAATAGTCTTGGAAGAGTCGATGAAAAGTCGCCATTCGTTGACTATGTGCTCATGACCGAGGTGCACCATTAGACCGTTTACATCTTTGCGATAGCAAATGCCATCATCCATCTAAAAGTATTGAACAAGTTCTCTGTGTCTACGACGAAATTTAGATATCTGAGTATTGGGCGCTAAAAGATTCCATTCTTTGAGTCGCGAACCGAGTAATTCCGCTTGTCCTTTGGTAAGAGCGAGATCACGTATTAGATCTGACAGTTCTGAATGGTTAATTAAGTGAACACCATCATTCACCGGTATATAATCCGAGTCAGAATTAGTTTCTAAAGCAGATAAACTATCACTTTCTGATGGTTCATTCACGTCCAACGGATATTGTTCTGGTGGAAATGGGATTGGACATGTGATTGGATCATGAGGCACTGGTTTCGAAACCAATTCAATATTTGGATAAACCACAGACTTTCTAGTTTTAAAAGTGAAACCATGGATATTTGTCAAGCAGAAGTAACAATCAGTAGCGTGATTTTGTCGGTTCACGCCATATTACTGGCACTCCAAAAGGCATCGACTTATGCTTCGGCGATTTTCGTAACCAACCTGCCAATGTATTTGCACAAGTCGAACAAACTGCATTTGGCTTCCAAGATTTATTTGCATCATCAACTTTCGAATCGAAATAACGTTCATATGCTTTCTTTAGTAATGGTGTAAAGTTTTTCTGGTGAACACGATCGGTAAAATATCCGCACACGTAACAGAACAGATCAGCCGAATTTCTACAACTTCTAGAAGCCATATTTCGCTCAGAATTATTTCAAAATACAGTAACTATTTGAAAAATAGCGTAACATATGTCATGCATCTTTTAGCAGTATAAAAAGTAGAATTATTTTGCATTTTATTAATTTTTAATAAGTTATATAGTAAAAATGAAACGGAGCAAATAACGGTTTCCCAAAAATATAGTTATTCCCAAATATCTTAAGAACCTGACGTGATAGAGATAAACGGATTTCAGATTTGAAATCAGCGCAAGAAACTGACCTAAGAACACCTATTCTTATATAAGAAAGAAAAATGTTGTTTGTCAGTGTAGTCTATCACATGGCGGATCAATCTCTAGGCTCTGCCTAAGTTTGCTACAGACCCACTTACTTATAGTCGTACATTACACTGGCTAACAAAAAAAATTTTTTTTTCTTTCTCTAACATTTCTATGTTTTTCTGGTCAATTTTAATGCGCTGTTTTTAAATCTGCAAACCGTTTTTCTCTATCAGGTCAGGATCTCTAGAAATACGCAATTGAGGTTTTTTAACAACGCATACAGTATTACAACATCATTCGTACAAGAAGTATAACAGTTATGTAGGCTTGAATGTCTTTGCAGTCGACTTTCGTCGGTGAATGGCATGTGGTACATCACGATGAAGCATCCAACAATAATCGGCAAGCATGGTCACACTCCACCGTCCTTGATAACATGACTCCATTACGGCGATATCTTGATGGAGTTTTTCTCCATGTTCATCGCTGACTTCGCCAAGGTTGTCAGGGAAAAAGTCAAGATGCGAATCGAGCAAATGGATTTTGAGGGACATGTTACAGCCCATAATTCTGTATGCATCTATGCACTGCTTAACAATATGCACATAGTCGACAGATTTGTGATTTCCCAGAAAGTCATCGACGATCGATTTGAATGCCATCCATGCGCGAAGTTCACTACCATGTAAGAAGTTCTCGAATTGTTTGTCTGCAATAACTTTCCTAATCTGAGGTCCTACAAAGATACCTTCCTTTATCTTTGCATCGCTCACTTGCGGAACCTATTCTCGAAGATAAGTGAAAGCTTTGCTCGTTTTATCTAACGCTTTTACGAAATTCTTCATGAGCCCCAACTTTATATGTAACGGTGGTAATATGATGCTGTCTTTGTTAACTAATGGCTCGTGTATTACATTTTTATGCCCGAGCTGCATACGATCCCTGATAGGCCACACATTTCTTGCATAATGTTCCTGTCTGTTGCGGCTTTCCCATGACATAGGAAGCAACAAAATTTAGTATACCCAGTCTGCAAGCCCGTGAGAATTGCAATGACCTTTAGGTCTCCACAAATCCGCCATTGGTAGTCATTGTACTTTATTTTTGCCAAAAGTATAGCCATATTGTCATAAGTTTCTTTCATATGAACAGGCGACTGGAATTGATGAAAATAAATTTCCGTTATGCAATAACACGGCTTTTAGACTAGTCTTGAAAGAGTCGATGAAAAGTTGCCATTCGTTGACTATGTGCTCATGACCGAGGTGCACCATTAGACCGTTTGCATCTTTGCAATAGCAAATGTCATCATCCATCTCAAAGTATTGAACATGTTCTCTGTGTCTATGACGAAATTTAGATATCGGAGGATTGGGCGCTAAAAGATTCCATTCTTTGAGTCGCGAAACGAGTAATTCCGCTTGTCCTTTGGTAAGAGCGAGATCACGTATTAGATCTGAAAGTTCTGAATGGTTAATTAAGTGAACACCACCATTCACCGGTATATAATCCGAGTCAGAATTAGTTTCTAAAGCAGATAAACTATCACTTT
The DNA here is from genome assembly GCA_024509875.1 of Oreohelix idahoensis. Lineage (NCBI taxonomy): Eukaryota > Metazoa > Mollusca > Gastropoda > Stylommatophora > Oreohelicidae > Oreohelix > Oreohelix idahoensis. The sequence continues at coordinate 234,850 of JAMPIV010000727.1, read as the reverse complement.
CTGATGGTTCATTCCCGTCCAACGGATATTGTTCTGATGAAACTGGGATCGGACACGTGATTGGATCATGAGGCACTGGTTTCGAAACCGATTCAATATTTGAATAAACCACAGACTTTCTAGTTTTAAAAGTGAAACCATGGATATTTGTCAAGCAGAAGTAACAATCAGTAGCGTGATTTGTCGGTTCACGCCATATTACTGGCACTCCAAAAGGCATCGACTTATGCTTTGGCGATTTTCGTAACCAACCTGCCAATCTATTTGCACAAGTCGAACAAACTGCATTTGGCTTCCAAGATTTATTTGCATCATCAACTTTCAAATCGAACTAAAGTTCATATGCTTTCTTTAGTAATGGTGTAAAATTTTTCTGGTGAACACGATCGGTAAAATATCCGCACACGTAACATATGTCATCATCTTTTAGCAGTATAAAAAGTAGAATTATTTTGCATTTTATTAATTTTTAATAAGTTATATAGTAAAAATGAAACGGAGCAAATAACGGTTTCCCAAAAATATATTTATTCACAAATATCTTAAGAACCCGATGTGATAGAGATAAACGGATTTCAAATTTGAAATCAGCGCAAGAAACTGACCTAAGAACACTTATTCTTATATAAGAAAGAAAAATGTTGTTTGTCAGTGTTATTATCTCACATTCAATTTTTATTTTAGATACATGTTAATAAAGTCAATCTTACCACATTTATTCAATGAAATACACAAGTGAACGATGACTGGCACACTTTCGATCTGCCGTTCTGTCCAGGCTTTTGAGAAATATTGTTTACACAGCACAAGCCTGCTCTCATCGCTCCTTGGCAAAATTTTGCTATAAAATGGCGTCCTCACCTAATGCTTTTCCCCCAATATCAACTACTCTGGCCAATGATTATCCTTATTTCACTTGTAAACAAAGTCTTTCAAAAATACAATTCAACTTTCTACTACGTTACTAGGGTAATATATGTTTAGTACGAGGTCGGCCAATAATATTTCGCCTCACTTCAAATTCCACCCAATCCCCTTCATCGTACTATCTTAGCCTATCTTTCACCTAATTTTTTTCCCAAAAAAATATGCTATCCAATCTAAGCAGATATGACTTGACCTGACAGTATCTCCGATTCTCTATGTATTATTACCCATATTTGATTATTTAATGGACTATTTAGATAACTAACTACATATTCTTAGTCAGCAAGTCGTCAGGTACACGAATATATGATTTTTATGGGGCTACGTGGCTTGGTTCAAAATTCTATCTTTTTTTCTACGTTAGTTGTTTATTTTTAAACTACCTCCTGTTCAATTCTTTTTCCATGTACTTACGAGAGTCTCTCGTAATACACGAGAATTACGTCATTCGCAACAAGAGCTAAGCGTGTTTTTATGACCGTAGTATCCAATTTTCTAATTTTTCCATCGTATTGTGAAAACCGCCTAAGGGCAATACTAGCAAGTTAGTTTTATTATTTTTTTTTTTAACAATGTGAGACGTGATTTGCGTTGGGTTATCCCTCCGTTTCCTCTCCCCTCTACAATGCATTTTAGGCAAATACTTAGTTGACCTAGGGAAGTGGAACGTTTGTCTCAATGACGAATTTAAAAAATAGGGTACCCTTTTGGTTCGGCCATTGCGTTATCAAATAATACGCTGAAGGCATAGGCGACAACTTACGATTCTCGCCGAAACATTTTAGTACTATCTTATCTTTGACTTTATGCACTATACTGTTATAATCTAATTTAGATAGTGTATTTAGAAGCTTACCACAGAAAGACAGAGAAAACCAAGAAACACATGGAGAAGAGAACTGTAGACATAAGTGAAAATGATGAGGAAGACGTGGAGAGAACTTGACTGTTGGCACATGACAGGAGAACTTGGCTGATGGCACGTGACAGGCTGATGGATTTGTGTATGAAAATGCTTCCTCTGGTAAAGCTAGATAATTCATGATTGATTTACACTTTTGATTATATGAGTGATCTTTCTTGATATTGATTCGGCGCATGGATATTGTATTCATGTCCGTTCTTATTTGTTCGGGCCAGAAAATAGATTAATTTTGCTTGTTATGTTTATGGCCTGAATTCATGTGTACTACTTGTCTAGTGCAAGTAGATTCAGTCGTATATTGTATACCTTTGTATGTTCAGGTCGGACTATATTCTTTCTGCCAGAATCTAGCGCAGGTTTTCGTAGTCCTACTGGGTTGTGAGGAGTTCCGATAATGTCGCCAAGATGGCTGAGTGCTTTTTCCAGGGCTGGCACTGTTTAAGGTTTAACAGTGATTCATAGATGTTTTTCCAGGAGAAGTTAATGTCTCTGCAAGAGTCTATTTGTCAGAGATCCTCCTCATATGTGTGATTCGGACTCCAGTTATGCCAGACCCTATTTTTGATGATCTCGAGTCGATTAGACCTAGATGGAACATTGTGCTTCGTATCGCTAGGGTCGTGTTTTGTATCGACGAAGATGACAGGCTTTCCTACAGCAGTTATGTCTACGTGAATTAACTTGATTACTGTAGAGCTGTATGGAAAACTTTATGAAATTATTTATATGCACATTCTAAATTAACTTTGGCTTATATCTACCTTCCTACGAGTGAGTGAGCGACAACTCAGGAAGGCGGCCATGTTATATTCCTGTCATCATATTTTTGATCACTGTCAAGAGAACAGATTATGTATCCTACTATCGGGCAGTGGTATCGAGATCTTGTTATGAGGTGAAAACCCACTATCGTGGTTTATGATTATTATACAAACATCGGACATATTTCAGCTTAAGAACTTAGCCATGAAATGAAAGTTCAGCCAATGACTTTTGTATGTTTACCGATCCTCATTGACGCGTTCAGTCAGTAGAGGATACGGCGATTAGTTACCAGAACAGTGAATGCTACCTTGGGTTAAATGATATTTCACTACTACATGAATGTATCATCCACGATTCAAATAACCAATGAATGTATGTCAACATGTGTCCATGACTGTATCCGTGCTGTCCAGTTTGCGTGCCTTCATTAAACTATTGAAATGTCAGAGGCAGTTCAAGTCGTCATTGCATTACATGAGAGTGTGTGAGAGTTATTATCAAGAGGTCTGTTACACCGAACTACTACACCATTCGCGTTACTTGACACTCCCACTCAAGGTCTACATGACAGGTTCATTCGATGATGCAGAGGTAACTGAAGAAGACTTTCTTCAGTAATGATCAGTGCATGACCCAATACACAGCAAGGTGTATTACTCTACAGTAGTGGCAAGGCCAGGTACATATAACATCCTGATACTCTACAGATACACAACTATTATATCATTCATCTGATGAAATAAAGCCGTACACATGTGGATAATGAAGATTTACCACCTTATCTCCGGAAGCTGTCAGGCTCCAAGTTTGAAGCCCATAATGTTTTGTTTGTAATTTGTTTACTTTGGCCCTGCTCTCCGTTTAGTGTCCACATAAGATGTAATCTCAAGTGACGCACTCAAGTGACGTGCTCAAGTGGCGTGCTCTGTCCTGGCTGATCGATAATGGTTATTGCACAATTGCCCTACAATGAATTCTAGTCTCAATCTAATAACGACTACGATTATACAACAGCAAGCTTGTATTCGATTACGAGAGGAATATTCCAGTGTATTAAATTTTTCCCTGTTAGCTCACTCTCTCGTCCGAGATGAGAAATTTAGAAATGAGCTGTTGGGGACCACAGACAACACACAACAGAAATGGAATCCAGTGGACTCTGACTAAGCAGTTGGATGATCTGGATTTTGCTGACTTGGCTCTTCTGTCCCATAACCGTAATCAGATGCAGGACAAATTGAAAACACTCGATGAGAGGTCACAGCAATTGGGTCTGAAAATACACAGGGAAAAGACAAAAATAATGAGAATAAATGCAGGTAATGATAACAGGGTTGAACTTGAAGAAACACCAATTCAAGATGTTGAATCATACACATATCTTGGCAGTAATATAGACAAAGTTGGAGGGACAGACAGCGATATCAAAATAAGAATACAAAAGGCAAGAGGAGCTTTCATTGCATTGGGAAATATATGGAGATCAAGAGAAATTGGATCCAACACGAAAATAAGAATCTTCAACTCAAATGTGAAGTCAGTCCTATTGTATGGCTCGGAGACATGGAGAACAACAAAGACAACAACCAAAAAGCTACAGACTTTCATAAATGGGTGCTTGCGTAGAATAGAGGGATTAAAATGGTATGACAAGGTTACCAACGTGGAACTGATGACAAGAACTAGACAAGTGCCAGTGGAACAAGAGATGAGAAGAAGACGATGGCGATGGATAGGACACACACTGAGGAAACCTGTTGATAGCATTACAAGGCAGTCCTTGTTCTGGAACCCCCAGGGCAAGAGAGGCAGACGAAGACCAAGAAGTACATGGAGAAGAGAGTTGGAAACAGAGGTGAAAATGATGAGGAGAACATGGAAAGAACTTGAGATGATGGCACGGGACAGGAGGACTTGGCATGTGTTTGTTGAAGGCCTATGCTCCTTTGGGAGTGGAGGGTTATGAATGAATGTTGGGGATTGGAATGGCTAATACTAGTGAGGAACATAGAACTGGGTAGTGTTTTAAGTAGATGAAAATAAGATTCGCAGTGTAATAGGTTCTTCTGTACCGTAAATATCTTTGGCATAAAGTAAATGATATTTCTCTGGAGAAAAAAGAAAAAAAAAGAGAGTAAGTAAGTGAATTATGCTAAGAAAAGTGGATTGAGAGGACAAAGGAAGTGAATGGATGTAAACATTTGAGACGGGGGAAAATGCAATCCCGGCGAGACTGTCGCGAAATTCTTCGCCTAACTCTTCTGTCTCTCTTATTTCTCTCTCTCTCTCTTTCATGATTTCTAATGTCAGGTAGGATAATGACCCAGTCAGCCGGGGATCTCCAAGTGACCGGGTGGGACCACCCTATGACCCAGAATATCAAGGATTTCCCATGTACAGCGGCAGGCAGAACATTCACCCATGACCTAGGAGGCTAGGGATTCCCTAACCTGGATGAGGTCAGGGGCCGCTGTTAAATGTATAAATGAGAATAAATCGGTTGTGTCTTGCAACAGACAAGCCAGTTGCAGAAACTTCTAGCGTGTAATTTGTCAGACCAGAGGGCAAAAGAATTGCTTATATATGCCGTCTTTGAGAATCCAAACTGCAATATTGGAACAAAGCGGGTGAGCTGGACATTAATAAATGCCGTATCTTCTTATATGCAATTATTTGTATTGAATGCTTGAATTGCTTTCAATTATTATCTCCTTATATGCAATTAACTTTATTGAATGTTTGCACAGCTCTTCAGTCAATGCAGTTCTTTCTTTTATGCACATACTTTCATGTAATGGTTGTATATTTTATGGAATTCATATATTTACTGTTATATGATTTGTGTATGCCATTGGTGTCCTTTAGGTTGTTTCACAGAATGCATATGCACTACCATGCCCTCGTCTTTTATTTAATGGTTATATATTTTATCGAATTCAGATATTTACTGTTGTATGATCTTTGTATGCCTTTAAGAAAGTTGATGATATAGGTATGCCCTACCCTATTAATATTATATGTTTGCAGCTCGATGAATGGCGCTCAACATTGGTCCATGTCATTTATGTCATAATATGACTGATATCCGAGCCTGGTTTATGGACCACACGCAGGACAAATTAATGCCTCTAACCAGAGATCTAAATAGATTGTTCCTTTGTGTGTATCTCCTAGCTGGTGGTGACGAACGCAGGTGAACTCGCAGTTGTGTAGTGAAACCTTGCAGTATACAGCTACGAACTATTCCATCAACTTGGCCAAGGGAGAGAACTTGCAGTGATATTGTGAAGTCATACAGCAGCAGCATCATTCATGATAAGTGATTTCTAAGAAAGGACCAAACATTACAAGATATTGTGTCATACCAGTCAGTGATTAGAATTAGGACATACACTTCAGCCATCGTGAAGGGTACTGTTAAGTCATATTTCTGAGATGGATGATGGAGTGAGTCGAAGTAAGGGTCACTGAGGTTATTAATATTTAAGTTTCACTCAACGATTGAGTTTGGGTCTGACTTCATGTCAGTATGTTGTGACTTGGAGCGTGCGCATGGAGAAAGCGTGTTTGGTGAACTAGTCTGGGTGGCTGAGAGAGTACCCGGATGTGACTAGAGGGAGTCTGTGCTTGATAGCCGAGCTGTGTGCTTGAGGCTGTGAATTGTGGTCGAGCTGAGTGCTCGTATTATGTGACATTTGTTATATTATATAGTGATTATGAAAATAGTGATTATGTCTGACATATTGTTGTATAGGCGATGTCTTCCCGCCTAAGTGTTTTGGAGGAACTTTGGTTAATGTTCGTGGAGAACATTAAGGCGACGAGTTGGTCCCGCCTTTGGAGCTACGGTGGAGTAAGGCGTTGAGTATTGTTCGCCTTGTAGCTATATGGGAGTAGAATTTATATGGCGATGTTGCATGCCGCCAATCATAATCACTTGGGATAAGTGATTTACACCTGGATGGTGAATGAATTCGTGCGAGGGTTGAATGCCGCACATAGAAACGTGTTGTGTGTACTGTTAGTGTGTGGACGGTCAGCCAGTCCGTGGAAGTATTGTTATAAGTTATTTCCTACAGGCAGTGTCAGCCTGAGTGTGATGTAATGCATGCGTAACGACATTATTGATGTTCAGGACTTATGTGAATGTTCTATTAAATGTCATGGAGCTGTACAAGTGGCGTCGTGTTATTCATATCCCTAGTGTTGTTTACCATCTACACACGACACATTCATAATACAGAGCTCGTGACAACTTGGGGAGCTCGCAAAAGGAGTATTTTGGAAACCTGGGGCAGCTTTTAGAGAATCAACAGAAACGCCCAGTGACATAAGTTTTTTTAAATAGAAAAATCAACTGGGTAACAGGTACCCTAATAATTAACATTACTTTTGTGTAGACTATTTTTATCTCCCTTTACCCAGTATTTCATACATATAACCATATATATAAATATTTGTATTTTCTTTCTTTCGTTTATCTGTAATCAATATAGCTCGGTATAATATATATTAATTGAAAAGAATTTCACTGTTGTTTCTTTCTTTTCACTAAATGCTCTGTATTGCTTGGTAGTGTCGTAGATTTTCGATAGGAGAATTAAGACTTGGGTTGGTCCCTTCTGAATAGCTTGGAATGAGTGAGAGTCCCAGTGTGAGTTAGTAAAGGAAATAGATTCCACGAGTGAGATGATAGAATAGTGATAGAGGCTGTCTCTGAGATGCGAGAAAATCTTCTCTCTCTCTCACACCTATCTTCTACGACAGATTTTAAGCAGTCAGACAGTCTACCACATATACATTAAATATATGTATACCAACCGATCTCTACCCACTCACGTGCACGCACATACAGTGACGACAGGTAGACACACAGACGTGGGGAAACTATAACAATGATTATATAGATATTTAGAACGAGCTGACCAACACGCTGATTAATTTATGGTTAAGTTTATTTATCATATTAAACTTACGACACAACATATAAAATTTACATCAAAAGAAACATATACAAATAGTCATCAAATTCAAGAAAATACTACAAGGATGATAGACCCGTTATGATCTGCCCTCTAGGTTTAGCCCCCAGTTCCGTTTAGGAAAAAGATGATGGCCCAAAGAGGATCAATGATACATTAGCGGTAATCAAATGATTTTCCCCTGTTAAAGGTATGGATAGACTTAGATATACTCTGATCTATTCTAAGGGAAAATATGGTTAGCAATACTTGCATAAGGACAATTAGAACAGCAAGATGGGTGCCAAATTTCAACAATGGAGAAATCCCTCAGTCCAACATTCACTCTAGACATTCAGCCGTGTACACGTGCACATACTCACTGTTTTGGTAGACATATCTAGGAAACACAATTTTGTTAGGACATTCACATACAGAATCACCAGAGGTAGTCATAGCCAAGACAACCCCAGCTCCACAAAGTCAGATAGAATTCACTGCTTCGGGGAACGTTTCCTTGGTATTTCTTATTCTAGGATATCTGTCTATGTCACATTTAAAAAATCTTGTCTAGGCACGAAAGTTTACAGTGAGCACCGTGTCAATAGCTTAAGTTTTCTAGTAATAGGAATGTCAGGTCGGTGCCTTCTCTCAGTATAGGATTTACTTTGGTCACACCACAGATTTGTCCACAAAATAATCTAGTCGGACAATGTTAATGTTATTTCTTGTAATATTCACGCCGCCAGGCAGAAAATTTACGTAGAGTTTATGAAAGAATTTAAGATCTGGCGCAAAGGCCCCGTATTGATCATTACAGTCTTTGAAACCCGTTAGTGGGATATAGTATTTCTGTCTAACTCTGTTGGCATATGCACTGTCAGACCAGTGTTACTTGAGAAACCCACGTGGTTCAAAATAAGGACTGTCTATTTCTTCACAAATATGAAACTCTTATTAAACGCCGGTAAAGTTCGGGTCACCCCAGTATTTCCTGAATAAAAGGAAAAGCACATATAAATCATTTACATATTATGTACTCAATATAACTTACATTTAAACAGCAACCGACCGCTTGACTTATTATTTAAACTTCCGGTGAAATAAGTTATATTTAAATCAATCATCAGGAATTAGGAATATCTGCGTATTCCGTCAATATTCACTGATGTCGCATCTAGCATTTATGAGTTAGTTTAGAAAAAAAATACTCGACTGAGTAGTTAGCAGTTAAATTAAATTCATTATAGCTACATGTTTGTTACGCTAGAAATATAATTCATTCTGCTTTCCACTGTATGCGTCACTAGAAAAATAATACAAACTATAAATAATTTGCTCTGCACCAAATCTAACTAGGGAAATAGCTAAGGGATTAAACACTTTAAACCCTACACACAATACTAGATATATAATATTAATATACCTCGACACAGAATTACTAAGAACTAAACCACTTCGACCAAACTAAAGGCCATCTCTATTAACAGAGATATTTAGAAATCGAACCAAGGCTTGTTCTAGTCTAACTGCGAATTTCTGAGTGCCTGAAATCAGGTTTGCAACTCTAGTTATATCTATGAAACGGACAAAGAATCCCACTGTTTCGAAACCACGAAACAGCGCCCGTCTCTCCCCTTCTCTAACACCCTACGTCAGCTTCCCTCATGTCGTAACAGCCATCAGTGACCGAGAGCGCGCGTGAGTTGCAAATCTCAGACAGCCTGTCTACGGTGCGGAGCGATTTTTCACGCTACGCCGGGTTATTCTGACGACGACTCTGAACTGACACTCATACTACTTCGCACCTCACGCTGACCGGGGCCCACAATGAGCCGTGTCAGCTGGGATTTCCAGACCAATGTCTGAAACTACGACTCTAAGGTGTAAATATTCGCTCCTACTTAAGCGTTCGGCCGATGCAACTCGTTGTTGACCGGTGAAAAATGCAGACGGATGTCGGCTCTCTCATAGCCTTCTCACGCGTTTACATCGAGAATCTAACTCAAGAGTGTCGTGTCATCTGAAGGTGCAGACCCAAGTCGGCTCGATGTCTGAGATAGCTGCAACTTAATTGCCCTTCTCGTCTGACTGACATCTAAGTAATAGAATTACGTATCCCAGTATGAGAAAAAAAAACACAAGGTAAAGTTTGAGAATACTGAAGAAAATATTTTTCGCAAACGAGTGATGCGAAAAATACAGGAAAAACAAGTAAGGAAAGATAATAAAATAAAGGATGCGGGTGAGAGAATAGGAAGAAGATGTAGGCAATTTAATGATATAAAGACCTACGTGACAGGTAGTTAACTGTTTTTGTTAATCATTATCTTAATTACCAGCTGGGGGTCTCATGGGCCATATCAGTATCTCAGGAGAAGTGTGGCTGAAGCCCAACCTACTCTCAGGATCCTTAATGGAATTTGCTTCTTGACTTAACTAAGTAGAGTTTAAATTTCAGTCTCCTGAAACATTTCTTCCTACAAGTGTCGTACTATCACCTACAGCGAGCCAAAGGACACTGTGGAAGAGATTGGTACTCTCTTTTATTTCTTCTATCTATCCTCTCTTCTACCCTGTCGCTACAGAGACGAACGAACAAATTTGTATTTAGTCACAAAGGGTGACACACTTTAATAGAAAGGAAGAAATAAAATATGTAGTGGTAATGTCATATCTGAGTTCTGAAATTACAGTCGATGAAGTAGAAAACGTAATGAATGTGAAGTCAGCCTCAGCATCAGAAAAAGACAATCCAGAGGCGTCCCAAAAGCATTCATCACCCGGGGCGGATCATAACTTTGGCACTCCCCTCTCCAATAAAGGAACACACTTGCAAGTATATTTTTAACAGTAATTACTATATTAATAGTGTCCGATGGCTGCAAGCCGGGACAGACCGCCCTTCTTGCAACCTCCTTAGTACGCCACTGAGACAATCCAAGCTATGATATTTTATTTTAAATTCTAAAAAATACAAAAGAAATAATTATTACACAACATAGAACACACGAAAAATACCTACTTTGTTGTCGTTTTGGCTCAAGTACAATAAATTGGTATTTTTCATGAATGGGATACCCTGTTCAACGCCACGTGCGTTATAATTAGGGCTCTGTATAGATTGTAGCAGTAGTTTATACACACACACAGAGATACACACGCGTACTCCTGCATGACCAGGACAGTAAATCGATATCAGTTCCTGCAGATTCGAAGCTTCAATGAACGTTTTCCATTTAGCAGTAACCGTCCATTTTGGACCTTCCGATGCTTGGACTGAGAGTCTGATACAATGACTGCTTTTGTTGATGAAGTTTCAGAAAACCATCTTAATGCTGCAGTAGCTGACTCTACCTCCATTCTCATATTGGAGGTTGTTATGTAAGCCCTGCTATGTTCAGCGACAATTCTGTCATTTACTCTAGCAGAGGAGCCTAAACCTGATTTATAACCATGGATTACAGAGACATCCGTTTACTCAATGACATCATCATCCCCAGCATGATCAGTTATCAATTAATTTTCAGCTCTGCTTTCCCATTGCCCGAAGGCTAATGATGACTCACTGGTAATTTATCCAGTTATCACTTGGCTTACTCTACTGGAATATATATTCAACTGGTGTCACCTGTCTAATTGCAGCCTCTGCCCGTGCCATCCCACCTTTATTCTTGTTTCCTAGACGTCAGTTATGTTCCAGTGCAGGGGTGACTTCTGTCTTTGGATATCCGCATATATGTAGGCATTTGCTTGGGCCATCAAATATCTGGATCTAATCGACAGCACTCCATGCACGTACCTTTTTGCCGCAATGAGAATAATTCGCGTACAGCCCTAGACTATACTCATCGCTTAATTTTGAATGTGTTCATGTCGTTCACACTGTATTACTGACAGCATGAGTATTCCCAGCCCATACTCGATTACCGATATGACTAGCTGATGAATAGGAGAAATAGTAATCTCTGCTCCAGGTGCGCTGCGGCCACTGTTTTTAGATCTGCCAGTCATCTCTTGATTTCTGTATGATGTGATCAACATTGTGCTTATACGATAGCCCACGATCAAATGTTACTCCAAGGTATTTCAGCTTGTCTTGTCTTTTGATATGTGGAACGTCTGCTTTCACTATGGAGTTGTTCAAGGAGCATCACATCATGCAGGCCTTTTTGGGATTGACTGTAGAGCCAGTTTCCATTTAAACACCTCATGTAGTATCCCCTGTATGCTATTGACCATTTCCTGCCAGTCATTAACATTAACGTAATAGCAAAAGTCAAAATGAATGTATTATAAGGTGGCTTTACGAGTTACAATATTTGCCGTTAACACAGGGTTTATCAATGCAATTTTGTTCAGAGCAGTTTCTGCAGCACCATCATCATTTACGGATTACCTATTCACACACACACACACCATTATCAATTTAACACAAAAACAACAAACAAACAGACACTTATAATTGCAACTCAATCTTCTGAAAAGGCGCGAAGGCAAAATTGTCACTTAAGCGAGTCCTAATTTTAGCTGCGATGAAACAATTACCTCGACTTATCCGAAAATTTGAGTTATCAGAGTTTGACTTAAACAGAGTTTTTTTTTTTTTTCTTTTCTTTTAAACAAAGCTAAAGAAGATTTTTGGCCGGGAGCTGTAAAGATCATTCGATTTAACCGAAAATCGGCTTAAACGAGTTCTGCCTAAGTAGACTGAACTGTATATATTTATTTCCTTACCAGTTTTACAACAGCCCACTTATGTATTTACTTACACGTGTGGCAGTGGCAGTCACTGAATGGTATCTGTCACGGGATTTCCTCCCTTTGCTCTGCAGTGATGGTCCAACAATGGCCCAAATTCTGAGCGGAAACGATTACGTCTTCATCCGTGCTCCAAAAATCGCATTCGTTATGTTATAGTCCGTGTCTTAATCTGTCACCAGATTGACCGTTATCATATTTTTTGACACGGCATGTGCGAACTAGCAGCTTATCAGACACCAACATGGTTTTATTGTATCTCCCCGGACAGAGCGTCTGGATTCACAAAAGCCGTGACCCTGAGGGTAAACATTTACTCTGTCTGGAGTCAGTGAGAAGACAAACTCAATGTGGCATCTCTGCTTGGCACAAACAGAAGTGAATGTTGTCCCAACGTTAGATCACACGCTCCAATAAAATTAAGGAAGGGATAATTTAGAACAAGATGTGATAAGAAAACCTTGAACTATGACGCGAAAACAACAAATACTGTAAAAGGTGCAAAAAGAAAGGTAAGAGCACAGAAAAAGTTAAAAAATGGCAAGGGAAATGTAACGATCGAGATTGACTCGTCACAGTTGTGACGTTTAACAAGATCAGGCACAGAGTTTCCCGGCTCTTCCCTTTAACCACAGGATAAATGGAGATTTTGTCTTTCCTAGTTAGAACTTGATAGCAAATAAAAGAAACATACGGCGCCGTAAGTACTCCCACCTTTAAGAGGGTTTTTACGCCTATCCATTTCTACCATAATTCAGCTTTTAAAACACTAAATAGTGACAATACCCTAGTAGGATTCTGGTTTCATTGGCAACCAATTTACAGTAGTGCTCTGAAAGATGTCTATCCCAACTTGTTCTTTTTCTCACACAATCTTTGCTGACCTGTCGATATTTTCATAGTTGTTATCTTGACACTAACGATTCTGCTCCATTGTGAGCACAGTAATATAAAAAGCGTATCAACAAACGTACATCCTAAACATATGTGAATCTAATAATCTAATAACCATGGCTAATGATCAGATTATGCCTGCCGTAATATAATGATAGGCGATAGCACTAAATTCCCCATTTATTCATATAAATTACGTCAGGTAACGTTAGTCAAGTTTCCTGATATGCAATAAAGTAATGCGATGTCGGCAACGTACATCGACTTATATACCAAATGTTATTGGGGTACAACACCTATACAACATGTAAGCAACAATTATACCACAAAGGTTATAAATCACAAGTGTTAAAGATGATTTATAATGTAATTTTGCATGATGACCACACTTACTCCATTAGCAGTTAATATACGCGGTAATGTGTCTAACTATAGTTCATCATGTACATGCACGGTTTTAACTATTATTGAATGCAAAAATATTAATACGTCACTAGGAGTTATGACGTAATATGTTTCGCGCTAATTTATTCAAACGGTTGTTTCGAGGCCTTTCGTCTAAAGTATTCGTCAAAGGAAGACGTTCATTTTCTAGCTCCCGATAACGGTTGAGATATAAAGTAATTTTGAGTGGCTGTAATTATCTGCGGAGGCCGCCACCTATTCAATATGATTCCAGAGATTTTGGAACTACTACGTAATTTGCAGAGGAGTATTCCTGCTTAGAAGTTTTTTACATCTTCATTTATCTGGTCCACATTACTTGGGTGATAACCTTTGATAGGCACCTTGTAGTACAGCGGTCGGAGATGAATAGATGAGACGAGACTGTTGAGGATTTCATTGATGTATGTATATTCAAGTTGCCCATGTATGAACTTATGATTTCGTCTGAATAAATATGTCTTTACCTTGTGGACCCATCCATTTGAAGTTATTTCGCATCTAAACGTTCTGTTTTGTAACCCCACGACATTCTACAAGTCGTTATCAGCACGATACACTCATACAACCAGTATTTCAAGAATCAAGTTATACCACTAATAACTCTCAATAATTCCACTGTAACAGAGAGAACATGGTGGGCCAGTTCTGGGGATTTCGAGTTCAAGAACGTTTATAATCATAATTTGAAAAAACTGTGGTTGCCAAAAACATTTTCAAGAACTTTGTATGAACATGGCACCGTTAACCACATTTGCATAGTTTGAAGAGAAGTGCGCATGTCAGCCGACTCCATGTTCCAGAAACGTCAACTTTACAAGATGCCTTCATTTGTCGTGAATACTCAAGTTTTCCTCCAGATGTCTGCTTTCAAGTTTGTGGTGGTCTTTATATGATTTACGGGACTGCTGTTTGCCGTACCAAAGGAGTCCTCAAGTCACTATTGCACCAGTTTGCAGCCTACGCCGAGACGTTGTGTGGTGCATGCTACCACCTGGGAGGATTTTTTCTGTAAAAGCTAAGTTGACCTGTGAATGTTGTTTTACAGATCAGGGTACAAATTGTTAAACCCTTCGTAATCTCTGCTGTTTATGTCTTTTCGTATATATTTATATATTGTGGTTCTTTTTTTCGCGGGCGGTTGGAAGGGAACTTTGAATCTGCTATACCTCCATGGATGGTTGTAGATTCAAGGTCGTTCTGTAGGGCCATTTTGGAAGTCTCATATAGTAGTTCATTCCGGGGTTGAGCAAAACTCACCGATGTTCAGACTATTCTTTGATTCTTCTGATCATATTAGTTGTGACGTTTCGTCTATTTGTCTGTAAATGCACTGGTGTCTAGTTCTATTTTCCTTGGTTTTGTAATATATTTGTTCGTATTTGTCGTAGTTCTCATCTGCCTATCACTTAGTTTTTTGCAAAAAATCAGCTGTTTGTATTTCCGTCTGGGTCCTGTCTGAGTCTATTTTTAGCAGTCGACTGTTTCATTTTTAGTTCACTAGTAGCTGCTTACTTGTTTACTGCTAATGTTTCTCTGTGTGTCTTTTGATCTTGTCTTGTGATATTCTTTCTTAACTTATTTTTTTTTTTTTTGGTTCACTGGCACTAATTCTTTTCGTTTGCTACATTTTATTGATAATATAATAATTTGCATTAGTAGCATTGTGATAATATTGTAACATTCATTGCTTACAAAGAATTGTAAAGCAATTAGCCATTGTATTTTGACTGAGTAAGTAACAGTATTAGTTAAAATAGCTACAATGGATTACTTTGTCGAGCAGGGCAAAGGATTACGTTTATTTGGTGCAGACTGTGAAGATTATGCCACTAAACAGTTCTTACTTCAGGCGAGCTGTGATCTTAAGGAGTATGCTCTAAGTCCTTTTGGATATGGAGATTCAAGGGATAAAGCACTACGACTTTCTAGATTACTATCCACACTTTTTTATGATGAAGGAAATCTTTTTACTCGAGAAAGGGTCAATCTTGAGTTAGATGAATTGAAACAAACGATAGAAGACTATACATTTAAGGAGAATTATTTCACACGTGAATTAAAACTACTGAGGATAGACAATGAGAAATTGAACATTGAGTCTCAGATGAATAATGATACATCTAATAGATTGGTTGAAAATTTGAAATCAGAATGTGCAAATTTTAAATCAGAATGTGAAAAGTTGAAATCAGAATGTGAAAAATGGGAAATGGAAGCTCCCAATATAAATGTATTGTCAACCTTGAATACTGCTTGTTCGTGGATTCACCTCGAAGAAGAATACAAGAGTAAATTAGTGACTCTCGAACAAGATAATCAGGTTCTCAAACAAAATCAATTTCAACAAGAAAAGTTGACTAGTGATAAGGTGACTAACTTTGAGAAATTACTCACGGAGGAGAGGTGCAAAAATGTAAAACCGGAGAAAGTAAATAAGAGGCAAAAAGAAGATATTGCACTCAGGGAGTTGGAAGTTACTAAATTAAGAAAGAGGATTGGTGGTTTGCTGGATGTTGTGTTAAGCAAAAGTATATTGTCAAACATCAGTTATGACAAACCTATTGTACGACATGCCAGTAGTACTAATTGTGATACTAAAAGGTCTGCACAACCTAAAAAAGTAAAAGTATCATTTCGGGGCAGATACAACTTCCCCCGACATCACTCTGATGCCAGTGTTTCGAATCGAAACAAAACTGCCTCTTCAGATAGTGTGTCATGGAGACATCCTCATAGCGCATCTGATATTTCAAAAACAGATGAGGTTGGCAAGAGTGGAAAAAAATTCCCGTTAGGAGTAATGATGTTTAATTTAAGAGTGGTGATAAAAATAATAAAAACTTCCATGGTAATACTAATACCAGTACATATAGAAATTTTTTTTTACCTATGCCTATTAAGCTGTCTTCTATGACATGCTCCACACCAGCAGCATCGCATAGTGATAGGTATCATACTAAGTTCAAACAGTATGATACATCACACAATACAATTAGAACATCCATGAGAAGAAAGACTAACAATGTTTCTCATGTGCCTAAACATGCTCACCACCACTACCTACTGCTCACAGTTTCGTGACAATGGGACAACTTATGTTGGTAAAAGTGCATACTCACGCACCGTACTAGTGCGACATCTGCCACCAGATACTACATGGCAGGCACTGGGTGATTTTTTTCCCTTCACTGCAGACGTCAAGTTTCTACGTCTTTTGCCATTTCACAATATTAAGTGTAACGAGGCTTTAGTTTCTTTTTATAACAACAGAGACGCTCGTATGGTTGTTGAGCGGGACAATAGTGCTTATTTTCACCACCATTCCCTCAGGTTACATTTGGTTCCTGATTCTGCTCCACGTCAATATTAACATAGGTCTTTCATCTTAGGTAAGAATGAACATTTATTGGATCTTTCTTTTGAGCTTGTTCTCTTTCTTTACCTATCATGGTACTATCATATCTTGGCACAGCATTATCTGGTTTGCTGGTTGTCCCCATGCTCAGTCAATACAGCATGAGTTATTTTTTCTGTCCTCCACTAGACGCTACAGTCACTGTCATTTTCTTATCTTTTGTTCGATACTAGGTTGCTTTCGCCCAGCTCACCATTTTGTGCTGATTACGCGATTCGTCGGTTCTATCCCACATATGTCATTCTCTGTACTATTATTTCTGACCTATCTTCCTTATTACGTAAGGGTTTCCCAAGCAAAGTACAATGGTCTAGTAAAACTCAGGCAGCTTTTGATCATATTTTAAAGATATTTTCATCACCTCCTACTTTGAGGTTACATGATATAAATCGCATGTATATACTCCAAACAGATGCTAGTAATCTCGGTTCGGGAGCGTGCCTGTTACAAGACTTCGAGAATGTTCTGCATTCAACATTATACATTTCCCGCAAACTGACTGAGACCGAGAAGAAATACTCCGACGTTGAAAATGAACTTCTTGCAGTTGTCTGGTCTATCCAGAAGTTGGAAAGATATCTGCTGGGAGCGCCCTTCGTGATCCAGACAGACCAGAAATCAGTCGCAGCCTTGAAACGGGCTACTCATCGGAACCATAAACTCGCTCGTCTCTCCATATTGCTTCAACCATTCAACTTTACTATTGAATCGATACCTGGATCAGCTAACGTGGTGGCTGATTCGTTGTCAAGATGTCCACCATCTGTCCCGGAAATCTGAATGACCTGTCGCTGAAGAACGGTTGAATAATGCCTTTCTGCTTACGGAAAGTCATACAGAACTGTGTAATTTAACATTTGCCCATGGTTGAAACCTACAATTGTACAAACTGCTTACGTTGATGGTCCTGATATTGTTTCGTTCTATGAAGAATCGATTGTCTATTTCGATGAGATCTACCGTCCCTCGCTGATCGAGCTTTAACTGAAATGCCATGTATCACGAATGTACACCTTCTATGGACTCAAATCGTTGGTCCGATTTAATACTGAAATGGATTGGAACTTTGTACGCTATTAATTTCGTGACAATAGTGCCCTTGGTACGAATAACATTGTTCGTTTTGTAATCCTAACTTCAGGATCTGCACAGCTTGTGGAGAGATTTCCTTGGATTCAGCTGTTATAGAACTATACGATCTCTCATGGACTTATTATATAGAGTCAATATTTAAATACTTCATGCTTTGAACTTTGATTATTTTATTTCTTAATGTTATTATTATCATTGTGTATATTAATTAATCTTATTTGCTCACATTGTGTTTGTATATATTTCTCTTGCGTGAACTATGTAACTATTACTTCTTTAAGGTAGAAAACTCATGTTCTATTTTTTTCCGATTTTACTTTTCATAGTTACTGTCGTGAAGTGGTTGGATTCACAACCAGTCATTCTGAATAACTCTAACCAAACCGCGCGCCATACTTTGTGAGAACTGCATGATACACGGACCAATCAGAAGGTACCGTTTTGCCGTGTTTACAAAAGCATTGAACAGAAAATGGCCAGTCGAAATATGTGCAACCTAGTGGAGGATGCCAATTAATTATGGACTTAGGAAAGAAGTACCACCTGGAAGAGGTCACTAATTCTACAACGGGAATGTTGCTCTACACGTCTGTGCAGAGACTTTCACGACCAGTAGTATATTACGGGAGAAATCTTTGGTTAAATGCATCGAAGCCTCAAGTTAGTCCATAATTTTGCTGTTTAGAGTACGCATAAAACAAAATGCATTTAAGAAAGTAACAAATTAGTAGATAGAAAGATGTAGAAAAATACAGAGAGTATTTATAGCTTTAGATGAAGGAGGTCGCTCCAAGAATAACGTAGATAAATAAAATCTAAGTTTTCCTGATTTGCACACCTAGACAGTTTTTACAAATATTTTGGGATACAAATAATAGCGAGCGGAGAAACCCCTCGGACGCCCGACCTCGCACTATAAATAACGTGTGTTCTAACGAAATCAGGCCAGTCACATTTTGAAAAACTACAGCGAGCGCAAAAACGTTAGTATATAGTGCCTTGCCTTCTGTATCTGAAAGCAGACCAGTATAACTATTAACAGCTCGACTGTATGTGCCTGAGGGTAAGAAAGAATGTATATATATATATATATATATATATATATATATATATATATATATATATATATATATATATATATATATATATATATATATATATATATATATATATATATATATATATATAGTTTAAATAATTAATTCATTTGTGCGTTAGGAAGTGTGTCGCATGTGTTAGGAAACTACGGTGTCTTGCTGGCGGACTTACAGGCATGTGTATAATTCTGGAGGCAAAAGCCAGCCTTGTGAAATGTTTACAATAATTGAGAATGAAGGCAAAAGTGTGTCTGTAGGTTTAGAAAAGCATTTAAAGAATTATTTCTTGATGGAATGGTACACTCACCAGGAACGTAAGGACGGATGAAAGCGATTGTTTTACTGGATTGTTTAAGTTATTACTTAGTATTTTATACTAGACCAAATCATTGTATGGAGGCGGATCATGGATAAATGGCTCTAACTAAGGATTTAGAGGGAAAGTGTAGTCACGGTGAACTGGAAGTGGGTATTACTGGTATAAATTGTCCTGTGCATTTGCTAGCACACTGTCTGATACTGTCTATCATCCCCAACTTTTGTGATCATGGGATAGTGATGGACCATATAGGGGTTACATTTATTTTGTTTCATGTTCTATCCTGTAAACCTAACTGCTCATAAGAGTCAGCCACTAATGAGGGCACTACTGGTGCAAGCGCCTTTGAAGTTCAGAAGGCCAGTTACCAAAGTGTCTACTGCCTGGAGGTATATCAAGTAACATTCCTGCCAGGAGAAAATGGGAACTATATTCTTTCCAAAAGATGAGTCAGAAACCAAGACAACTGTAGTGTCCAAATCCCACCACAATGATAGACAAAATTACTGATGATGACAAATGTGGGCATAGATTTATCCAGTGATAGCTTCACATTCAAGTGACAGAGAAATAAACTTGTTAGTATTATATAAATGTTCTTCCAGTGGAGATAATTAACTAAAGTGATCACCTTCAACAATTTTAATGTCTTTTGAGACTTTTTTGATTATTTTCAAATGCTTTATTGATTTAATGTTGTAAATTAATTTGATTTCATTTCAAGATTTTCAAACAGAAAAAGGAAACTGTACAAATAAATTGTAAATATTTACCAGCAGACTTACTTAATTAATTAAGTTGAGTTCAAGTTCTTGTTGGTAAATAATTTAGTTAATACCCCTAGCAGAGTCAACAACAACAATAATAATAATATAATCATAGGAGGATCTTGAGAGGGAGCCCATAGGGATCTAGGAAAATATAATATCATCATACCTAGAAACTTATACAGCTTGATCCTGCCTTTGATGTTGATACACCCTTATTCTTTTCAGAAAAGGGAGTATTTCTTGTAAGACCAGTCTCTTACCTGGCACTATCCTGGTATCATCTGATACAACTTTTTGTCCAGGATATTTTATATTTCAGTAATCAGCAACCCACTCGTGACAGTTACTTCCCTTTCATTAAATTCTACTTTGCTGTCACAAAATGTTTTTGTTCTGTTTCTTGTGTCTTTACACACCTTACTATGTTTATGAATGTCCATATTACTATAGATTTTGGTTCATTCACATATTGTTCACCAACATTACATTCGCCTTAGTATACACACACATTTTTCATTGATTTTTCTTACATAGTTTTCGAACTTATCGTTAGCATATCTTTTGTGACAAATGTTTTCATGCATGCTTTCCTTGGTTAATTCTGATTTGATATGCTCTATTCTCCCTTGACCGTTGACGACCTTCGTAGACTGTGTAAACTTAGTTACCTTAATACATATGAATTTCATTTTGACTTATAGTTTCTTTTGGACAAGGACTAGTGACAATTTTGTAATCTTCTATGGCCGTTGATTAATCTTTTCGCGATTACCTTTAGTCACTAATTGCGATTTTTCATTTACTTTACATAAGAAAAAATATCAAATTCTTTGATATTTTTTCTCCCCAAACGACCAGGGTAATTGTTAAAGATGATTTATAATGTAATTTTGCATGATGACCACACTTAGTCCATTAACAGTTAATATACGCGGTAATGTGTCTAACTATGGTTCATCGTGTACATGCACGGTTTTTGACTATTATTGAATGCAAAAATATTAATACGTCACTGGGAGTTATGACGTAATATATTTCGCACTAATTTATTCAAACGGTTGTTTCGAGGCCTTTCGTCTAAAGTATTCTTCAGAGGAAGACGTTCTTTTTCTAGCTCCCGATAACGGTTGAGATATAAAGTAATTTTGAGTGGCTGTAATTATCTGCGGAGGCCGCCACCTATTCAATATGATTCCAGAGATTTTGGAACTACTACGTAATTTGCAGAGGAGTATTCCTGGTTAGAAGTTTTTTACATCTTCATTTATCTGGTCCACATTACTTGGGTGATAACCTTTGATAGGCACCTTGTAGTACAGCGGCCGGAGATGAATAGATGAGACGAGACTGTTGAGGATTTCATTGATGTATGTATATTCAAGTTGCCCACGTATGAACTTATGATTTCGTCTGAATAAATATGTCGTTACCTTGTGGACCCATCCACCAGTGCCTTCTGAAGTTATTTCGCATCTAAACTTTCTGTTTTGTAACCCCACGACATTCTACAAGTCGTTATCAGCACGATACACTCATACAACCAGAATTTCAAGAATCAAGTTATACCACTAATAACTCTCAATAATCCCAACTGTAACACAAGTCATATATGAATTATACATAATATACAAAAGGAAAATAAAACAGAAACTTATCCACTCAGCATTTCTTCCTATGCTGGCTGTGGCGTGCCTATTTTTTTTTATTAATGTACGGACTGCAGTGCCCCCTTGGTAGTGGAGGTGTCCTTGAAGTGATGGAATGCGAGAGGATAAATATTCTAAAGTAACTCTTATTTAGGCACTGACGAAAACCACAGGCTACAGGCATATAAATATTTATTTGGTGATAACAAGCGCCATCGTGCATAGCATATTCAGAGGAGCCATTAACAAATAGTACACAGTGTTCAGTACAACTACTGATAGAGCGGTCCAGTCACGTTCTGTCCTACACTCTCACGCTCCTCACCGCTTCAATTATCAATGTAGACAATTAATTATTATTATCTTATCTTCATGCGTGCAGACCTCTCCAGTACGTCATGATACAGTCATTCATTGACCAGGATCCATATATATATATATATATATATATATATATATATATATATATATATATATATATATATATATATATATATCTTACGCCATCTTTTTCCACTGATGGTCTCTCAGTAATACAATCTAGAGGACGTGGTACTATGACCCGCCTCAGATCGGCTAAGTTAGCAAATAACTATATCACTGTTACTAAACTGCGTGCATAATACTCCATGTCAGAATGTGAGAAGTTAATGTGATTGAATTTACAACAGGCCCCAAGTTTCGGTTCCTAGCATTTATTTACGTTTTTCAGGGAAAGATTACGGTGGGATTTTTATCTTATTCGTTTTTTTTATTTCTCTTTGTATAATAATCGAGTTTGGATTTTCTGTGTAGATTAAGAATTACGGTTTCTAGCAAAGATGGTAGTTTTAACTTTTAGACTGGCACCAGCGCGCTGTTTCATTGAGATAATTCGTTCATGGAAGATTTTCCAGTGTAACATAATGGCAGAGCATTTTCGGTTCTTCTCAGTGAGCGCGCTATAATTTTTAGTAAGGGTGAAATCAGATGGGGGTAGAGGGGGAGTTTTAAGCGCGTGGAAACAGGTCAGCAACGGAAATTTTCCGCTTGACCGTAAGTTCTAAATTTAGAAATGACCGTGGGCGATTCCTGGCACGTTGGTTGGTTCATAGATCGACCCGCTTAAGAACAAAGCCTAGCTATGACTCACGCGTAGCGTGGTCTGGGGTAATAAATAAGCGGGATTCCCTGGCAGAAGTGGGAGATTTTGTTTAACTTCTACGCCTTGGGAAAGAACTG
This sequence comes from Oreohelix idahoensis, assembly GCA_024509875.1. Taxonomy (NCBI): domain Eukaryota; kingdom Metazoa; phylum Mollusca; class Gastropoda; order Stylommatophora; family Oreohelicidae; genus Oreohelix; species Oreohelix idahoensis. The sequence continues at coordinate 211,610 of JAMPIV010000727.1, read as the reverse complement.
CCGACTGCTCTTTCGAGAGAAATTCGTGCTGGTAAATATGAAGTTAATTAAGCTTTAATAGTTTATGAGATTTTTGCAGAGTGGTTCTAGGAGTTTAAGTTAATTCATAGAAGTAGAGCCATCAATGCTATAATTTTAATTGAATATAACTGACAGCGCAATTAGGTATTTTGTGAAAAGGTAGTAGGGAATTTGATAGTTTCCTCAGAGTAGCTGTTTATATAAATTGGAATATTACTGTTATTTGTCAGAAGACAGGGGATCTAATTTTTCCTGGATTTGTGATTTTAAATGGTGCAGCGTAAAACACGCTCACGGAATTAAATTAAATTTTAGTTCGTAACGGACATGCCATGAGTTCCCTCTTATCTAAATTATTATCAGAGTGCATTCATTCTTTTTATGAGATAATGAAAGCTTAAAGATGGTAGATGTTAAATACTATAATTTTGAGACACGATGCACGTAATTTCATTGTGATTTTCGAGGATTTGGAGAGAGGGGTACAGGAGCACGTGCTGTGTCTAATTTTTAGTGGGGTGAATCTGATAACGGAAGAAGGGAGATAACGAGGCATGCATTGTAGAATAGGATTTCAGTTCCTTTAGAGATTTTAATGTCCATTGTTATCAGAATCGGGTGTAAATAATATTCCAGACTCGTGGGTGTAGATTTCTCAATATTTGAGTTATAATATTAGCGAATAATACGCTAGGGTTTTGGTGTGTATTTAATTGTTCAAGTGTGTGTAAATTACCAGCGGACTAATTTGTGTAACGCTGTGGTAATAGAACGAGTGGCTTTAAATGTTAGAGCATGGGAAATTGTGTATTTTTCTCTGTGTGGGTAAAACCTACATTTTGAAGTCAGCAGTTACGGGTCTAGTTGGGATTTTTAATTAGTCCCTTATTTAATAGACATATGTTTATACTGATGAATTCATGGAGACGGGAGATTATTGTCTCTGGTGAAGTCTATTGTATTTTGGTAGCCAGGTAAACACATCGATCATTGTTAAATAGTAGGGCCAGGAATTTACTGGCAACAGGTTCATTCAGTGGTTAGAATGTTGTGACGGGCTAACCTAAGCCGCCAGCATGTAAGAGATTAAGCCAGCTGAGTCTGGAGATTAGAGTGTCGATAAGACAGTATTTGAGGGAAAGTGGGGGTAGGCATGTTTACTAATCGCTGAAGCGATACTAGAGCATGGGAGCTGTATGGAAGATTTGAAACTTAAGTGTTAGAGATTTGAAACTTAAGTGGTCGAGATTGGAAAAACTTAAGTGTTAGATATTTGAGACTTAAGTGGTTGAAGAGTTGGGATTTAAGTGTTGAAGAGTGAGAGTTAAGGGAGTTAAGTGTTAAGGATATGGGAAATTTGTTGTGCGATATATATTTGTTATTGTTTTGTCCACAGCAGATATTTTCCAGGCGTGGCAGCGAGGGCTACAGTAGTCCTACAGCTGGCTAGAAGTTCGCCGGTCTTCTCAGGAGAAGAAGAGTCGGCAGAGCCAGAAAAGAAAGTGGAGTGGTGACAAGGTGGTCACTGGTGCAAAAGTTTTGTACCCAAGAGAGAGCAGGGAGCTGGAAGCACAGACTTCTTCAGCAAGAACAGATGTTCTTACCAAAATTCGGAGCTAGTTACGCTCATGTTAAACACACACTGATCATAGGCGCAGGGCCTAAAAAGTGTCGTGAATTTCGGGCATAATAATCCCGACAGCCTTGAGCCCACGAGCAGGGTATCCGGGCTACTGCAAAGTAATAATTCGTCTAGTTGGAAGCAGCAATAGACCACGTCCCGAGTTTAATTTACCAAGCAAGTCAGCAGCTACAACAGGCGGAGAAGAGGGGAAAGGGTTAACATCCCTCTTTACTGCACGAGATCGATAGAGAGAAGGAGAGTAGTGGAGGAGTCGTTTCTGTAGGAACTAGGAGTGTCAGACAGACACTGAACATAACATTGGAACTCAGCAAGTCATCTGTAAGTTGTGTCGGAGGTGATAGAAGGGTTCTGGTCATGGACTTTGTGATAGTCAGAGAATATTTAGCCTTGTGATAGTCAGAGAATATTTAGCCTATAGTGGAGCAGCGGTGTAGGCACGTCATTTGTGTAGAACCACGTCTGCAGACAGACGAACAGTAGGAGTTAGGGTGTGTTTACACGATATCAGGTTGATTAGGAGAAAGACGGATCTGGTGTTCGAGATCCTCCTTCACATGTTGTTGTATTACTTACCTTTCTTCCTTACAGGTTGAGGGGAGGGCGACCGTGGGGTTACCTTACCTAATCACTTGAAATTAATTGTTATGTTTTTTTTTTCCAGGTGTGTGTGTGAACACGCATGTTAAATTCTATTTTGTAGTATGTTCTATGAATTTTCTGTGGTGTAAATAAAATCCATTGTAAATTTTCCGGCTGGATCAGTCACTTACTTCAACCTATATGTTGTCTGTAAGTGGTGTCTGTGGTGTTAAGTAATTAAACCTTATCCCAGTTTTGGTAGCTAGAGGTAGTGAGGTTATCGCAAAACGTTACGTCACTTAGTGGCAAGGGAGAGTCAATTTCGGTTCTCGACCCTTGACGCCAATAGCCTCATCTCCCACAGTCACTGTTATTTTCTTCTGAAATCTATCTTCTTAGTCTTTCTTTCCACTAGGGTCTAGTCTATTTAGGTAGACAGCCTCTAGTCTTAAATCCACTTCGTGACACAGAACCACTCCATTCTGGCATCCCAATGACGCCTAATATATGAACAGAACAAGTCTGTTAACACCAACATCCATGAAATACTTCGAGCACACAGCCACGAGCTGATACCTACACAGAACACATAACGGATGCCCTCGATTTTGCATATTCCCGCGCATGACCAAATTGGCGTCCGCTATGCAAATGAGTTAATGACGTCATATCGTACGTACCCACAATCGCTCATAGTTGACCCATATCGGGGTAAACACTGTGGCGATATACACGGCCCTACTTAATTATATATTTTGTGTGCCACAGTTACCCCCCTTGGACTGAGGAGAAAAATGCAATTTTTCTACTCAGGGGTTGGTGACAAAATAACCCAATGTTTATATAGTACAAGTAGTCGTTGGAAATATCGTATAATTGACGACCCGAAAGTACGTCAATTCTCCCCCTCCCCCCCTCATGTTTGCCATGATAAAGCAAATTTAACACCGAGGTGAGGGTATTGATATCAAAATATCAAAACCTAATCTTCACTCATGTCAAAACAATTTGGCTAAATAGAGGTGGTTGATATGACTTCTAGTAACCCCAACAACCTATCACATAAACACATCCATACTAGTCAATCATTCTCAATCTAGTGTCATACAATACCTGTCAGCGTCTTGTCATGTCAAGGACAGACTAAATTGATACATTGCCTAACAGTGCATTGTTAATGTATCATATCAAATGCCGTATATGTCATACTCATGTACAAGCAACCACATGCAATGGAATACATGAGTTAATACATACATGATGAGAGTCAAATATTTTCTTGTGTTTTTCTCTTTTGCATTTGCATATCATCTTTTGTTTTATTCTCTCACAAGCGTCTTTTATTCATAATATCAATGGATGATATAACATGATAATGATAATAATAAACATAGTAGATCAAGACATGTGATTAGTGTACCGTGATTATATAGAATGGTAGCAAATTGAGTATGTGACAATAGCAGAGTCCTGAATCCTCTCTGCAAACACTTGTGAATTCTTTTTTGACTGCAGTCTTATCAGTGAAAGTAGTTAGTGTCATGTAAGACCAGATGGATTCTCAGTAAGTATCAGACATCCCAGTCAGCACAATATAGCAATACTGCACATCTACATTGCAAGTTTAGACGAACATGTTCATTGAATGAACTGCATGCACAAGTATATAAAAAGTTACCAATTTGTCAGAAACAGCAGAATGATTTATAGTAATCACTGCTAAAAAGTATTATCGTACATCTAAATTATGAATGTTCCTACATTTATTAAAGAGTACAAATTCATGTGACTATGTTCAATACATAACAATATGATGTTTCTTTTCAATGTCCTTGCTTTACACTGTAGTTAAAAGGGACTTAAACATTCACACAAGTTATGTCCCTTCGAAAAAAGTAATTTATCAGGTAATTTTCCCCCGACAGTTTACATCCATTTCCCGGTCGGCATTCAATGTTACGAAATTCATGCACCATTTCCCGCAACAACATCATTGATTCTTGTAAGCAAAAGTCTATGGACTCTATTGCGAACATTAAGTTTAGTGGGATAGTGTATCTCCACTAATGTCGCGGGGTTCTTTAATGAATTTTAATGTCGAGAAGGTGGTGTGAATTTTCCCGTGTTGTGCTCGTGAATGTTCTGCGGGGTTTCTCTGTGTTTGTCCTACATTGACTAAAGAGTACAAATTCTGTGTGACTAATAGGTTCAATACATAACAATATGATGTTTGTTTCAATGTGGGCCTTGCTTTACACTGCCACACAATACTTATGACACATTCACACACAATGTTCTTCGAACAAAAATAATTTATCAGGTAAAATGTGTCCCGACAGCACCCTGGCATAGACGTAACTTTTAAGTTCTGCAGATTCCTATTCACGTAATAGAAGAAATATTAATCCATTGGGATGCGACACATTTCCCAAAACAGATTACTAATACATAATATAAATGAAAGTATATGGACTCTATTGCGATACATGAATGTTAGTGTGTATGTAATATCTCTCATATAATGTAATATATATAAATATTCTGAGCTATATATATGAATATTAATATCAGCCCTATATATATATGGTGTATATAATTTTCCCGTATTGTGCTCGTGAATGTTATGCGGGTGTATCTCTGTGTTTAGTCTTGACTTGATGCTGTGTTATATATATGTTGTGTGTATTATAATATGCCCATAATATACCACAGACTGTATATACATATATGGAACACCACATATCAGATAAATAAAATCCTATATATATCCTGGCATAGACGATATATATAAGTTATGGACAGATTTTATATCATACGTATATATACAAGAAATTATTATATATACACATTCAAAACAGATATATATATATATATATATATATATCAATGTTAGCCAATATGAACACTTGGCCCTATAATAAATTCCTAACCGCATAATAATGATTCTAGTGCCTTTGAGAACTATCAATAGTATATAAATATGATATATATATATAATATATATATGCATATCCGTTGTGAACAGTCGTTAACCCACGACTTCGTGAGCTGTCATGTCGTGACTGTTTATGAACACCACTATCAGCCCTTCTCGTTTGTGTTAAAACATCAACAATCATCATCAACAATCGTATGTGAACATGTATTCATAGTTGAGAAGGTGTTTCGAGGTGCAAAATCTTCGATACCAAAATGACCAAAATATCGAACCTACTTCACACCGCGAAACAGTCCTCAACAGACTCGTACCTGAACTTGCATACGGCCGGTCCCCTCGCCATGCAGTAGTGGTTTTACAATGTCCATTACATGCCACTGGCAAGACAATAGTCATCTGTGTACATTCAAATACCTGAGGTAGGCGAGGTCCTAGAGTTTTTTATCTGTCCCCGATGCAGAGATGGCACAAATCCACCGTAAGCAGTTGTACATCTCGAAAGGACATCTGCAAGGTTGTTTTCAGAACCCTCGATCGCCCGAATGGTATATACATAGGTTTGCTTACTGAGAGCATGTCTCGTAGTGCGTTGATTAGAAAAGTTGGCTTTCTGGAGGTATGCCAATGCTCTTTGATCTGTTTCGATCACAAATGGTGCACAGATGGGGAATCTTTGTAGTTTGGCCACACTCCACGAAATGGCCAATTTTTCCCGCTCGATTATCGGATATCTTTCCTCTGTTGTAAACAGCTTCCTACTAACGTACATCACTGGGTGAAGCATATTGTTGTGGAGCTGCATCAAAGACGCTCCAATCGCATATTGTGACGCATCGCACCTTAAAGTAAAGGTTAGGAAAGGGCTAGGCAATCTCAAAATTGGTGCCTTTGAGAACAAAGACTTTATACAATCTAAAGCACGCAGACACTGCTGTGCCCAAATTACTTTTGTGGGACTTTCTTTCTTCAGCAAAGAGGAAAGTACACTGGTCAACTCAGATAAACGAGGAACAAATTTCCTGTAATAGACTACTAAGCCTAACAAACTCATGACTTATTTTTTTGTTTTAGGAACCTCAAGATTAAGAATTCTAGAGACAGTGTTCTCGTCTGTCATCACAAATCCGTGAGATATCTTATTCCAAGGAAAGAAATCTGTTTGAACCCAATCTGAACTTTAGAAGATCTAGCAGTTAGATGGTAACTACGAAGTGTATCTAGCAAAGTTTTAAGACCCCAAAAATGGTCTTGCCACGAATTGTGGAAGAAGCAAATATCGTCGATATACGAGATGAGATCAGGACGATTGGAAAATAGTATTCTCATCATATGAACAAAGGTGGCTGGTGCGTTGACCAAACCGAAAGACATAAAATTAAACTGACACAATCCGTTAGGACCAGCAAAGGTAGTGTAAGATTTAGACCTGTCCGTCAGTGGGATCTGCCAATAGCCCTTTGAAAAATCAAGCTTGCTGAAATAAGTGGCAGGTGATAGTTTTTCTAACAAAGAATCAAAGATAGGCATAGGTTCTGCATCCGGAATAGTCAGGGAGTTAAGGCGACGGATGTCGATGCAAAGTCTAATAGTCTTATCTTTTTTCCTAACGATGACTAAAGGAAAAGCATATGGCGACTGAGATGATTCAATAATCCCTCATTTGAGCATGTTATAAATTTGCTGGTCTACTTGGGTCTGAAAATTAATAGGGATTGGATACGGTTTAATGATGTTGTAACTGTATGTCATGAGAAATGATATCAGGAATGTCAGTTAAGACATCCGGGTAGGAGTGTAAACGATTCGAGATCTGGTTTTATTGATCTGGTGTGAGATCATGAGAAATAGAGATTTCTCTCCACTATTCAGAAGGTTGAAGAGGAATAAAAGATAGTGGTCGAGATACATCTGAGGATTTCCCAATAGCCGAACAGGACAGCTGGTAAAACTCTGTCCCAATCCTGTGGAAACTTAGTTGTAACCTTGCCTAGCTTCTGCTTTAGCGTTTTGTTGAATCTTTCTGCTTTACCGTTTGCTTCTGAGTGATATATGCTACGTAGCGATCAGTTAATTTGGAAATCTTTCTTCACCTGTGCCAAAACCACTGATGTCAACTGTTTCCCTCTATCTGATAGTATTTCCTCAGGGAAACCTAACCTGCTAAAAATTATCCTAAGTGCGTCAGCAACGTCTATAGTTGTAATATTCTTAAGTGGCATGGCTTCAGGCCACTTTGTGCGCAAGTCAAGGCAAGTAAGGATAAATCTGTGGCCTCTAGCTGACATTAGAGGCAAAGGGCCTATAATATCAATAGCCATTTTAGCAAATAGTCTATTGGAAATGTCAAAAGCTTGGATCGGTGCTTTCTGTAGTGCACCTTTGTTTGCCACCTTCTGGCATGTATTGCAAGTCCTACAAAAAGTTTTAACATCTCTGGTGACACCTGGCCAGAAGAAATTGGACAACACTCATTGTTTTGTACGTGATATTCCAAGATGACCTGCGCAGTTCACATCATGCGCAGGTTATAAAATAAATGGTCTAAAGTTAGCTGGCACCATGATTTGTTTTCTGTCACTAATTAGCATCTTTAAAATTTCTAAGTAAGATACCATTCTTGATGGTGTACCAGTGAATGGCAATATCATTGTACACCACATCATCCCTTCTAGGAATCTTAAAAAGTTTTTTTAATGATTTATAATTTTGTTGCATTCCGCCAAATGACTCTTTACTGACGCGTGCAACATGTAAACTTTCATCATCGTTATTTTCCGTTATAGTATCACCGTTGGACTCAGCCCGAGCTTGAGCTCGTGTTGTCACTTCGTTAGCAGCCACTAAATGTTGGTTTTTACAACTTTTAATTTCATCTTCCGAGCGCTCTTTTGCTTCCAAGGTTATCCAGCATCAATTCACTGAATGTGTTTGGTAAGATACAAGCAAGAACGTTCCCTGTGAAGTAAGGCGTGTTTATATAGACATAAGTGTCGTGCTTAGATAGGTTTTAAAGTTATTTATGGTCCCGTCTGAGCAGAGGTGATAGTGGTAAATATGTGAGAATAAAGGTGTAAGAAATAGATTTTCACGAGGGAATAGTGTAAGAGGAAGATTCGTCTCTGGAATGAGTAGTTTCTTTACTCCAGCCTATCTATACGACTATATTTTAGTATAAGACAACCTTTCTCTCCCTATATGAAATATAAGTTACACTAAACCCACCCACACACACAATTATGTGACAACAATACACACAAACGTGAAAAAACTATGGTTAATTGGGTATGGGTCTGACCAACACACAAAGTAAGTTCTTTTTGTTGTTAATTATCATTAAACTTTTACAACATCAAAACATGTAGAGAAATCAATAAATCATGTTTACAGACATATGAAAATAACCGAATAAGTGCACTAGCCCTTGTTGAGAAAAATATCCCAAAAAGAAGTTAATAACCCATAGGTCAAGGATTAACACTAGGTTACAGAATAGACTGTGAAGAACGAGTTCCCACTAAATTACTACTCAGTAAAGTACACAAATTAAGCGAAATAAAAAAAGGAAGTTAGCACAATGATTGTAACGAAGGAAAATATTCACTCAGTCACTCTCTCTCTCTCTCTCTCTCTCTCTCTCTCTCTCTCTCGCTGTGGCCACAAACAATCTCGCTTACCCACTAGTGGTGTTGATATCCCTTGAGAAAAATTACTATAGTTCCTGAACCTATACTGTCAGGTGGATTGCCCAAATCTGGCCCCAGTCCAGCCTATAAATAGAATAATAATTACAAGGTGGACGCCAAATTTGGTGGTTTAATTTTTCTTGGATGACAACAAGTTTCACCGCGAAGAGTTACTGAAGCAAGACGTGCTCTGGACGTTCACAGTTGCAAAAGGAGAAAAATAATTCCAGTATTGCGAAGCATCTGGTTGCTAAGACAAATGTTACAATATGTAAAAATGATGATGATAAATCCTATCGGCTGGCTCTGGTGAGTGCCGATTCTGAAATAGCATATCTCTTCTGGATAAAAAATCCGCTTTGGATGCGACTATCAGAAGTCGGGATAATCTTTCTTACCCCAGTGGGCTGATAAAATTTAATAAATACCTCTGGTGTTTAGAGTCCACTTAACCTTTATGATTAAAATGTCAGTTACCCTATGTGGCCGGTCCTGTTCGCAAACGAACTTAGAGACGCGTAAGCCAAAGGAACACAACTTCAATCTAATCAGTAAAAATGGAGGAAAAGTCAACATGGATCACAATGTACCAAAGTATTGGCCAAATGAAGCCAATTAAAAAAACTGCTGGTAGCCGTTGATCAGGTTGCCTAAGGATAAAGGAACATTACGAAAAAATTACTGCTAATAATATCTGCATATATATATATATGTATATATATATATATATATATATATATATATATATGATATATATATATATATATATATATATATATATATATATATATATATATATATATATATATATATATATATATATATATATATATATATATATATATATATATATATATATATATATATATATATATATATATATATATATATATATATATATATATATATATATATATATATATATATATATGGAAGGGGACGCGACAATCTCTTTATGCTTCAGGTAAGATGCGTCAAAAATGGTAGTGCCGCTCCCGAAAGTGACAAAAAAACTGATTTATTTTTTTCACCCGTCCTTCTGCTGACGCTCTGTCTGGTTTAACTTTCCCTTTTATACTCGTAAACTTGAGTTATGTATATTTTGCACCTGTCTTTGGCGAAACAATGTTTTCCGACTGAAATAAATCCGGAACCGTTCTTAAGTTGAAACAATTTATGTGGAACTGTCTTTGTAATCTTGTACTTGTCGCTTAATATATTGTTATTGATTCTCGACTACCTTCCCGCTTCTCCTTTCAGGCTCCTACCCCGGTAGATATGACCTTCCACTGCAACCGCGTCGGTCACGACTGGTCGCCATTTTTTCATGTGCAGTTTGCGTGAGTTCAGTTTTCACACGTTATATATATCCACACTGTTAACTAATCTTGATCACAGAAGTAGTCCTGGATATTCCCCAAAGCTTGGCCTCCATATGCTGGCTGTGGCGTGCCAATTTTTTTTGAATGTACGGACTGCAGTGCCCTCTTGGTAGGGGAGGTGTCCTTGAAGTGATGGAATACGAGAGGATAAATATTCTAAATTAACTCTTATTTAGGCACTGACGAAAACCCCAGGCTACAGGCATATAAATATTTATTGGGTGATAACACGCTCCATCGTGCATAGGGGTTCAGGATTCCTCCATCTTCTGTTGCATTTGTTACTGATCCATCTTTTCATACAAGGGTCCAGATGTTGCTGTGGTAATGTTTGTGTAAAGAGACATTATTGAAACAATAACAAAAGCCAGAGAATTTTGCAGCCTTAGGAAGTCAATAAGAGGAAATCAGTAACATTGCAATATATTACAATGAATAAGGAACACTATGTACTGAAATTACCAACGGGCTGATCACCCGTTTGCCAGTCACTTCGATTACGGAAACAACAGCAAATGGATTGATTTGCCGTTGCCCTAAAGACGCCAATAGGCGTGATGGGAAACAATGGCAAAGAAAACCTATCTGCTGTTGCCCTAAGACGCCACTAGGCGTAATGGCCACTGACTGCTTTGACGGTCGGTGGCTAAGGACGGAAGAAGAAGAATGTACTGAAATTAGAACCAACACGGGGTTGAACTCAATATTCCACGCACAGGATAAACGTTACATACTTTGTGCATGCGCCCAACAAAAATAATAATAATAATTAATCAGTCATCGCGGAATTATACAGATCTAACACGTTCATTGAATAACCCAATTTTGTATTTCTTGGGAGACAGCAGCGGCGTTCCATACTGGATGGAAGTTAGACAAAAATTTAGGTTTATTTATCCTCCAGCAGAATATCACCACTCTTCAACTCCCCAAGGAGTTCTACAAACTTATGCCAAGTCTTCCTGTCACGTGCCATCAGCTTTCCACGTCATCTTCATCTCCGTCATGTCTGTCTCCAGTTCTATTTCTCTATGTATCTGTGGCCGGGTAGGTAGTTGGGGGTTGCTGTTTGTACAGAGAGTGTTAGATTGCTAAACTAGCTTGTACGCTAGAGATTGAAATTTCTCTCCTACAGTCTTACAGGAGTTTTCCAGGTTCTGGGACGATCCTCTAAGGTGTATTAGTTAGGAGCAGTTAACAAAGCATTATAGGTTTCTTAACAGACGTTCCTTCCTTCCTTTACAACATATAGGTGTAGCAAGGTATATAAATGGACGACCTCTCTTTGGTCTCAACGTGAATTTTATTCAACTCCACTTATATACATAATGGCGTGAAGGTTAACAGTATATTTCATTCAAATACCATGGTACATTGCTTTCATTAACATAGCGTAGGGGACTGACATCATGTGAATCACTCAGATTCAACATTTGAGGAAAATTCTTCCCTGCTCAATACCATTGAATGAGTAAGTATATGTTTGCAGTTCATCACTCTGCTTGTTCATTTATTCAATAGCTCTGTTTCATACCGCCATGATTTTTCCTTTAGATTTGCAAAAACCATCCTGTCTCGACCTGTCAAATATTATAGGATAATTAAGGCGACAACTTACTGTCTTCCAGTTCGGAATTTAAACACAGATAAGTACACTTTCAAATTGAAGCACGACAAACTTCAGATTTTCTAATCCCACAATTAGAAAAATCTTGATTGCAGTAAACCACTGCGTTCAGACACATCTGGTTGTCTCTCAAGCTAGGCACGCATACTGACTTTTTGGTTCTGGGGCGCTGGGGAAATCGCGTCTGTTCTAAATTTTCTGAGCTCACGATTGGATAAAAACTAATCTACGCTATTCTTTTTTTTATGGTCTCTTTCTACTATAACTTTCCGGTTTACTTTTTATTTTTCTAACAAATTCTTATCAACCAAGCTATAGTCTGTTTTTGGTTAGAAGTGATAATTCCTAAAAGTGACGCACTCACTGTCACATATAGATCCCGGGGCTCCGCAAATGTATGCCGTAGGGAGACATTTGAGTACTATCTATAACAAAAATCATCCCAAGAATTTCTAAGTCTAAAAAAAATTTAAAAAAAAAAAATTTCAAGTTCAAAAATTTTCTAAGTCCAAAACTTTTCGGGAAAATTTAACGAAATTCCTACATCTGAGCTCCTATGTCTACATGGGACTGTCGTCTATAAAGGGGCCTTATTGATGGACATCATCTCCAAAAATTTTATATCATCTTTCATATCACAACCTTATTTCATCAAATGTACCAATTGGCAACACTGACCAACAAAAATATTCTCAACATCATCCAATACAGAAGGTCGTCACTAAAAAATGTGACGAGTGGCAACCCTGGAAAATATGAGCAATAATATATCATTTTTGCATAACTTAGTTGCATTATCTAAATGCATGTTGACAACATACTGTTTGTCATTGTGGGGAGCAGGGTGTAACATCCTTTCTGTTCCTGTCATTGGTTCCATATCCTAAGGCTTCGAGTACCCTAAAAATTGTTGAAGCTATTTTCTTTCTGATGTTCCACAATCATGGGTGTAATTTATTTATTTAGTTTCCAAGTATTTACACTTTATTCATAAAGATTTTGAAGGTCTCCAAATCTTTATTGTCCTGATGATCTTCTTTTCATAAAACAGTTTATCCTTCCTTGGTTATCCATCATGTTTTCTTTTCGAGTAAATGATCTAGTTGCTCATTGTTATTATAAAAAAATCTCTAGGCATATGGGTAAAGATTTCTAAATTATAATGTAACCATTAACATGTTAACATGCAATCATATTTTACACAATAAAAGCACTAAAACCTCATATATTTGTGTCTGAATGTTTCCTGTATTTGACATTTTCTAAATGGTAAGTGTATAAGTTTGTTCCAAGTCCATCACTGTAGAGAATGTTCTATATTACATTTTTTTTTCTTCAAAATATGTGATGTTTGTCTCCAATATCCACACAGGTAATAGGTCTGGTGGTGATCCTGTCCATTTACGACTCAGCCATTTCTAATTGTTTGAAATCTATATTTTTTTTTTCATTTTCTGTCAACACATTATTCTCATATGTGAGCCATAGCTTAAAATTATTTATTATTACTAGTCTTTTTTCAAGAAAAATCAACTTTGCACTAACTTTGTTGCAATTATCATACATCAACTTATTCAATCAATCATCAACACAATATGTTTACAACATGTCATTGACATAAATTTTCAATATTCCCATTTAAGACAAGGTTCCTGGCACTCTGGTTACTATGTATCCCTGTTATCTTTGGTTCCATGTATATAGTGTAACATTTTTCTTCTTTTGTTCTTTTAAGTTCAGTATATCATTTATGGCGTTCCAAAATTCCATGCCATGAGGATCCTGTCTTGTTCTCCTGTTATCACTAATAATACATCCTTAGTGAACCTTATGGGCTGTATCTGTCAATGTTTCTCAACAACACATCATACAATCATATATATATAACCATCAACTCGAATGTCTCAATTCTGTAACAGTATACAACAAAAATATTTTATATTACATTATTTGCATTGTCAACACCAGTTCTGCCTTCGCAGGTCGAAGGTTTTTCAGAACTATATGGTGTTTATAACATCTGCTGCTACAGCCAGATGATCAATTTAAATTTCTTAAATTCACAATAATTTAAGTTAATTATTATTATGGGGCATGAGGAAAATACGTATTCCTATGTTGATCCATGATGCAGCAATATGTTGTTCCCATCTAGGTATTCTTTTATAATTTCATATCCATCCATTGTATATGGATCCATGACACGTCAGTCCGTGGGATTACATTGTTTTTGGTCCATATATCGTAAGGGGCAATCCAATCTCAGTATTGTCACAATGTGTCAATCATTTTTTCAATCCTCTGGTTTGTTTTATTATTTAGTTTAAAATACTATAACCATTTCAATATAACCATTAGCAAGCAATAGTCATGTGTATTCTAATTTATTATAATCAGGTTCACAATATAAGTCAAGTGGCAAAAATATCAAGAATATTTTCTCCCAAAATGTGGAGATACTACACAATCTCTTGTCTCTTGTGTAATACAAATATTTAATCATTTCATTCCATTATTATATTATTTTGTCCATAACCTCTGTGGTTCTATGGGATATTCATACTCCATTTGTATATCCTTTGTCCATGGGTGATCCAAATCTCGTATGGTTCCATTATGTGGCAATCCTTTGTCCTTTGATTCGTTTAATGTCCATGGAAATCCATAAAATTGACCAATTATTTTAACGTCTTTCTTTCGTTTCCACGAAAAAGACTATAATATTTGTAACCAACATTAATGTGGGGCATTCATGCATAATCCTTATCTCAACCACATCCTTTGTATTATCATATAGTTTCATTATAACACTGTAAAACCTATATAATGTCACAGGCAACCTTCATAAAGAGGTGCTTCTTTTTTTTCATGTGTCAACAGCAGTATCAGGGAAAAGGTGGCAATGTATTATCTCTGGGGTGAGCATACACAGATGCTGTCAAGGGGTATTCTAATCTGCAGAATCAGCATGCGCAGATGTCTCTTTTTTTTCGTTTAATCTCCATTGTGTCCTTGACACCTTTGGTTCCATAGGATTATCATAATTCATTTGTTTGTGTCTCTTGTCCAATGATAATCCATACATTTATGGTTCTCATATGCAGCAATCATATTCCTCTGATTTGTTCTATGTTCATAGATTCCAGAAAATTTCAATTATTTTCTCTGTTATTTCGTAACAACCTAAAATTATTCATTATCCCATCCCAATGTGGGCATTAGTGCATAAACCGCACAACAAAACATTAGTTGTGTCAACATAAAGTTTCACCATAATAGAAAATGGCATCTTCATCATCACTAAACAGTTGCTTCTTCCTCTCATGTGCCATCAGTGATTATCATCCGGTAATGGGGGTGTTCAAATCTGGGGTCAGCATACATAAATGCTATAGAAGGGTATTTCATTTGCTATGTCAGCATGTGCAAATGCTATTTTTAACATGGGGCAAAGGCAGCATCAACAAATAGTTGCAATTTATTCAATCTGGGGTCAGCATATACAAATGCTTGTACAGTATCAACAGAATACTGCTGGGGTGTCATCTGCATAGTTGTCATGTGCAGAGATCATGTTGATAGGGTTATGACTGGCATAGGTAGTATGAGCAAAAACTAGTTGCTCACTCTGATGTGGTGATTTATTTTTTTCTTTCCTTCTATATCAGCTGCAAACATCAGGGCAGTCAATGTTATATGCCATTGGCCTATAGTGTCATCAAAATGTGTGAGGGTGGCATGTAAACATATAACATATCCTATAAAAACATTCAAAATGTTTTCTCTTTTTATTTTTTTATTTTATGTCTTTTCTCTTTTTATTATTCAGTTTCATTTCTTTTCTGTTTGATTTCTTTTCTTTGCATTTTCTGTTTTGTTCATCTTTTCTGGTTTGCATTTTTTTTTCTTTTCAATATATCAAAATTTCAATTCTTTTCTTTCAATGTATCACAATTACAGGAGTATGATAATAATCAGTTTACTAAACACTAGAGATACTACCAACTCTAAACAATAGGGCTGCAAGCAATAGTTAAGGTCAGAAAAGAATTTACATAGTAGTGGCTGCTGTCAATAAGGAGTGAGGAGAGGGTACTGTAAGTTCTTGATAGATAGGGGAAAATTTAAGATCTGCTGATTACAACATTATTGTAATTGGAAGGGATGGAAAATGATTTGGATAGAAAAGCTCATAAGTCTAGAATGTCGTCTCAAAATAGTGGAAAGGAAAATAGTAAGTTAAGGAGGTGTGATAGTGGAGTGAGGAAAATGTTACAATAGTGAATCAAAGGGCTGGATATGCAATCTCTTTTGCAAAGTGTAATAATTTTAAATAAATTTTGTATACATGTGTCGTGAGAAATTCTAATCCACATATATAAATTAAAAAGTAAATGTAAAGCCTAACAAATAACTTCAATAAAAGTAAAGAAGAATGGTAAAGAACAGTGCTGTCACAATGACTGTACTCGAAATCCCCCTTGTTTTCTACTTCGTCTGCAAATTGTAACGTTTCACGTTGATAGTAAAAGCCTACTGCTTCAATACCCTCTTTCTACGATAAAATGTGTACTCCATTTCTAAGAAAAACCTTGAGATACGCAAGTTGACCTATATTTAAAATTCCATTCATGTCATTTTATACACTACGTTACCAAAAACGAAAGACAGATGGACTAAGGATAGAAAGAAAGGGAGGGGCTGAAAGCCGGAACGCAGGCAATACTACCACAGTCTCGCGATACACAATTACTACCATCACGCGTGTAAGGCCACAAGCACTAGCTTTTTTCAAATCGACAGTGATAAAAAACACTACCCATACGAGAGTTAGTTTTTAAAAACCTGAAAAACGCTTATTGGGAAACATGACATTATACTGGTTTACGTTTGAAAACATTACAGTACCCAGACACCACATCGTATTCGAAGTGAACAGGAGGTAGAAGAAAATGCATATTTTGAACGCAGCACCTTAGCCCCATAAAATTTATATAGTTGGGTTCCTTAGGACTTGCTGACAAAGAATATGTTAAACGTTACGCAAATAGTCTAGGAATTACCAAATTATAGCCAAAATAAAATAGTGAGGGATGTCAGACAACACCAAAATCAGAATCGCTCAGTGGCAGATTTTCACACCACCATTGTACGGGAAATAGGTCCCCATGTTACCTCCTATTTGATTGGCGGAAAGTAAATGTAAGGCTAAACACGATTAGTCGGGCTATAAATATTGATTCTTGGTTGTTAGGGAAACGTGAGTAGGAGTACTTTTTTTGAAAAGCTGTGTAAACATGGCACAATTGGTTAGACCTGCCAATATAGTCAATCAGAGGCGTCAGGTCAGCACCACATTTTCAAATAAACTTACTAAAGAACCAGTGCGTTGAGCGCCAGTGCATATTTTTCTAAATAAAAGCCTGGGACATCGGCAGATCGAAATTGTGCTATATTCATTGCCAGTCAACGTAACTGTGTATTATTCCATGAATTGTGGTAAGCTTGAAATATTTGATATCCTTTTAATGAAAATTGAATGTAAATTGATAATTTATGTCTGTATATATGTGTGGTTCAGTAGCGAACATGAGGTAAAGCCTATATAGTGCTCCAACCTGAACAGAAGGTGTCGGAGGAAAGTAAAACTACATGGAATTGCCAAACAGTACACTGACACCTATCTTATTGACTAGAAAGAAATCATGCTGGAATTGCAGAGGCGTAGTAACCATTAGGGAGGAGTATACTGGTGTAAATTATTTCAGATGAAGCTGACAGTTGGCCTACCGCTCTGAACTCAGTGTTTGTTATGTAATGTGTTCAGTCTGTAAATAGATTATAAATTAGTTATGAAGTAGGAGGTCCAACCTTCTTGTTTCAGGGACCGTGGTCCTAAAGTTATTGAGCAGCACCTGGTCTGAGCTTTGCTGAACCTAGAGGCTGACAGCATACTCCTGGGTCCAGATAGTGACCAGTGAGGTGTCTCCAGAACACAGGGAGGCTATCGAGCAGAGGAGTCTTTCCCTGCCACCATCACGAAAGATAAGCGTCTGTGGCCAGAGGAGCTCAACATTATCCCCCCCCCCCCCCCCCTCAAAATCTGACTTTATAATAAAACAGAGGGAAAATACAGTGTTTAAATTGATAGGAACTGTGAACTTTTCCCCATACTATTTACAAGATAAACAAACACTTGAAGTCATGATGACAAATAACAACATAGCTTGAAAAAAACAAAACCAGTATTACCTCATATTACTACTACACAACTGACACACATAGGATAATATTAATAAAATATGTCACTACAAGGTTCATATTGATAAATTCTGTACATATAAATTGTAATTACAATTGATTGTGATTCCTGGTTCACTTTGTAGTTGAATCAGGACATATATATTAATGAAAGTAATTAATACATATTTATATTTGAAACTTTATCAGTGACTCATTTAAGATAATCTTATAGATGTTACATGTGTGTGAGTGTCACAGTGTTGTCAAGTGTGGTGGAATAAATTAAATTGTTTATCTGTCTGTTGTTGTTGTGACTTACACTTCATCATATACATACCCTAGACATTTAACGTAGTCATCACAATATTCCAGAATAATTCTGACTGAGGTATAATGTGGTAGCAAGTAAGGTTATCTGTAAAACACTACACCTATTAGATACAGATACCTTCACAGCTGACCTCAGGCAGTACACTAAGTCCCCTATAAATATTTATATCATCCCACTTTACCACAACATGCTAAAATAGATACACCTGTGGAGAAAAGAGGATAGCATGCAATAATAATTTTGGGTATGACATTTGTTATAATGTGACTAAATATGCTGTTAAGTAGATATCATAGTGGGATCAGTGCGATGGATCGAAGTGATAGATAATAGATGAGTTAAGATAATTGGGAACAAAGATATTAATATCAGGTAAGAAGAACATTTCTCGTGCAAGGGTGCCTGCATGAAGATGCACTACGATGCATGTAAAAGAAAACGCTGAGCTCTCGAGCTGCAAGGACAAAAGTCGAGCTAAGGAGGTATGAAGGATGGTTATTTCAAAATATACAGCAATCTCATAACAAAATCATTGTGACACATGTGCTATAGGTGAGGTTGGGTAAGTTAACATTCTAAACATCAAAAACTGTCTGTGACTAATGAGTGTGTCTGTAAACTCGTAACACAGTATCTTCTTAGTTTTTTTTTATATTTATTTCACAAAACCATAAAATGTCTAATTAAGATCATCTGTAGGCTGTTCTTGAGTTTTCTCTGGTCATCATTATTAGTATGGCTGGGAAAAAACTTTCTTAGTTAGGCTTTGACATCTCACACTGGGACTAAGTCATCTAGAACTGTCAATTATTACCACAGTCTGAAAATAGAGTACATGGGAAAGTTAGGTTACAACAGTGTCACTGAGATCAACAGTCACATATGCCGTGGAATGGCATGCACATGAAGACTTGGGCGTGTTTCAGAACAGCTTCGCTAGTTCCTTCAGTTTCTCTGCCATCGCTAACCTTGCAATGTCCCGACTGGTTAGGCGAGCATCATATTGAACAACTGTGGGTGCAATAGGTGAAACGATATTGAATGTTCGTTGGGGCGCTGAGGACATCAACGAAGGCGATGATGATTGCACTGTAGATTGGGGATGTGCGGCAGTTACATCTTTTGATTTGGAAGTAGGTGTATGTTTCGCCTTGATTTTTCGTCTGCTCTGGTTCAGTGGTACGTTGACAGTGTTTACAGTGGGCACAGCAATTTGCACACTGTTGCTTTTGACAGGTTGGTGGTAAGCTGCCGAAAATGGTACCGACTGTGATGTGGCCTGGGGATGTGTGGTTAGTACCTCTCGGCTTGGTTTCGAAACATGCCTACGTTTCTTCAACATTTTTCGTCTGACATGGTTTTGTGGCAATTTCATGCACTTAGTGACAGGAGATGATGCATCTATTGAAGAAAAACAGGTACGTTTGCCAGCTGCTTGAATCTTCGGGGATGAAGTACTAGCAAATGATGTATCAGTTGTGCAACCAGGACCAGGCGAATTTATACCAGAGTCTCCTTCATACTTGTTGGTTATCATCTCACCGTACGTTTGAACAGGACGAATATTGGATATTTCGTCGGTGTGAAAAAGTTGGTCTGTTGGTTCTTGTGTGTCCATGTCAGAATCTGTTCGTTCATTAGCAAAGGTGGAACTTGGGGGCCGGTGACGAAATTTTGCCTTCCGAAGAGGTCGATTAGAAGATTCTGTGGAATTCTTTTCATGTGTGGTTATCTTGCCTGTATTTTGATTAACAATGCCGGTGGATAAATACTTTTCGTGTGCAAATGTCTTGCCTTTATCTTGATGAACAGTGCTGGTGGATGGATATTTCTCGTGTGGGGTTATTTCTCTTTCATCCCTGTTTACTGCGTCTTTTACTAACCAGCGAATTTCGTCGCTTTTGGCAGATAAGTCCATATCAAATTTAATCTCCAGCATATTATACACTATCTTGACCGTGAGAATGTTGAGGTCACCCTTTCTCACAATCTTATGTATCTCTGCCCGCAGCTCTTCTGTGCTGGGACCAGTGAGTGGAATAGGTCTCATGAGTGTTTGTGTGGCTGACTGTCTCACCGCCGTTCGAGTGTGTTGTTTCAGTGGTTCACAAATCTGACCTGATGTGTCAGCGTCTGTCTGTGTGGCGACAGATGTCATTTTGGGCTCATTCATATGTATGTGTCGGGTTAGTCCATTTACACTGGGGTTACCTGGTGTCGTTTTTATTGTTATGTTCGTAGTACTGGCCTGCTGCCGTCTGTAAAATGGTTGTCGGCATGATTTTGGTGGTTGAATGTGTGCTCGAAAACCATCTTTCGTCGTGAGGAGATAAACTTGACTGTTCTTTGATGGAATGCTATTAAATTCCCAAATTTTTCTCGTTTTAATTTCATTGATGAAGTTTCTGACTTTTATTCTTTGAGCTCTGTCATTTAAGGTGGCCCAATGTTTGTTTCGTGGTCTTCGCTCTGGTTCTTGGGAGAAAAAATGTGGAGGTTGTTTTCTCTCAATTTTGTTGTGGCTGTTTATGGTCTTGCAAGTATAATACCTTCCTACTGAATCAGATGAAAATTCTACCTCTGTTTCAGGATACGTAATAACGTCTCTTATTTCAGAATATTCTACTGGCGTAAAGGGTTCAATCTTCCTGTTAGGCCTAGACGGGTGGTGCGGGGTGTACATTTTTCTGTCCGTGGCATAGCGAGAACCTTTAGTAAACTGTGCGGGTCGCATGTGCCTCTGGTGTGGGTATATTCTCCTTAGGTCCATGTTTGTGATTTAACGTTATAGTGGTTGCTGCTGTTGTTCTATCCCTAGTTGTTGGAAATTCTCTAGTAGTTGTTCCATCTTTTGTTAATGCTTATGCTTGTTTTCCTGCTCATTATAGAGGACTGGTCACTAGGCACCATATAGAATTATGTGCTCAATACCATTGAATGAGTAAGTATATGTTTGCAGTTCATCACTCTGCTTGTTCATTTATTCAATAGCTCTGTTTCATACCACCATGATTTTTCCTTTAGATTTGCAAAAACCATCCTGTCTCGACCTGTCAAATATTATAGGATAATATAGCGACAACTTACTGTCTTCCAGTTCGGAATTTAAATACAGATAAGTACACTTTCAAATTGAAGCACGACAAACTTCAGATTTTCTAATCCCACAATTAGAAAAATCTTGATTGCAGTAAACCACTGCGTTCAGACACATCTGGTTGTCTCTCAAGCTAGGCACGCATACTGACTTTTTGGTTCTGGGCCGCTGGGGAAATCGCGTCTGTTCTAAATTTTCTGAGCTCACGATTGGATAAAAACTAATCTACGCTATTCTTTTTTTTTATGGTCTGTTTCTACTATAACTTTCCGGTTTACTTTTTATTTTTCTAACAAATTCTTATCAACCAAGCTATAGTCTGTTTTTGGTTAGAAGTGATAACTCCTAAAAGTGACGCACTCACTGTCACATATCATTTGGTCGCCCACTACCTCTCTTATACTAGTGATTCCAGAACAATGCCATCAACAGGTTTCCTCCATGTGTGTCCCGTCCATCGCCATCATCATCTTCTCATCTCTTGTTCCACTGGCACTTGTCTGGTTCTAGCCATCTCTTGTTCCACTGACACTTCTATGGTTCTTGTCATCTCTTGTTCCACTGAACTTCTATGGTTCTTGTCATCTCTTGTTCCACAGACACTTGTCTGGTTCTTGTCATCTCTTGTTCCACTGACACTTGTCTGGTTCTTGTCATCTCTTGTTCCACTGACACTTGTCTGGTTCTTGTCATCTCTTGTTCCACTGGCACTTGTCTGGTTCTTGTCATCTCTTGTTCCACTGGCATTTGTCTGGTTCTTGTCATCTCTTATTCCACTGACACTTGTCTGGTTCTTGTCATCTCTTGTTCCACTGACACTTGTCTGGTCCATCATGAGAAAATAATTTAATGCCTCGAAGGCATATATATTGATGGAAAAGACATAAGAATATTCCGTAACCTTTATTGGGAGCAAACTGCTACAATAAGATCTGGAAGGAATTATTCACCAAACATAGATATAATGAGAGGTGTTAGACAAGGATGTGTGCTGTCCCCCTGCCTATTTAATCTATACACCGAAAACATTTTCAAACAAATACAGGAAATATCAGGACTGAACATCAGTGGAAGGTCAATAAACAACCTTAGATATGCAGATGATACCGTGTTGATAGCTGAAAGTGAACAAGATTTGCAAGAACTAGTGAAGCAAGTGAACGGTATAAGTCATGAATATGGATTGTACATTAATATTGAGAAAATAAAAACTATGATAATTAGCAAAACAGACGATAAGCCCACATTAAAGATAAGCATAAATGGGAAAATCCTGGAACAAGTCAAGAGCTACTCATAGCTTGGTCATATAATAACAGAAGATGGCAGACGAGAAACAGAAATCAAGAAGAGAATAGGAATGGCCAATGCTACATTCAACAACATGAAACATATACTGACATCTAAACAGTTAACTCACAAATTAAAACTGAGAATCATAAAATGTTATATATATTCTGCACTACTGTATGTGGACAATGAATAAGCAATTGGAAGAACGAATTAAGACTCTTGAGATGTGGATATATAGAAGAATGGGGCTCATCTCACGGAAAGAGAAGAAAACAAATAAGGATGTCCTACAAAATCTAGGTATGAAAAGAGAACTAATGAGGGAGATCAAAGTTAGGCAGCTAAAATACTTTGGCCACATAAAAATGCATAATACCTTGTAGAAGACCATAATAGAACGGAGAGTTGAAGGCAAACGTGCAAGGGGAAGACAGCGCAATAAGAGGAAAGATAACATCAAGCGATGGACAGGAAAGAGTCTGTCAGAGTGCACCACCAAGACATTTTATCATTTTTGGACCAACCCTACACGCATGACGAAGAAAACCTAGTACTGTTGCAGGCAATAACTGTATTAATACTCTTTATTTATACCAATTAAACGAAATATGATTCTTTTAAAAGCTTTCAAAGATTCGGTTTTTTTTTTAATTGTGCTCTTGTATCATAATTCAAAACAACTACTTATCTACAACAACTTGAACTGGATTACAATTAAACTTATTACGGGTGAAAAAAATATGCTTTTATCGTTGCCCGCACCTCGATAAGTACGTTCTGGCCAAAGAGAACATTTATTTCACAATGCGACCAGATGCCGTTATAAATTGACTTTTTATATTAAGGTAAAAAATAAAAGCCTTTTGGTAATAGTAGTTACTAAATAAGTAATATACATATTTTAAACATATTAGACGTATAATGATTTTCATTGGTTAGATCTATGTTTCGAAGGAATATCCTCTATCCAGTTTTTCTTTATTAATACTCTTTATTTATACACTGCCAAGTAGGAAAATAAAAACAACATCACGAATCATTGCCTTGGTTTTATTGGCACATCCATTTCTCAGTACATACAATACAGCATTAATTATATTCATGTACAGGTTTCCGATTTTTTTACCTTTAAAATGTTAACTCTTTTCTACCCAAGTTCAGTGCTTCCTACCTAGCAGGTAAGGTTCGCTGTACAGGGAGCGGTACCTAGGTACCGCTCACTATACAGTGTCCGGTACCGTCAGGTAGAAGGCACTGTACATTGATCCCTAACATTAAGTGCTTCCTGCCTGCAACACCGGATTTAGATATGGTGAGGACCTAATCTATAGGATGCTGTGGAGTCCCCTTTCGGCAACTGGTAAGAGAGAGTAGGGATCCCGTTACACGCCTATTGAAGCATATTGGGAATACGGTGTTAGGCCCGTATTTTCTTGACCATCGGCACACTAGGGGTGATGTGGTCACGCCGGCAGCCTTAACCTTCCCAGAGTTGTAAGAGAGAATAATGCTGTGTAACAAATGAAATTGACAAGAGAGGCCTCTTCAGATTGTGGGGCCCTAAGTTGTAGTTTATTTAGCTTATAGCTAAATTTGGCCCTGGTAGTAGTAATATGAAACTATACAGAGCATTACAACAAGAGTAATATTATCATCCGATGATGATTACCCCCTCAGACAAGCATTTTGGCCTCTTGGATCAGCCCACTTGGCTCATGTTTTATTTATTTCTTCGCTGCTTGTCCTGGGAATGGAACCCTTCACTCCTTGTTTTATGCACTCTGCCAGCCAATAGAGAATTGTTGTGTATAAACTTAATGCCCTGAAGTCCATTGCATGTTGCGGTTGTTCCGCCGCCAATACGAGGCCTTATCGGCAGTCTCGCCAGGCCTTTGAAGTGCCCTTATTCACGACTGTCCCTTCGAAACCTGTTGTTTTAGTTAGTAGATCATATAATGAAGCAGCTAACAGACAACTTGCGCCTATTTCTACAGCGATGACTTTTTCTGTGAATTCCTCATATCTCATTTCTGCGATCAGGTCATTATATATGGCCTGCGTTTGAAAGCACGCTGATCAACTAATATGAATTCGAATGGCGCAGTCAGAATAGATATTTTAGTGTGATGAAGGAGAGCGCAGCACGATGTCTGGTCGTTTCTTTTTTTTTTTTTATATTAAAGAAGAAAAATATCCTGTTCAACCTCTGATGGGTTATAATTAGGATACATACTGTTTTCAATTCCAAATAATATGAAAAACTGCCGATATGAGAAAGTGGCATCACACCTGTAAAATCATTGTAAATAGGGACAATCACAATTGTGCTTATACGTTAAATAAATAAAATTAAAAATAAATAAATAAATAAAATCAAGAAGAAACTCTGAACAAGAATAATATTAAAGTGGTAGGGTGTAAAGGCCTGGTGGTTCTAGTTATATAACTGACTTTAACAGATATTTAATTGACTTTCATCTGTTAAAAGTCATAAGCATTGTAAGAACAGCATCAGACCTTCACATTCCCAGCCACCATAAATTAACATTTGTTCGTGTTAAATATTGTTTGGCTATATTATGCAGTTCCCTAGGTCTGTCTACTCTTAACACCTCTTCTATATTTATAGGTGTTACGTTGGGGTTTTTGAGTTGATGTGTTGGTGCATTATGATGATATATCGTGCTGACTACGGAGGTGAATGTCAAGGGGTGTCAAGACTGTGCAATCAATCAAATAGAAATTTGATAACATTTTTCGTGGATGGGTCCACATAAAACGGCATGTTTAATAAGACGATACGATTTCCATACAAAGACAACATGCATCAATAATCATAGGCAAGGCATAGAACGTCTCAGTCAGTTCAATTCATCTGTACAAATCTAGCAGCTGTACTAGAGATGACCTCGTACGGTTAACATCCAAGTAATGTGGACTAGAGATGACGATGCTTAAAAATATAGTAGACCTACTTTCTACAAATCACGGAACTTCTCCATAAGTCCGGAGTCTTCATAAATAAAGTGGCGGCCTCGAACAATATGTATGCCACTTGACAAAGTCCTTGAATCCTCTACCGAAAACGGGAGATCATAAAAGCACGTCTGACTTGGACGAATAATTCTAACAGAAGGCTTCAAACTAACGGACTGCATAAATTAGTGCAGAACGTATTGCGTCATAATCACCTAGTGACGTAAACCTTATATCGGCGTTCACTTATAATTAAAATGGTACAAAATACATCATGCTATCCACAGAAAGAATCATTACCGCGCATATTGAACTGCTAATAAAACTAGGTGTGGACAACATGCAAAATACATTATAATCTTCTTTAACAATAGGTAAGTTGGATGCTTGCAAATAATCTAATATTGGTATTCTCATTTGTTCATACCCCTTACATTTTAACAAGAAATGTTCTATATTATTGTCTTGAAGACATACTGCACAGTAAGGTTTTTCTATTCTGAAATAGCCTTTTCCCAGCTGTAGTCTGAGAAGTTTCTTATTACTGGGAATTTTCAATTCCCCAGATATCTGACATTTTCTTGTTGGAGCCTTGAACAACTTATATGCATGTCTTCCTTTCAGATTGTTATCCCACTCTGCTTTCCATTCATCTGTTATTAAATCTTTAATTAAGCTCTTAATCTCTGATTTACATGTTCCAGCATTTATTAGATTTTTATACGATCTACGGTTTCTTGGCTTCTTTATCTGCATTTTCATTTCCCTCTATGCCAACATGTGAAGGTATCCAAGCAATTAAGACTGAACATCCTCTGGAATATAAGTATGTAGTAGCCAGAAATATCTCCTCTGCTATATCAGGTCTACTACATTCTCGTAAGTTTCTAAGTGCTTTAATTGTTGAAAGAGAGTCAGTTAAAACTGTTAGTTTTTTTTTAGGGTTATTAGAGAATATTTCTAGTACTTTTAGTATTGCCACCATCTCTGCAGTGAAAATAGATGTATTTTCTGTGATGCTATATTCTTTTGCCATTTTCCATATTGGAATATATATTCCTATCCCCAATTTGCCATCCTCTCCCTTGGATCCATCTGTGTACACAGTAATGCTGTCTTTTGATATTTGTTGTACATATTTATTGGCTGTGTTTTTAATATTTTCTATATTATTTGTTTTCTTAAGTATTTCTGCTAGGTGGTAGTCCGTTTCTGGTTTCTTGATCTCCCAGGGTGGAATCACTGGCTTGTATTTACAACTGTTATTAATTGATGTAATTAATGTACCCAGATGGACAATTTCCTGCATACACTTCCATCCTGTAGGGTATCTAGTGGTATTCATTGGATTGGCCCGAGTTGTTAGTTAGCATCTGGTAAAAGCTGTATGTGCTGGGTGAGACTTATCTAACATAACTCTGTTCATGTAATTTAGTCTTAACTCCTTTCTCCGTAATTCCAAGGGTAGAATTCCCAAAGCCACCTCTATAGCTCCCATTGATGTTGATCTGACTGCACCTGCTATTGTACATAAAGCCTGATGCTGAATTCTGTCTAATTTAATCTTGTTACTGTGTGCAGCAGAGTCACATATTATACTTCCATAATCTATTTTTCCTCTAATAAAAGATTTATAAAAAGTGAGCATTGTCTTAGTGCTTGTACCCCATCCATTACCTTTCAAATATCTTAATAAGTTAGTCAATCCTCTGCAACACTCCACTAGTTTATCTATGTGTTTATTCCAGTTCAGCTGTTGGTCCAATATCATTCCTAGATATCGAGTGGTTTGCACTGTATTAATGCGTTGCCCTTGGATATTTATGTCTATAATTTTATTTTTTACAACCCTACCTTTAATGAAGATCATTCCCAATGTTTTATTTGTATTCAGCTGAAAACCCCATTTTGTCATCCATTTACATACTTTATTTATTTGCTTCTGTAGATCCTTATATAATGTTGGCAGATGTCTCCCAGTCCTCCATATAGCAACATCATCTGCAAACTGTGACAATTTATTTGTTATATCATTAAATTCCTCACCTAAATCATTTACCATTGTTGTAAAAATTGAAGAAGACATTACTGATCCTTGGGGTATTCCATTTTGTTGTTCATACAGTTCTGATCTATTATTGTTTACCTGAACAGTGAAATATCTATCTTGCAGAAAATTCTCTAAATAATTATATATTTTACCGGTTACTCCTATCTTCTTCATTTTAAAGAGAGCACCCTCTCTCCAGCATTCACCATAAGCCCTAGCTATATCTAAAAATACTACCACAGTTTTTTTTTCTTTTTAAATCCTGATTTTACTTCATAT
The DNA here is from genome assembly GCA_024509875.1 of Oreohelix idahoensis. Taxonomy (NCBI): domain Eukaryota; kingdom Metazoa; phylum Mollusca; class Gastropoda; order Stylommatophora; family Oreohelicidae; genus Oreohelix; species Oreohelix idahoensis. Next base: position 183,466 of record JAMPIV010000727.1, on the reverse strand, counting down.
TCCAATTTAATTATCTGATCCATAGTGCATCCGTTCTTCCTAAATCCTGACTGAGTTTGACTATATAAATTATTTTTTTTTTATTAATGCTGGTATATTTTTTTTTGGCACTTCTGCAATTCCACTGCATTATTCTAATGTTCTGTACTTCCATTATTTAATTTGTGCCCGCAGTGGAATTTCAGAAGTGTCCCATAAAAAATACCACCATTAATAGGCATGTTTAAACAATCTAAAGTAATATTTGCCATTCAAGAGACTAATCTTAATCCGAGTCAACGTTTTACCATCCCTGAAAATAAAGTCTTTCGAAATGATAGGACAGAAACTCAAAAAGGAGGAGGTGTGGCATTTCTAGTTAATAAAACATATATATAAAACGAAAGCTTGCCTGGTTTGGGCATGTAACTCGTCATGACTCTCTTTCGAAAACGATCCTTCAGGGAACAGTCGAAGGTAAACGGAGAAGAGGAAGGCAGAGAAAATCCTGGGCTGATAACATCAAAGAATGGGCAGGACACGGTTTTTCCACACTTGTACGCATTGCTGAGGATAGAGAGCAGTGGAGGACCCTGTCTGCTGATGCTTCCACCATGGCACCCCTACGACCCTGACGGGTTACGGGCTGAGATGAGATGATGAATGAAAACATATGACGGAATAATTTCGTTACGGAAAATTTTTGAAGGATGACAGTGTCTTGACTGAGTTAGAAAAATAAAAATAGTTAACAACTGTTCAAGTGGACTAAACGAAAGAGATAATTTCGAATAAACAACAGAACTATAATAGTTTGAAGGAATAACATATTGAGTCTCACTTGTTTACTTCGTAGACACAGTAAGAAATAAAACATCGTCATGCGCAGAAGGAACACAGTGTGCATAAAGATATTGACTGTTAGAAGTTTGTTTTTACTTTTTTTTAAATTTACTGTTCACCATGCTTATTAAAGCGCGCTTGCACATGTCCCCCTGTTTTCTGACACCCTCCATACGTATATACTCTTACTCAAACAATCACAAAATTTACAAACGAATCATAAAACATCGACAGAAGGAAGTATAATAGTGGGAGTTCGGTTCCCTTTCTGAGACTTTAGTCTGGGACATATTGAGCTCACTTGTTACTCTGACACAGTATACTACATCGATCATGCGCAGAAGGTAAAGATATTGTATTGTTTGTTTTTACTTTTTTTTTTAAATTTATTCACCATGCTTATTATAGCGCGCTTGCACATGTCCCCTGTTTTCTTACACATATCGTATATTCACTCTTACTCAAACAATCACAAAATTTACAAACGAATCATATTTGGTACGAACATCGAGACGAGAAGGAAGTGATCGCTTTACCGGACGAGGAAGTGTCGAACTTGTAAATTTCCCTGTTCAAGACAGAAACATGTTGCTTAGTATATAAGTTTGTCACTTAATGGCACGTGCTAAAGACTTCATCATTTTTAATTACCTATATTCACATCAGCAGCTTCAAAAACTTTTCTGTTCGTTGTTTTAAAGTAATACATCCGTATTGTTCCTTTCACATTATTGAGTTTAATTAAGTCCAGGTTAAATTTGGGTAATGTTCACCTTTAGCCCCACCGATGTCCTATTATAACTTTTCGTTTACTTTGTACTTGGAATTGGAGTTTACAAGTAAGGAAACATTCGTACGAAATACGAATAGCATAAATGATGTTCCTCCGGTGGTCACGACAGTCAATAATTATAATCACAACGTTACAACATTAATAAATAAATATAATTAATTTGTTTGTAAGATAATGACATATATTGACTTTAAAACATACAGAAATATTTTAAAATACCTGTTAGCTCCTTAGGGAGCATAGGCCTTCAACAAACGCATGCCAAATCCTCCTGTCAGATGTCTTTCGCTCGAGGTCTTTCCACGAATTCCTCTTCTTTTTAAGTTCTGTATCTAGTTATCTTGTCTGTGTGTGTGTGTTTTTTTTTGTTTTTTTTTTTGGGTTTACCTCTGACTGTCTTTAATAATTATAATCAAAGTGTGGTTATATATATAAATATATGTATAAAACACTGTGATTATAATTAGGCCTATTAAAGAGCATATATATAAAAAGGTAAAGATAGTCCCATAGCAGATACTGCCGTAGGAGAATGAAGTGTTAGAGACTTCACTATACTAGGTCCAGCATCAAGAGGTGGGGTGTGACTACTGTAGTTCCCTTCCTCGATACTTTTCCTTCCCTAACTCAAGAGCAAAGTCAGGTATCCATTTACAGCTGGGTAGACTGGAGCGCGATGATACCATGAATCGAACCCATCACCTTAGCCACGAGAGACCAGCGCTGTAACAACTCTGTCGATCGGACGCTTATATATCCTAATTATCACGTCACTGTGTTAACAAGTCGCAATAAATAAATATTGAAAGTACAATAACGATCATAATTTTATGATACTGTACTTACTAATTTATGGTATTGAGAAATATTTAGCTTTAGCGCTGTGCGAAATATTAGTTGTATATAACTAAACAACAAGTACGCAGCACAAACAAGTAGCGTATGCTGCAGCTACAGAAACGCATTAAATCTTGATTAAAAAGTCGATATGGATATCGTACGAATGTTTGCTTAAAGTCGATGTACAAAGTAAACGAAAAGTTACAATAGGACATCGGTGGGGCTAAAGGCGAACATTACCTAAATTTGTGTTCTCTAATTCTACTTATCGTTTGTTATAGGCTACGCAGATGTCGGGAGTCGTCTGTAGCCTAAATAAGAATGTTAGCCGATATTTCATACGGAAAATGAAGCTACACTGAATACCATAATTATAAAGGAAAATTAGGGTAAACTCTCACCGATGGGAGTGGGCGGAAACAAATGAGCCTCACCTGATGTTAGTCCCCTCTATTCTAATTACATTTAAAGAAAGAGAAAGGATAACGTGGACAAGGCCAGACCAAATGATACTGCCTGAAAGCCTATATTCCAGTGAGAAAAAAAATAAGAGTTTAAAATAGGTTTGGGGTTGGAGACTGTCCACCATGTTGTCCGACTGGCTATCCAAATTTGTTGTTACAGTTAGCTTTAACCTGACCTCAACTGGATTATGAGCTTTGTCAAAGAGTTAACCTAACCCAAACCCTGTTTTGAGCTGTGTCAAACAGCTAGCCTTAACCTAACCCCAACTCTATTTTGAGTTTTGTCAAAAATATCTGACAAACGTCAAAACTATGTGACAAACGTCAAAAATATGTGACATGTCAAAAATATGTGACAAACACTGTCTACTAGAGGTGGGCAAATTGACACACTCAACTGTTTCGAAACAGTTAGCGCAGTGATTTAAACTGTTTCGAAACAGTGAGTCGACACAACGACACAACGACACAATTGCCCGTATCGGGGAGAAAGAAGTCTCTTATAGACAGTACCGGCGCGGGTATACATGAACTGTGTGAGACACTTTCCTCTGTTTTTACTGTCGTGTGTGAAAATCTATGGCGTTTCGTGTGACCACAATTCAATATTTTTACACAAGTCTTCATTATGATGTAATAAAACGTAGATATGATGATAGCTGCAGTATATGGGAAAATAATAAAAAAACAACAATAATAATAACAGTAATAATAACACATGATATCAAACTAGAGTAAGCTAGATTTGGTAGACAATGATTCAAATCCACACCGAGTACACATATCAGCAGAGCTAATAAAGTGTATATTACATTTATACGAACACACTGACACTTTCAACTTTAACATAGCGCCTAAAACATTGACAACTGCAACACTGACACAATTTCCAGTGTCTATAACTTCTCAGCAAAAATAATATCACTTGTAAAATCAAGTCAGCATAATACATCCCTGAAAAATATGACATGTTTGATATTCCATACTAATGTTCCGAACGGTTGATTCAAATTTTACATAGGCTCAGACAGTGTGTCGCTGCAAAACAGCGAGGCAGACGAAAGAAACAAGCAGGAAGTGTCGAATCGCTCGCTGTTTCGAAGCATTGTTTCGACACATACCGTCATACACACACTAGCCATCTCTAGTGCCTAGTCATACTTGAAGTTGACGAACCCTTGAATAATAAAATACCAGAACACACGTTACATTTTACTTTGTTGTCTTTGATCTTTACAAAATAATCCCAAACAGGGCTTCTCCCCGCCATAAATGAAGATTAAATGAGGTTGAACACAAGTTTTAAACACTATTTTATGTATAAACAAAACACGTTTTCTTACGAGAGCGCCTGAAGTCAGGAATCAAGAGTACCGTAACATGCGTATAATTAGCGCTTGGATGAAAAAGAACTATGGAACTGTTTCGAAACAGCAGACTACAAGTAAATTAACTGAAACAATGAGACATGAGTCGTGACACCCTAGTATGCAGATTTACTTATTCTCGTTAGTACAAATCTATGGTATTTCGTGTGACCACTGTTAAGAATTTTACACAGTCGTTTTCATTATGATGATATGCAAGGGGAACATGCTGACAGCTGCAGTAAAAGTGAAAAAAATTATAATAATAACAGTAATAATGACACATTATATAAAACTAGAATAGGTACAGTCAGCGACAATGATTCAACTCAAACCGAGCAGACACCTAATAGTAGTATATGTAGCGCACGCTTGACACATGAGACAATGATACAGTGTGCCTTTTGCAAAACAGCGAAGCAGACGGGAACTGAAGCTGCTGTTCGAAGCAGGCTATGTGTCGAATCTGCGTGAGACAATGTGTCTCTGCAAAACAGACAGGACGTGACACTGTTTCGACACCGCAAAAATCTGCGCATCGAATCGTTCGGGTACGACGCAGTTTCGACACATTGTTTCGACACATAAACACAGTAGCCATCTCTACTGTCTACAGTAGTCCTATTCTCTGTTTGTCTCCCCAGAAACCTCCTGTGAACTATACAAGGCCTGATGGGTTATAATAAAGTTATATAATGTCTGCTTGTAGTTATATACCTTCTGGTATTATCCCTCCTCATTATATTGTATATAGAGTAAATGAACATTTTTGCGTTTGTTTGAAGGTTTTCCCATGGTCGTCATTTTGAAACTGATAATAAAACAGTAGAACAGAAGATAATAAGCAGACACTTGCAGTGGATAGGGCACACATTAATGAAACCCGTTCATACTTCCAAGCAGTCTTTGTTCTGGATAGGACACACATTAACGAAACCCATTCATACTTCCAGGTAGTCTTTGTTCTAGAGAGGACACACATTAACGAAACCCATTCATACTTCCAGACAGTCTTTGTTCTAGAGGACACACATTAACGAAACCCATTCATACTTCCAGGCGATCTTTGTTCTAGAGAGGACACACATTAATGAAACCCGTTCATACTTCCAGGCAGTCTTTGTTCTGGATAGGACACACATTAACGAAACCCGTTCATACTTCCAAGCAGTCTTAGTTCTGGATAGGACACATTAACGAAACCCATTCATACTTCCAGGTAGTCTTTGTTCTAGAGAGGACACACATTAACGAAACCCATTCATACTTCCAGACAGTCTTTGTTCTAGAGAGGACACACATTAACGAAACCCATTCATACTTCCAGGCGATCTTTGTTCTAGAGAGGACACACATTAATGAAACCCGTTCATACTTCCAAGCAGTCTTTGTTCTGGATAGGACACACATTAACGAAACCCATTCATACTTCCAGGCAGTCTTTGTTCTAGAGAGGATACACATTAACGAAACCCGTTCATACTTCCAGGTAGTCTTTGTTCTGGATAGGGCACACATTAACGAAACCCATTCATTCTTCCAGACAGTCTTTATATATATATATATATATATGTTAACCGCAAATAGTGTGACAGTTCCTTACAATCGGTACTTGCACACAACGATACGTGTCCATTAAACAGTGCTAAAGCACGAAACACTGATGAAGGAAAATAACTCCAAGTGAATATTCTGTGCTAAATGATTGGCAATGTTCTTTTGGAGATTACCCATTAACTTCTATACATAAGGTTACCAGTTCTGGCTGATTAGGTCTGTAAAATAACAGATATGTTTGATAAGTTTAAGATGTGTTTCTTATTTCATATGCTGTGGTACTAACTAGATACTGAATTAAGGTGTTTTTTTACAGAAACATTTATAACAATGGGATTTGCTACTTCTATGACTTTGAAGACTGTGGTGGTTCTAGGATTTATTTGCCTTAGATATGTAAAAGGTAAGTTTTTCAAGACTTTTGTAAGAAGGTGTTTTGTGTCATAGCATGATTGTATCTTCACTTGTGTGTTACTGGGGTCCGAAAGGGGAGCAAAGATTAGTAACACTGCAACCTACCGTGCACGTCATAACAAGCAACAAAGGAGGGTTGTGCATGCGGCCGGTTACCCCATCCTGTAAAAAATGGTTAAAACCACAAATACTTCAACAAACAATAAGTCAATTCAGAACAGAAGAAGGTCCTCTGGTAAGGAGACAAATGATGCATCATAGAGAAAGGAGTCTGGATTGTAGAATAACCTTTTTTTCTGCTAAGAAAAACTCAAGAATTGGCAACTGGAATGTTCATACTTTAAATGAAAGCTGCTCAGGTTGCAGCAGAAATTAGGAATTATAAGGTAGCTATCCTGGGACTCTGAAGGACAAGGTGGAAGGCAGTCCTTGTTCTGGAACCCCCAGGGTAAGAGAGGTAGAGGGAGACCAAGGAATACATGGAGAAGAGAACTGGTGACAGACAAGGAAAGACCTTGAGCTGATGGCATGGGACAGGAAGACTTGGCATAAGTTTGTTGAAAACCTATGGTCCTTGGTTTACTGAAGGGTAATGATGATGTATGTATCTTGTTTGCTTATTATGCAGTATAACAAGAAGTAGGTGCTACATTTAGCAAGATTCATTACTGAACATACAATGTTAATTTTAATGGAAAGATTTAATATGCATATCTCCTTTTTGTGATTGTAAATGCATTTTTAGGGCTGCAAAAGTGCTCCATGTCTTCCTTATCATTTTCACTTCTGTATCCAGTTCTCTTCTCCATTTGTTCTTCTGTCTACTTCCTGTTCTCTTAACCTGGAGATTCTAGAATAAAGACTGGCTGTTAATGATTTTAGCAATTTCCTCAGTGTGTGTCCTATTCATTGCCAGCATCTTCTCATCTTGTGTTCACTGTCACTTGTATGGTTCTCTTCATCAGTTACATATTGGTGACCTTGTCGTACCATTTCAGTTCTTTTGTTCTACGCAAGCACCCATTTATGAAAGTCTGTAACTTTTTGGTTTTTGTTTTTATTGTTCATGTTTCATGGCCATACATTAGGACTGACTTAACATTTGAGTTGGAGATTATTTTAAGGTTAAGTAAACAGTGAGTTCTCAAATCAGTAAGTATTTAACAACAGCTGTAATGTAATGGATCGCTAGCTTTGCCTGCCTTACTGCTGTTGTTAAAAATTCCACTATTATTGTTTGTTTGTCAGTATTGATTGTTCTCCGTTCCTTGATTTGAACAGTATTTTGTGTTAGGTGTGGTATTTCGCAAACATTGTTAATATCAACAATTTGTTTATCTTTAACTATTTTCAGCGTATTCATTATATTTTAGGAATGATAAAACAATGTCAAAAGTAAACTGTTCCTTTAGTTTACTTTTTGTTTCTTTTGTTTTGTGTGTGTAAACTTTGTAAAAATTGATTGATTAATTAATAGGTAAGAAATTTGTTCACCCCTTATGGAGAGTGAAATCCCCTAGCAGGAACCCTACATCAAAACATCCATGCACTCTTGCACCTATGGTTTGTGTAGCAATTGCTTTGACATGGTGAGACTATCAATCCTACGTGCTGCCTTATATTAGTCACCTGTCACAACATGCTTCAAGTGCCAATATTTCTTTTCTTTATTTGTCTCCTTAGAGAATCTGGGAACTGCACAGGACTAAGACTTATTTAGTTGTTCCCCTTCTACCGTGAGGTGTAGAGGTCAGGACTAAGACAATCAGATAAATCAATTAAGAAGTATTTACCCATTTGCAGCCCTAATGTTTGTCAGGGTACACATGATGTTATGTATTTTACATTTTTCTGTGGTGAAAAAAAATTTATATACTTGTCAATTTTTCCTCTCATTTAAAAACCATTGAGCCACCACTGTATTTACTTCCCTTGCATTAATCCTACCTCTACACCTCATGGTAGAAGGGGAACGACTAAGTAAGTAAGTAAGTAAGTAAGCATTAATCCTGCACCAAAGCACTAAACTGTTTTTGTAGTGGTGGGTTATTTGGCAGTTTAGGTTATATGCTGATGTTGCTGCATTGTGTTGTTTGTGGGGTATCTCTGAGGTGGCAAAGAAGGAATATCACATCTGCACCCACATGGCATGGCATAAGATGCAAATGTTTAGGATGCATTGTTGGGTTGGCATCTCAACATTGAAAAAAAAAATGTTACAGAATTCACCATTGCAAGATGACATGAAGTGCCTTGGTGCAGACTTCCAGCATGAAGGCCAACTGCGGTGATTTATTAGTAGCAAAGAAAGGAAGAAGACTGGGCTGCTAACCCTTCCTTGGCTGTCTTTTATGACATGCATCATCGGGGATAGTGGTCCTTTTCTTTGCTCTTAGTGTTGCATGTATCAGTTCATACAGACAGTACGGTTACTGATATTTAAAGATTCAAATGCTGTCTTTCTCTGTCTGTGAACATCTGGTACTGATGTATATTGATTCATAAATCTTGAAACATCTGGTACTGATGTATATTGATTCATAAATCTTGAAACATCTGGTACTGATGTATATTGATTCATAAATCTTGAAACATCTGGTACTGATGTATATTGATTCATATATCTTGAAACATCTACACATAGAGCTGGCATCCTCATCATGTCAAACAAATGGCTTCAGACACCACTAAAAGATCATGTCAATACTTGGTGTATGCTTCCTACAAGGGGAGACCAGCTGTAGTAGTTGCTTCACGCCCCCTAGGGAGCAAAACACACAATGATGAAACAAATGCTACTGATATACAGTGATTAACATGATATCTATAAATGTTCAGCATTGATATATCATCATGTAAAACAAATGGCTTCAGACACCACTACTACAAGAGTATGTCAGTGCTTGATGCAGGCTTCCTACCAGGAGACCAGACGCAATGGTTGCTGCATGCTCTATAAGGAACCCAAAAATATGATCTAGTACTGACATTCAAAGTTTGACATCATCATAATTCCTTTCTGTTCCCTGTGGAACATAGGGCAGAAACAGTTGCTGTCCATCGATTTCTATTTTAGGCTGTCTTTTTCAGCTGTGCCCAAGTTATTTCAATTTCCTTAGCCTTCTCTTCAACTGTTCTTCTCCATGTTCTCCATGCCCTCCTCACTGTTCTCTTCCCCTGTGGGTTCCAGTTAGGGGCGCCTCTGGCTATGCTTGATTGTTCTCTTCTGAGTGCATGTCCTATCCATCCCCAATTTCTGACCTTAATTTCCATTTGTATTGCCTGTTTGACATGATGCCTGTAAAAGTCCAGCATTGATATATCACCATCATCACACTTCAGCTGCCTAAAATGCATAGGCCTTCATCAAATTCACACCAAACCTTCCTATCCTGTGTCATCCTTTGAATTTTTTTCCATGTTTCCTTTATTTTTATTTTTTTATGTCTGTCTCCAGCTCTATTCACCATATGTTTTTTGGTCTCCCATTATCTCTTTTATGCTCCAGATTCTTCATTGTACGCTCTTAGACGTTTACTTGAATATGTTCAAAGAAAGCAGTAGTCAGCTTGAGGTTATCTCCATAGAGTTTTTCCAGGAATGGTACTGGTTATGGCCACATGTGCTTTCTCTGATCCTCATTTGTTAGGCATCTTTGAAGCAGATGTTCAGCAGTCATTTTATCTAAGCCAGTGCTCCGCAACCTTTTTCACTTCACAGCACACTTAAATTGCCTTTCAAAATTTCACAGGTAATTTTGTGTGATGGATAATAATAACTCAACTTCTTATTTGTAAAATTGTACATGTGAGATTCTTTCGTTATATTTTACCATGAAATGTAATTTTGAATACAATAATATAGTGTATTCTGCCTGGTGTCATGGCACACCTGACAGTTAACGGCAGCACACCACTGTGCTGTGGTACACCGGTTGCAGAGCACTGATCTATGCCACAGTTACACTCATCAGTAGTTCCTATCTTTAGCTTGTTGAATAGATGGTATCTCAATCTGTTGTGGCCCATGCAGAGTTTTAAGATTACCACTTGTTCTCTTCTTTTGAGCTGGTAGTACACATCTTTTTGTGTGTGGCCTGGATACCCTGCATCCCATTTGTTACTGTATCTGATTCTGATAAAACTCTTTTCCCTCTGCAAAAGTTAATCTTGTATCAGGCTGAGGTAGCATTCCACCATCCTCAGCCAATCTTGTATCAGGCTGAGGTAGCATTCCACCATCCTCAGCCAATCTTGTATCAGGCTGAGGTAGCATTCCACCATCCTCAGCCAATCTGTCAGTCTCTTCATTGCCAGGGATGTTACAATGAGAGGGGATCCAGAACAGGAAGTGTCTTGCAATGTCATCAACAGGCTTAATCAGTGTGTTTCCTAACCTGTGCCAGCATCTTCTTCTTATCTGTTGTTTCACTGGTTCTTGTCATCAGTTCCACATTGGTGATCTTTGTCGTACCATTTCAATTCTTAACTTTCCGTGTAGGCACCCATCATGAAAGTCTGTAATTTCTTGGCTGTCTGTTTTTGTTATTGTTCTTCTTCTTTTTACACTCTCAGATGTCCACTTGAATGTTTTCAAAGAAAGCAATAGTCAGTTTGAGGCTATTTGAATTTCCGTAGAGCTTTTCCACGAATGGTACCGGTGTTGGCCATGTGCATTTTCTCTGTTCTGCGTATGTTGGGCAACTTTGAAGCAGATGTTCAGCAGTCATTTTATCAGTGCCACAGTTACACTGATCGATAGTTCCTATCTTTAGCTTGCTGAATAGATGATATCTCAATCTGTTGTGGTCACAGCAGAGTCTGAAGATTTGTGACCGCGCTATATACTGATTATGTGTCCATGGGTAAGTCGTTATTGATCGGGTCACTTCTGTGTAAATACTGTGTGACAGTTTGCAGGTACAGTATTGCTTCTTACTAAGTTAGTTTACTAGCCGTCCGCTAGAGATGTTTATTCTTGTAGAGGTATAACAGGTTCGTTCGTCTCTCAATAGTTGTTATTGTGTGCTATAGTGGTGTACTAATTAATAGAGCTGTAACTTTGAACACAACTTGACAAAATCTGCATAATTCAGCCAAGTCAAATAACATAGTTTATTTACATAAAACATAATAAACAAATGAAGCTGGTACCAGATCAATTTCTTTTGTGTTTCTTCCCCTAACAAAATAAATTCTAGCTGGGGACTGAAAAAAATAGAGATGTACTTACTTCAGTTACTATATATAAGTATATAAACCAATAAAACGGTATTGAATCAGTTCTACAAATTAACGGTTCACTAATTTATTTATTTACTTCCGTTACTATCTTACTCAGTCTTTGCTCCTAGTTCCTTCTATCCGGAACTCCTCTTAAGATTTTAACTTTGAGTTAGCTCGGTGGTGGTGTGAGTTCTTGTCACCATCTGTGGTTTTGATTGATGCTACTCAAATGTATGAACTTATTTCATTGGGCACGGATAATGCTGGGGTAGTATGCCTTACTGTCACATATTACCACTTGTTCTCTTCGTTTAAGCTGGTAGTATGCATCATTATGTGTGTGACCTGGATGTTCTGCATCCCGTTTGTCTCTGTATCTGATTCTGATAAAACTCTTTGCCTCCTCGAACGTTATGTTTGCATCTGGCTGAGGTAGATTTCCACCTGCCTTTGCCATTATGTCAGCCTCTTCATTGCCGGTGATGTTAATGTGAGATGGGATCCACTGGATCACAACACTTTTGAATTGTTGACATACTTTGTGGAACACTATTCTGAGGTCATCCAGGTCTGTATTATTTTGGCTTTTCAAAGTTGCAATTACGGACTGTGCATCGGTAAAGAAAGCAACTTGTCTCTGCTTTCCTCTGTCATTATAACCTCTGCCTTTGCTCTGAAGTTACTTGATAATTGTCCTGTTGCCACTGAGAGCTTTTTCTGTGCACCAGTGGCTTAAGGTCAGAAAGACATCTCCACCTCCATTTTCTGTTGCATTTGTTGCCAATTGTTGTTCAACTTTGATATGTGATGCTCTGTGTAGTTCCTCGGGGGGTGGGGTCTGATGAGACCAAGAAAGTATAGGACTACTACACCCTCAGACATCTCGTACGAGGCAATTAAATTGAGGTTGTACATGGAGCTGACAACCTCATCATGTAAAACAAATTCTCACAGAAACAACCACTGCTGCAAGATCATGTGACTGCTTACATAAGAAGTTCAAAGGAAAATGATGATAACTGATATGTGATGATTCATCTAACATCTCTAAACAACCATTGCTGATGTATGATATAATCCTGTCATTAATCTAAACGTCCATTAAACTTACGATGATTCAAGCTATATCTCTTTCTTTTCAGACACACATGCACAGTTGCAGAATCCAGTTATTGCATTAGAAGCTTCAGAAGTTGATTTGACTATTGTCATTCCCAACAACCAACTGGCAAATGCTGCAAGCTATATTACCGTACGTCTTGACAATGGCTATGGACTAAATTTGACAGACATCTTGTATTCAGTACAAGGTGTCCCCAGAGTAACAGATGCCTATGCAAACAAGCTGTCTGCCACCCAGACAAATAACAGACTTCAACTGCGATTCAGAAGTGTTGCTGCTGCAGATGCTGGCACTTTTAGGTGTTACGTTCACGGAAGCTTGACCATTATCAATGATTGTGGACAACTTCTCATTGTCATTCGTAAGTGACCACAGTTATAAATATCATCACTATCATTGTATTGTTTACAATGTAGCCTTGTACGTTAGTCTTTTACTTCACATGGCCAAAATACTATGAAGAATGGTCATGAAGTTTTGCCGATGACTTGGCTCTTATGTGCCATAACTGTAATCAGATGCAAGATCAAATGAAAGTAGGTCTGAAAATACGCAGGGATATTGACAAAGATAATGAGAAACTCAGGAAATGATAACAAGGTCAACTTGAAGACATACCACTACAAGATGTGGAATCATAAACATATCTTGGCAGCAATATAGACAACGTTAGAGGGACAGAGAGTGATATCAAAATAAGCATACAAAAAGCAAAGGGAGCTTTCATTCCATTGGAAATATGTGGAGATCAGGAGAAATCACGTCCAACCCAAATATAAGAATCTTCAACTCAAATGTCAAGTCAGTCCTATTGTATGGCTCTGAAACATGGAGAACAGTAAAAACAACAACCAAAAAGCTACAGACTTTCACAAATGGGTGCTTGCGTAGAATAGAAGGATTGAAAATGTATGACTGTCACGAAGTGGATTTACGTCTAGAGGTTGTCCTAATATAGAGACAAGACCCTAGTGGTAAGAAAGTCTGAGAAGATAGAATTTAGATGAAAATGACAGTGACTGTGGACAGATGAGGCTATTGGCTCAAGGGTGAGAACCTGGATTGACTCTCCCTTGCCACTTGTGACTAAAATTATGCTATAACCTCACCCCCCTCTAACTACCTTTAAACACAAGGAGATAAGGTGTAAATGACGACCACAGACACACTATACCGATGACAGATACATACAGTACAGTATAGAACCTGATCCAGTTGCAACATATGTATAGTTTATTTACACAGTCAACAAATAAAATTCATCACACAGCAAAGAAATAAATATCGTGCACTGTTGCACAGACCTGGAAAACAAAGAATCAATTAAATAGATAACCACACAAAAAATCCCAACCACATTCACTCTGTCAGTCACCCTGCTGGGGAAAAATAGAATGATTAGTGATCACACTCTAACTAGTGGGCCTCAACTTAAGCCTCCACTGTCTACTACTATATGATTATCTACTGTCCCTGTCCTGCAGACTCTGCCTAAATGAATGTTTACACAGCTTCCAACTCGTTAAGCGATAAGCGCAGCTAACTAAAACACTGGACCGCTACCAAGTAGACTTTTATAACATCTATTACTCAGAAACTATCTTCTAAGGATATAATCAGACCCTACTGGTCCCGGCTATCTCCTCTCCCTCTCTCTCTCTCTCTCTTGCTTTGGTGTCTCTCTGACACTCTCGACATCTGCTGAGGTGGCATCTCCGTTACGCCTTCTCTCGTTGACTTTATCAGAACCAGGAATGTTCACCCTCTCTCCCGGTTTTCTGACAACTGCACTGATGACTTGATTATCAAGCACGAGGTACTTGACTAACATACAGAAGCTGCTGAACACGTTCTTGACTTTCCCCCGATAACTCGCTCAGGGTTTAGAGGAACACAGCATTTATTTCTGGCTGTATAAAAACTAGACCAATCTCCCGGACACGTGTCGTTGTTGGAGTGGTATAAATAGCAACGAGCTCTGGATTTATTTAACGATGAACACATTCCCGCCGAAGCAAGGGGCTTTGCTGCATGCGAACTGCTATCGTATTTCTTTCGCCTCTAGCGATATCGAGCTCTCGGCTCCTGCAATGCCAACTTTGCCATTGGAAATTTGTATAGGACAAACTCCACTCTTCCACTATACCGTGAACCGCTGTGGACAAAAGAAATGCATCTAATGTACAACAACTTCAACCATAACTCAATCTCTAACATATAGCTCCCTTAATCCCTACTCTCCCCTTCTGCCACTATGCACAACGATACCTAAAATTCTTAACCACGTGTCTCTCAATCCCACACTCCTTCCCTTCCCCGTTTATTCAACGAAAATCTTACTGGTACGTGTTAAATCACGCTTTATTTGTTAAATGACGTGAATGTCCACCAGTTGATAAATGTAGATGTTGGGACTGGTGTAGTAAAGTGTAACGATTGTCAACTCATTAAACCCAGCACAGTTTTGGTCATACAGGTCATCTTGTCCTGGAACGTGATGAGGCTCCGACAAGAATGTGAGTGTAAACAATGAGTGTGTATGTGAATGTCAGAAAGCGAATGGTAGAATGATTCGATAGAGTTGACAGGTTGATAGTACATCACTCATACTCACACTGTTCGAATTCAAGAAGTACTGGAACTACGGTGGTCTTTTTATAACATTTAATGGGACGCACACTTGGACAGTACGTGTATGGTTACAGGAACAAATGTCGACATAGACAGCATAATGTTGATCACAGGAATATCATCTTAAGTTAGCATTCATGCTTGGCAAATATCATAATGGAGCATTCGTAAATAAGCATTCAGAGTTCCATCATGTAAATCATCTGGCTTTACGGACTGGGCACGTCAGACCATAACCAATATATAGGAAGGCTCCTAGACCTAACCTCGTCTAGTGAATATCCCTTCACGTAAAGTTCAATATATATATTTTTCCATAAAGATATAGGAATCCCAGACATGGGTTCTCACATGTAGCAGTGATCTCTTGGTTCATCGAGCGATAGTACAGGCATCCCTTTTTCTCACTCGATAAATACAAAGTATATGAATTTCAACATGGCTGTTCTTCTCTCGTGAGTTTCACTCACTATAGGACCCAGACCAAAATTGGTCATTCGTTAAATGTCCTCATTTCTTCATAGCTTCTATCATAGAGGTAATTGAATAATATCATACAATCTAGTGCTGATACATAGGAATGTCGTCTTCCTTTGAATAAATATTCTTTTCAAAAGTACCACTGTGCATCTGTTTATCGACAACGATGGCGAAGCCCAAGTTCATAATAAATTGTGGTTTTACCTTTCTATGCGAAATATAACTTTGCCATTCCTTGGCAAAAGAGAATAAACACTGGGGTAAAGTACATACAACATGTCTAAATGACTATCACTTTTCCCCATTGACTTATAGATCACTTTTTCGGCGATAGGCCTGCTACCACAAAATTCTACATCCAGACAGGATGACAGCCATGAATCACACCCCTTGCTAGCGATACTTCCGCTGCATAGCCTTTGACCTTTTCTAGCGACAACCAACATAGTTCGACTTAGAAATGTAAAGATATCCATATATAAGAAAGACTCGTCCTACTCATACAAACACTACGTATAAATTCAGGCCATAGATATACTGAAGCAAGAACAATCTATTCCTACCCAGCCAAAGAATAAATCGCAGTAGGCCTAGACTCGTCCGCGGAGTCCGATCGAAGATGACGGAACTACTTTCAAGGGAAGTAACTCAAAAATGACTTCTCCTTAAGCACTTAAAAAGGAAATACTTTGATTACCAAATATTTGCGAACATAATAAGTATATAAATGTATTATATTGCAAGATAGTAAAAATTGCCCTTTACAGTCTTACCACACCTCCCGGGAAAAAAAAAAAAAAAATTTTTTTTTTTTTTTAAATACATCTAGGAGCAACGTAGAATAGGCTCACAACGCAAGAATACTGCGCAGATGAAAATATCAGGAATAACTATAATTCCTAATATGACCGGTGAGAATATATCTCAAAATCTGAGAGAAATTGTTTCTCTACGAATAAATGTTTCCAGGAAGGTGTGATGTACGTATAATACAATTCTGGTAATTATACAATGCATACCAAAAATTCACACTATAATCTTAAATTTATGATTTATGAAGAAACAATCATCAAAGAACAGCGGTGAATAAACATCAATAAACCGCTAAGTAGCGATACCATCATTCTATTATTAAATTACAAATGTGTATCTTAGTAAAGAAACAAAAAATAACTGTTGTAAAGTTATACATATTAAAAAGATCCAATATTTAACAGTTAAGTGGCATCATGTGGGCATCTGGACAGAATGTCCGCCATCACATTTTCTGAACCACGGATAGCTCGTACCGAGAAATGAAAAGGTTGAAGAGCGATTGCGTATCGAGTTGATCTCGAGCTCTTCAAGTTCTTACTTTGGATAGCCGTAAGAGCTTTTTGGTCAGTTTCCACTACGAAATGCGCGCCCAGAAGGAATCTTTGGAGTTTGAGAATTGACCAAACCATTGCCAATAATTCACGGTCTAAAACCGAGTAATTCCTTTCTGCAGCATTAAGTTTTCTGGATATATACATTACAGGATGCAGAGTTCCAGAGTACTCTTGCATTAGTGCCGCTCCAATCCCAGTGGATGAAGCGTCACTACGAAGAACAAATGTCTTATCTGTTGTAGGTAACACTAAAATAGGTGGTGATGAAAACATAGTTTTGATCTTCTCTAGTGAAGATTGGCATTCATGAGACCAGTGAACCATGTTAGGCGACCCTTTCTTTAATAGTGTAGAGAGAGGTGCCATGATAGAGGACAGATTCGGAATGAAACGTCCATAAAATTGTATGAGACCTAAAAGACTTCGCACTTGCTTTTTAGTCCTAGGGATAGAGATGTTAAGTATCTTAGTGATATTATGGTCTTCTGTCTTCAAGAAACCGTGACCTACTCGATGGCCTAAGAAAGCAATTTCGCTAAAGCCAATACAAGCTTTAGATGGTTTTGCTGTCAGGTTATACTCACGCAGAGTTGATAATAATTCAACTAACCCTGAATAGTGATCTTCCCAAGTATCGCTGAAAAGACAGATGTCGTCTAGATAAGCAATGACATCTGACCGATACGATAGGATTCGACGCATCATGCGTACAAATGTAGCTGGTGCGTTCATAAGGCCGAAAGGCATAAAATTCCATTGGAAAAGGCCTCTGGGAGTAGAGAAAGCGGTAAGAGGTTTGGCGCGTTCGGATAATGGAACTTGCCAATATCCTTTAGACAAATCAAGTTTAGTGAAAAAATGCGATTTAGAAAGACGAGTAAGTAGCTCTTCTAGTAAAGGCATAGGTTCAGCATCGAACTTCGTAACTTGATTCAATTTGCGATAGTCAACGCAAAGACGTATGTTATTGTCTTTTTTTCGAACAATAACCATCGGCGAAGAATATGCAGAAGTGGATGGTTCGATTATTTGTAAATCTATCATTTCATCCAACTCCTTTTCAACCTGTGTTTGGAAATGTATAGGGATAGGATAAGGTCTAACCCTAATTGGAGTATGTTCAGTTAGAACAATGTCATGCTCAATGACATGAGTTTGTCCAGGGATGTCAGTGAGGACATCCTGAAATGTTTGTAACATAGACGAAACTTGTCGCCGTTCTCCTAGAGACAAATCAGGAGAAACAGTAACGTCTTTCCATGATTCACTAGAATGAAGTGGGATCATTGGAAGCGGAAGATTAACATCCGAAAAACTTGTTTCCTCATCCTGTATTACAGACAGTGATGAGTAATGACCATGTTTGACATGAGAATCGTCCGTTGCCTGGAAAATAGGCTGTAGATAGTCAGGACGTTCATGGAACTCCGTAAGCATATTGATGTGGAAGGTTTTATGCTTCCCGTTGATATCGACGATGTAGTCAACATCTGAAATTTTCGATATTATATCGTACGGACCTTTCCAACTAATAAGGAGTCTATTTTCACGACAAGGTAGCAAAACAAATGCTTTGTCACCAGGACAAAGTTGTCGTAAAGTTCTCTTCTTATTAGCAAATTGTCTTGCCTTCTGCTTAGCAAATTCAGAAGAGGACGTTGCCAATTTGCATGCTTCGATAATCTTCTGTCTCAGCGCGATGACATACTCGTAAGAAGATTTTGTGTCATCGTCAATATTGTCAGCTGTTATAAGATCATGCAGCAAAGACATTGGGCCGCGCGGTCGCGCGCCAAAGACAAGTTCAAAGGGAGAAAACCCTGTATGTTCATTGGGGACCTCTCTGTACGCGAAGAGGGCCGCGGGTAAAACCCTATCCCAATCTTGAGGATGATCCTCAGTTATCTTCCCTAATAAGTTCTTAAGTGTTCTATTTAGTCGCTCGACCATCCCATTGGACATAGGATGATAGATGCTACTCAAAGATCTCTCTATCTGTAGAGTAGACATTACTTGAGACATGGTATCCGATATCAGTTGGGTGCCATGATCTGATAATATTTCTCCGGGGAATCCCAGCCGAGAAAATATAAGCCAAAGAGCATCTGCAATGTCAGCGGTAGTAATGCTCTTTAGAGGGATAGCCTCTGGCCAACGTGTGCACATGTCTACACACGTTAAGATAAACTGATGTCCTCTAGCAGATTTGATCTTGAATGGACCAATGATGTCTATCGCCATTTTCTGGAATGGACGAATAGGAATATCTGCAGCCTGAATAGGCGCAGCATGACGAGGACCTTTGGATTTGACTTCTTGACATACTTTACAGGATCGACAATAGATCCGTATGTCCTTGTTCACAAAAGGCCAAAAGAAAGCCGCAAGAACTCTTGACTTTGTACGGGAAAAACCCATGTGACCAGCACACTGAGAGTCGTGTGCATGTTGTAAGATCTTAACTCTCAAATTCTTGGGTACAAGAATCTGAGAATGACTTGACTTAGTGGAGTCTTGCACCATACGTACAAGTACGCCATTCTTCATTGTAATCCAAGATTTACAATTTGAATCTTTATTCGGATCACCTTTCGTTACAAGAGTGAAGAATTTCTTAAGAGTCGGATCTTCTTCTTGTTGTTTTATAAACGAGTCACGAGAAATTACCAAGGGATCATCTTGGTTATGCACTTCATTATCTTCAACAGATGAAGTTTCAGGCATATTGAGAGCTTGAGCTCTAGTGACTACCGCATTAGCAGATTGCATATTTTGATTTTCCCAAACGGAAATTTGCTCCGGAGTGCATTCTTTGACTCCGTGAATGCGACCGATGATAAGATCAGCGATCGGATTCGGCAAAAGACATGCGTGTACATCTCCTGTGAAGAAAGGAGTAGCAATCCTAATGATAGCGGTAGAGTATTTCTCTATGGTGCCGCCAAATGTTACGCATTTGACTACTTTGCCTGTAGAATGAGAAGGATCTATGAGTGACTGCCTAACCCCAATAGTTGTGCATCCAGAATCAAAAAGTACTGAGACTGGATTGTCATTTACTAAACCTTTGTGTAAGACAAGAGAACCTCTCCCATCATGCGCGATTGACGCAGGAAGAGCGGGAAGAGGATGCCCACAGCTTAAAGTAGACACTGTGGTTGGCTCAAATAATGTTTTGCATTGGGGGCACTGAGATGCTCTCCCAAAATCAAAAGCGGCACATGCCATATTATTAGAGTCATCATTATCTTTATTTTGTTTATAGGCTTCGTGGGACTCTTGCTGTGCAGAGTTCGCCTGGTAATGAGCTTTATGTTTTTTGAATTGTGCTCTACCTCTGTTATTATTGCCTCTGTACTTATCATTGTTTCCACTATTATAACCTCTACTCGGGTTTGAATCATAGCTCCTTTGGTTACTATCATCATATTCATTATAATGAGTATCTCTGTAATTATGATCTTGTTGTCTCCATGAAGGAAAACTTGGATAGTTTCTAGAATGACTTCCTTTGCGAAAGTTCCTGTAATTATGACCACCCCTGAATCGAGGGCTGTCAGCTCTTCTCCAGGTATTCGAAGAAGAACCCTGAAATGATTGGTTACCTTGGTTCTGATAACTGTAATAGTTACCTTTTTTATTAAACTTATTTTGAGGTCCTTGGAATTTGTGAGAGTGATTAGGGTTGTATGGTGTTGCAGAAGCAACTGGCATACCTTCTTTAACCTTACTGTTGCTAATAGCTACGTCCGGATGTGCAGTGACGTATTGGGTACAATACTGTTCCATTTCTTTTAGAGACTTAGGTTTACGCTCATGTAAGAATTCGAGGAAAGGTTTATTTATACTTGACATAATCTTGTCTCTGAGTATCAAGTCCATAAGGGCTTCATAAGTCTTTTCTGTTTTGGATAGCTCAATCCAACGATCAAATGTAAGACGTGTCCTTGCAATGAATTCTGAGAATTCTACACCTGCCTCAGGCACCATTGTCTTAAACAACTTCCGATAACCCTCTTCAGACAACTGATACTTCTTTAATAAGGCTGCCCTAATAACATCATAGTTATCTTTGTCAGCCTCTTCAACCAAACTTAAACTAGTCAGAGAATCACCTTTCAGATTTTCTGATAACTGGTTAGCATATTGTGATTTGTCCACATTATGTGCTCGACACGAGCGTTCAAATCTATTTAGCCAGAATGTTATGTCATCACTGGAAGGGTTGAACGCTGGTACCTTGACCTTGTAAGTAAAGGGTTTACCATTACCACCAGATGCTTGATTACCATCACTTATGTTTGTTAACTTTAACTTTTCTAACTCAAATGCTAAAAGTTCTTTTTGGTGTTCATGTTCTCTTATTGCTTTTTTCTCTTGAGCTTCAGCTTGTAATTTTCTCTCTTCTGCAGCAGCTTCATCCTTTCTTTTCTCTTTTTCCATTTCCATCTGGAATCTTTTTTCATCAGTCTGTATCTGCAATTTCTTTTGTTCATAGTCTCTTTGTAATTTTCTTTCCTCAGCTTCTAATTTTTTCTCCTCCGCTGCTAATTTCTTTTCTTCAATCAATGCTTTTCTTTTTTCTGCAGCTAATGCTTTGTCATATTGAGCAACAGCCCATTCTTCTAATTGCTGACCAGTCTTATCAAGAACCCTGCCTTGTGTGATAAAATAATCTAAAGTAGACATCTTGTCTAATAAGATCAGTAATTTGCAAAAGTAAATAAATTCACTTTCTTAGTCTTAATCAAAGACCTTGTATGATAACTTTGTAACCTGTGGAAAATAGTACTTAACTATCCCAATCACTGTGGGAAACAAGCCTTACAAAGGTCTTGTATAAATCCTTATATAATAACAGCTATAAGTTGCTGGTTCACTCTATAATATAAGTGCAGTGCACCAGAAATAGTGTTTTATATCATCAACTGTGTACCTTTAGTAATAGCAATTAACTATCAGTTGATTCTTGTACATCAATTTATATGATCAACTATATTTTAAATAGTGTATGTCGATCAGGCACAAAACAAAACAGTTATACAGGAGAACATGAAAACATTTGCGGAGATGAAATAAATCAAATGGGAAAAACAATAAAAGATAAACCGCAAGAGGATAACAAATACAAATAACGCCACAGTATATAAATATAAATTGAGAATAGAA
The DNA here is from genome assembly GCA_024509875.1 of Oreohelix idahoensis. Lineage (NCBI taxonomy): Eukaryota > Metazoa > Mollusca > Gastropoda > Stylommatophora > Oreohelicidae > Oreohelix > Oreohelix idahoensis. The sequence continues at coordinate 161,211 of JAMPIV010000727.1, read as the reverse complement.
CTGAAAGATAGAATAGGGTAGACCAACAAATTACAAACAAATCAAAACAAACTAAAGAACAGAGGAATATTACAAAAACAACAATGAGTACAGTCTTCACAGCTAACACTAATAGCAACAGCTGTCGCAGCAAATTTTCAATCAAGAAAATTGCACCTATAGAAACGCACACATCAGACCCTCTATTACGTGGGATACTCTGCTGTGTGACACCGCCCAACGAAAACAACAACCCGCTGGATACAAACAAATATCACATATAAATATTTAAACATAAATACATAATTGCATAAATAGTATGGCAATATGATGTAAATAGAGTGTTGCAGAAAGAATGTGTTGTAAAGAAGGCTCAGTTACACTGCCTAATAGTACAGTACTGTGGTACTTTATTAAACAAATACTTCTGGTCTAATTATTTTAAATTCAACACAGAAATAGAAGCTCCATCGTTGATGTGAATGATAACAATCGATGTAGGACTTCTCAGTTCAATAACATTTCCTTTCGCAAACACTGTCAAATATTCTCCAGTCCTGATGTGTAATGTTCTATGTTTCAACCAAGCTTGCTGTGTAACACTGTCAGTTGTATGGCAAATGTCCAACGAACCAAATGTCAACAAACGCTGACCTAGTTACCGCATACTGTCGACAGGACAGGTCACGCTGACATCACTGTAGAGTTGTACTGCTGATGTATTTGTGTGTCGTAACAGACCCCAAGGAACGGTCTGGTCTCAGTAGTTTACTTCTCAATATGGTCACTGTGCAGGTTGACCCAGGAAGCTGGCACACCAGTTGTTAAACTCTGTTTAGTTGTTAAACTCATACTGGCTACTAGTTGTTGAATCACGCTTTATTTGTTAAATGACGTGAATGTCCACCAGTTGATAAATGTAGATGTTGGGACTGGTGTAGTAAAGTGTAACGATTGTCAACTCATTAAACCCAGCACAGTTTTGGTCATACAGGTCATCTTGTCCTGGAACGTGATGAGGCTCCGACAAGAATGTGAGTGTAAACAATGAGTGTGTATGTGAATGTCAGAACGCGAATGGTAGAATGATTCGATAGAGTTGACAGGTTGGTAGTACATCACTCATACTCACACTGTTCGAATTCAAGAAGTACTGGAACTACGGTGGTCTTTTTATAACATTTAATGGGACGCACACTTGGACAGTACGTGTATGGTTACAGGAACAAATGTCGACATAGACAGCATAATGTTGATCACAGGAATATCATCTTAAGTTAGCATTCATGCTTGGCAAATATCATAATGGAGCATTCGTAAATAAGCATTCAGAGTTCCATCATGTAAATCATCTGGCTTTACTGACTGGGCACGTCAGACCATAACCAATATATAGGAAGGCTCCTAGACCTAACCTCGTCTAGTGAATATCCCTTCACGTAAAGTTCAATATATATATTTTTCCATAAAGATATAGGAATCCCAGACATGGGTTCTCACATGTAGCAGTGATCTCTTGGTTCATCGAGCGATAGTACAGGCATCCCTTTTTCTCACTCGATAAATACAAAGTATATGAATTTCAACATGGCTGTTCTTCTCTCGTGAGTTTCACTCACTATAGGACCCAGACCAAAATTGGTCATTCGTTAAATGTCCTCATTTCTTCATAGCTTCTCTCATAGAGGTAATTGAATAATATCATACAATCTAGTGCTGATACATAGGAATGTCGTCTTCCTTTGAATAAATATTCTTTTCAAAAGTACCACTGTGCATCTGTTTATCGACAACGATGGCGAAGCCCAAGTTCATAATAAATTGTGGTTTTACCTTTCTATGCGAAATATAACTTTGCCATTCCTTGGCAAAAGAGAATAAACACTGGGGTAAAGTACATACAACATGTCTAAATGACTATCACTTTTCCCCATTGACTTATAGATCACTTTTTTCGGCGATAGGCCTGCTACCACAAAATTCTACATCCAGACAGGATGACAGCCATGAATCACACCCCTTGCTAGCGATACTTCCGCTGCATAGCCTTTGACCTTTTCTAGCGACAACCAACATAGTTCGACTTAGAAATGTAAAGATATCCATATATAAGACAGACTCGTCCTACTCATACAAACACTACGTATAAATTCAGGCCATAGATATACTGAAGCAAGAACAATCTATTCCTACCCAGCCAAAGAATAAATCGCAGTAGGCCTAGACTCGTCCGCGGAGTCCGATCGAAGATGACGGAACTACTTTCAAGGGAAGTAACTCAAAAATGACTTCTCCTTAAGCACTTAAAAAGGAAATACTTTGATTACCAAATATTTGCGAACATAATAAGTATATAAATGTATTATATTGCAAGATAGTAAAAATTGCCCTTTACAGTACGTAAACAAAACTCCCGACACTGTCTGAACTTAATCTTTTGTTACGTGACTCTAACCTCGTGTCAAAACATTTCAAACTAGGGAAATCCCCTGTCTGAAATTCCTTGGTCTCCTTTATTAACATTACACATGAGGTTTCCAAGCTTAACCCAACAATTAAATTACTCATCTTACTGCATTCCCAAACATTTTAGGCACAATAAAATAACATACGCACCATTAGATGCCCAATAACATTACACTTGTAAATATTCAGAAATTAATTGGTGGTTTACCCAACACTCTACATACTACAAAGCGCCCATGTATCTAATAGCTAAACCTCACAAAGTGAATATCTCAAAACTTCACACACTCCTATTTACTGCCAATTATCCTAGAAAGAATTAGGCACACTTTACCTTTACATCATTCTACAAAGATAGTAATGGATGGCACTACATTTCTAACTTTAAATTAATTTCCCGAAGAACCATTCATTAAACAGGGTTCGTAGCGACCTGGAAAAACCTTGAAAAAACCTGGAAAATGGGAAAAAAAATTCCAGGCCTTGAAAAGCCTTGAAAAATGGCTAAAAGCCTTGAATTTCCCGCATCGGACCTGGAAAAAAATCGAAAGTTGTCCATTTTCGGTTATTGGTGGTATTTTTCGTTAAACTTCAGTTACCATATAATTTTTACTTCCCTTTGTGCACTAAATCCATTTCCAGATGTTTTCGGCAGTTTGTGTTTTCGGCGATTTGCGTTTTCAGCGATTTGTGTTAATGATGTGAACGCCTCTGTTGTTTCTCGAAAGCTACTGGGAAAAAAATTGATTTATAACCTCAGACCTAAGGGTCTTTTATATTTGGACATGCGCCCTAATATAACTGACTAGGTTAAATAGGACGCGCCTCGCCAACATGAGGCAAAACTTTAAAAAAAAACAAAACACCAAGAACTTGTCTCTACTCATTCAAGTTGTGTTAAATCGTTCATTTCAACTGAGGTAAGTAGGCTAATAAATTCATTTATCTCATTTATAAAACATATTTACATAAGTGCAGTTTATAGATAGACCTACTATACTTGCGTCTGTAATTTACAATGTAGGCCTATTTACAGTTTTATTTTTAACCATGGCCAAAATTAGTGTTTGAATGAAATTTCTTGGTTTACAACTGCTTACGGGAATATGTTTGACACAGTTTAAGATGGTCAGGAATAGAAATTGATGGCGATTCCATATCCTATAGCCTACCCTGTTATCAGACCATGTTTTTGGAAATAAATATATTTTGAATGCTTTTTTATTATATTTATGATGAAAAGACATATCTCGTTCTCCTCTGCAGGGTTATAATTAGGATATGCATATGCCTACATGTTTTCAATTCCAGATAACATGAATAACCACCGATACATGAAAGTGTCATCACATCTGTCAAATCGCTGTAATTAAGATAAATGAAAATTACCAATTTTGCGCATAGGCCTATGTTATTTAAAATTTTTTAAATAATTAAAAAAAAATTTTTTTTTTATCGAAACAAACAGAAACGATAAAACAAAACAAACCCCAACAAAAAAATCAAACAAAAATAGTAAAGATGAGGAGGGGGTGTGTTTGTAAAGGCCTGATGTTTCCAGTTAGATATTTAATAGATTTTCACTTATCATAAGTGTTAAAAGGATATCATCATACCTTCACCCTCCCAATTACTATATATTAACTTTTGTTCTAGTTAAATATTTTTTGACTATATTATTCATGCGTTTAGAACTTTGACTTGGTAAATATACATAGCTTAGGTCTACTCATAAGTTATTTGTGTGTTCCATTTTTTTATAAACAGAAAAGAACACAACCCCAAGGAGCAGTTTTTCCCTCAGAAACATCAAAACCATCTAACACTACTCCCTCAGACACGTCAAAAACGTCTAACACTACTAGGAGACTTATAGATGTGACATCATTTGTGACCAAGGAAGAAACTCTCAGCTGAGATTATTTGGACTCTTTTTTCAGTGAAAAGTCACCATAGTTTTAATTCAAATTTCATACGCAACAAGGGACATATTCTCTTCTGTGGTAGTTTTTATTCAGCCTTCAGCTTTATTTCAAGACCTGAAATTCAGATTGGTGCATTTGGAACAGTAGCTGAAAATAGGAAGCATTTTCCTGTAGCACTGAAGAAAAAACAACTCAAATTGAAAAAGACAAATCATCCTGTGATTTGTGCGACAGAAGATGAGGCATGCCGACAGTCACCTGGCATGATACGAAAAGATTTAACCTTATATCTACTGTTCACTCCAATGTTAATATAAACAAGACAGTTAGAAAGACAAATTCTTTAGGGCAGAACAATTCAGAAGCCAGTGCTTGCAGAAAAATACAGCAAAAGTATGGGAGGTGTCGACCACTTCGGCCAACTACCCCTACCCACACAGATCCTATTTTTATATCATTTCTTAGTTGAAACTGCCCTGGTCAATGGGCACATAACCTACAACACTGCCAACTCTACAAAAAAAGATCAAAGCAAAGATCAGGATGTCAGTATGACTCTTATTGAACCTGCTATTCTTCGAGGCAATGTGACACCTTCAAAACCACAGGTAACAACAACACGACTTACTGAGCACCACTTCATTGATAAATATGAAAGGGCAAGGTACAAACCAGACTGTAAAGTGTGTAAGGCTGCAGGGAACAGAAGCCAGACTTGCATGCACTGCCCAGATTGCAATGTACTTCTATGCCTGATACTCTGCTTCAAGTTATACCACACAGTCAAGGATTATCTACAATCCAGATGTCACGTAGCGTTTAAAGGATAAGAGAATTATTTAGAGGAAATAATAGATCTGATGTGGAAGATTTGGCTCAAGGAATCCCTGCTGGGTTTTCCCACTTCCAAAGGGTGACGAAGAGGGTAAATTCTCCTAACTCGACAGGTCTGGAAAAGATTGTAAGGAGATATTTGGTCTCTCGCTACCGTCGTCCCCTTCTCAGTTATCTATTATTATTATTCTTTAAATTATATTATATTTTACGAGCCCCCCCTCCCTTATAAAGGAAGATAAGCATAGACAATATTCAACATCTAATGGAAGGAACAAAGCGTGGGGTACAGTATATACACCCAATTGGTTTATTGCAATAAAGTGAATAGATGGTGAATGATAGTATTGTCGATGGAATTAGTGTCTGCTGTATGTATTATGTGTCTCACAATTCACGTGTTTTTCATCATGGATGACTAAACTTTGTGGCATTGATTAGGTGAGTTTCCTTTGTCGTGGACTTAGCTTTTCAGCCCCTGGCTGATAGTGAAGTGTGGTTAGTTCTCCGGTCTCCTGACGTTGCCCCGGTAGGTCTTGAATGGTTCGGATTTGCCTTCTCTGTGCTCGACTCCGTATTCTGCGCTGAGATTGGACTGTCGTGCAAGGCTCCACCATAGACTGAAGACAAATACGACGGCTTCATTAATTTTCTAGCTTTAGAAAGCAGTCTTTCCCTAAGCCGTCCCTCTGCCCGTCACCTCAGATTTTAGTCTCTAACATCATATGTCTAGAGTCTAATCTTGAATTCAAGTTTCTCCTGTCTGTCCTTTATTATATTTCTCTGCCCCAGTGGCAGTATTATAATTCTTTAGACTGATTTATCGTCAGCTTAACCCGATGAATTATTATAAATGTCAGTTAAACCCACCAAATTTATCATAGAAATGTCGGCAACAGTATTCTAGTTCTGTGCCTCTAGCCTAATCGTCATGTCATTATGATGAATTTAACAAATAATTGGACATCCGTGTTTTTTTAGAATTGTCTGACAACATTATCACACACTTCATGTCTGGTCGCCTCGTCATATAATTTATAATGAATATATGTCACGGTCGGTCAACATTATCGTTACTATTAATTTCCGTTAGTCTAAACGTCGGGTCGAAAATAATCAAATAATATGGAAATTAATAGCTATATATATATATATTCCCGTTATACATTATTATGAACATGTACATATCCCGTGGGATCATAAAATATACCCGATCACATGTGGCTGGATGTGATCGTACAACATAAATATGAATAAAGTAAACATACCAATCTTGCGTCGATTTTGCAAGGTACTACACATTTCATCACATTATATTCTAGCGAGATTTCACTTACCTACTCAAAGATGGACGCTAACCCGCAATTAGACACGTGGCTTCAGTGCTTTTAATGCGAGAATTCGCCGATAATTGGGTTAGACCTAGCTGTCTCAAGGGTTCCGGGCAAGTGAAGAATGCCCGTGTTTGGCGCACTTTTAGCGGGACATTTCCGCTTGGACACGTGATCCATAGCGTGCATCATGTGACATTAGCGTCAAATAAACGCTCCAATCAATAGCGTTAAAAGTCACGTGGGGTCTTCCTAAAGTGGCATAAACTGGTTTTATCAGCTTAAGCAGTCTTAAATTAAAACAGGTTCCTAGCTACCGAGGTCATTGGTCAACAATGACGTCGTATCTAAAAATAGCGAGGAGAAAATACTGAATGCTAGGAGAATTTCCGCCAGTGACAATTCCCGGGACTTTGCGATCATGCATTGAGGATGAGAAAAAAAAAACGATGTCACGTAAATAATAAAAAAAATGAAGAGAAGATTGGACAAGTTGTCACACAAGCCCCTCCTCAAGTTTGACGTTCCGTCCAACTCCTCTTGTCCTGTCTTCCTCTTCTTTTCCAGTTTCTCATATCTCCTCGGTTGCGTCCGGATGTCTGCTCAAAAAATCTGCCCCTACGTTGTTCTTCCCAGGTATGTATTCTATGTGAAATGAATATGGGCTGCAACAGTAGTGACCATCTCATAAGCCGGGCATTAAGGTTCTTCGACGCTGCAAGAAATATCAACGGTTGGTGATCACACTGCACCGTGAACTTTTTCCCGTATAAATATGGTTGAAACTTCTGCACAGCCCATATTAGCGACAGACATTCTCGTTCGATGGTAGAGTAGTTCTGTTCAGCAGGGTTCAATTTCCTACTAGCATATGCGATGGGGAATAGAGTTGCAGAAGGTCTATCACTAGGCTGCAGGAGAGTGGCTCCTATCCCTATATTGCTAGCATCTGTTCGCAGCGTAAAGTTCAGAGTTAAGTCAGGCAGTCGCAGAATTGGCCTAGCTGTGAGTTTCTCCTTCAGCAGCGTGTAGGCATTTTCGCACTCCGCTGTCCAGGTTACTTTGTCCGGGTTCCCATTCTTGGTTACTGCGGTCAATGGCGCACTCAGGGTATTAAAATCTTTAATATATCTCTGGTAGAAGCCACATAGAGACACAAATGACCTTACATCCTTTTTAGTCTGGGGTCGTGGGGCCCGCTGTAACTTCTCAATATTACGCGCATCTGGGAACATGCATCCATGCGAGATAGTGTGTCCCAGGAATTCTAGTTGCTCGCAGGCAATTTGACATTTTGTAGGGCGAGCGGTGAGTCCTGTTTCTCTAAGTCTTTCGAAGAGTAGGGAAACTGCGTCCAGGTGCTCCTCAAAGGTGTTCGTGGCAATAAGTATGTCGTCCATGAAATTACTTATCCCAGGGTGGTTCAGGGGTTCCAGTAGCTTCCTCATCATACGAGTAAAGACGCTTGGGGCGTTGCTTAGCCCAAATGGCAATACATTAAACTCGTAATGGCCTTCAGAAGTACTAAATGCTAACATATGTCGAATTTCCTCTTTTACCGGGATCTGGTAGTACCCTTTGCTAAGGTCTATCTTCGAAAAGTATCGTGCTCTACTCAGCTTGGTGAAAAAGCTGATTCTGATCCGGTAAGGGCTCCGCTTGAAATTCCGTTACAGCGTTGAGCCTTCGGTAGTCTATGCAGAGGCGATGTTCTCCTGTGGATTTTCTAAGCAACACTACACTCGCACTATAAGGCGACTCTGATTTTGAGATAATATTTTCCTTAAGCAGGTACTCGATTTCCTCACTCAATGCCTTTGCTTTAGCATAAGGAACAGGATAGTTCTTAACTCGTACCGGGGCGAGGTCTGTTAGCTTCATATCAAATTCTATCAGGTTGGTCATGCCAGGTTTATCCGTGAGTGTACTAGGGTGTTTTCTCAACAACTGTTGAACCCGTGCCTGCTGATCCTCCGTTAAAGTTGAACTAATCTGAACATCTTGATGAGTTTCGCACTGACGAAGAGGGTATTCACAGGAGGTCAGGGGTTCTGCCTCAGTTTCCGTCGCAATAGCCAGTGTCAGGAAATGTGCTGGTTCTGCACCTGGTCTTTCATAATATCGCTTCAGCAGGTTTATGTGGTAAATTTTCTGCTTCCCCTTTATGGCAATCTTGTAATTGGTGCGCGACATTTTCTCAACAATTTTATATGGACCTCTCCACCCGATTTGCAATTTATTATTGCTACTGGGCAGGAGTAATAATACCTGTTCTCCTACTTCTAGCTCCCTATCCTTCGCAGTGCGGTTGTAGTAACGCGCATGTTTACGACGGGCACGGCGTACATTTTCCTTTGCCAGTTCCCATCCTGTTTTAAGGCGTTGGGTCAACTCCTTCACGTATTGGGATGCAGAGGTGACCGTCTCATCAGCTTTATCATCTGTCCAAGTACGTAACAGTGCCTCTAAAGGTCCTTTTATAGGTCTACCAAACAGCAATGTGGCAGGAGGCATCCCAGTAGAATTGTGGGGTACTTCGCGGTAAGCAAATAGTGCTGCGGGTAAGTATTGATCCCAGCTCTCTGGTTTTTCCTGCGCAAGTTTCCGAAGGATGGAAATAAGGGTCCCGTTAAACCGCTCCACCTGGCCATTTGCCTGGGGGTGGTAGGGAGAGGTGTGGATATGTCGGGCCTGAAATATCCTAAACACTTCCTCGGTGAGTTTTCCTCGGAATTGGGAACCATTATCTGTCAGGATCTGTGACGGAAACCCTAGCCGAGTAAATATGGTGAGCAGAGCCTCAGCAACATGCTTAGAATCACAGGCGGGCATAGCAATTGCCTCTGCCCACATGGAGCAACAATCCACTAACGTGAGTATATAACTGTTTCTCTTTTTGCTACGAGTAAGTGGACCCACAATATCCACCGCTACTCGTTCGAAGGGTGTGCCCAAGATTGGCATTTCTCCCAGAGTGGCTGGGGCCGTCCAGTGTTTCGGCGCTGTCCTCTGGCACTGCGGGCATGATTTCACATATCTCTGGATATCGGCGTTGATACCTGGCCAATAATAATGACATGAAATACGCTGAATCGTGGCACTTATGCCCATGTGGCCACTAAACGGAAGGGCATGGCCCATTTCTAGGACCTGGGCTCGGTATGCTGATGGAACCACAAGTTGCCCATGTTCCTGTCCTCCATTTCCTGCTTTCCGATGCAACAGCCCATTTTTCTTGTAGAAGTCTCCCTTTTGGAGAGGAGTGTGCGCTCTCGGTAGTTTTTTGTAGCAGGGTGCTAGAGATTGATCCTCCGTTTGTGCCTTTTTTAATTCCTCAGGAAGGATGTTGGGTGGGGATTCCAACTCCGTATTCCGTTTGGCCTGTCCTCTAGTGGTGACAGCCGCCACAACCAGAGGGTGAATGGGTTCTCCCAAGAACACATACCTACACCCTAAGATCAAGGGATAAATAGGGTCGTCCAAGATCGCTGCACGGATTTCCCCAGTCACATATTTTGATTTGACCTTAATCTTGGCTATGGCCAAACGCATAGGTGCTGCACTTTTAGTAGGTCCTTGTATTTCTATAGTGTCTTCTGTCATCTGGTCAGGCTTGACTAGGGATGCACAGACAACTGCGTCGAATGCAAGGCCTGTATCATAAAGGCAGGTCACCTCTTGGTCATTTACGAGGACTGTCTCAACGACCGGGGGATGTCGGGGTTTGTCCAGAGGTTCTTCCGGTCCATTTCCCCTTGCGGCACTTTTACGTAAGCAGGCAGCATGATGAGGTGGGTTTTTCCGGTTGCACTCCTGCGTATTGTGGGTGATGGTTCTACAGTGCTTACACCATTTTTCCCCTTGCCTCTGCTGCTGGAAATTAGATCTCTGAGTAGTCTTGTAGTCTGGCTTGTCATGCTTTTTGAAGTTAGTATACGGTGGTTTCACTTGGGGGTCCATGTGTGACTGAGCTGTCTGTCTAGGTACGTAATCTGGTTGTTTCCGTCTGGGTGGTGGATTCTCTGATAGTGCTGCCTGATATCGTTCCGCTAACTGGACTATGGATTCTAAAGTGCTGGCCCCATTCTCTGTCAGGAATCTTCTCATGTCGGAAGTCATGGTGTCCTTCAGTTGTTCGATCATGACCATTTCTTTCAGGCCTTCCCAATCATGAGTAAAATTCCCTAGGGCACCCCACTTCTCCACGTAGGAATCCAGTCTCGCAGCAAACTGAGCAAAGTTCTCTCTCCGACTTCCCTCCTAGAGTTACGGAACCTCTTCCTATAGGCGTCAGCATGTAGCTCATAACGAACCAATAGTGCCTTTTTCAAAGAGTCGTAGTCATCCTGTAAACCTGGAGGAAGCTTGCTATACACGTCATAAGCAGTTCCTCTAAGCCCTTGCGACAGTTTCAGGTTCCATTTGCTCTTCTCCAAACCAAACGTGGTGGCAAACTTCTCAAATTTGTCGAGATACCTATCGATCGAGTCGGCTTGTTCCGAGAAAGCTTCAAATGGAAACGTCAAAGGTCCCAAAGTTGACATGAGTGAGGATGGCAAAGGTCCGGTGCCCCCTGCGTGCAAGGAAGGCATATCATCTGACCGTGGCGATAGGTTGCCTGAGGAGGTAGATGCGGTCGCACCGGCTACTGGTTCAACTCTTTGAGCTTGTCCCTGCATCTCTAACTGCTTCATCTTCAATGCATGCTCGCGTTCATCTCTCTCGCTTCTTTCTCTAGCGTCTACAGCTTTTATCCTCTCATCTATTTCTGCTAACTTTATTCGCTCTTCTCTTTCAGCTTTCGCTGTTTCTCGAGCGTAATACTTATCAGTCTCGACACTGACATAATTTGCAAGGTCCACCCCACTATAACCTAGATCTCGACCGGCCTCCCCTAGTGCTGCCTTAAGCTTAACTATTTCAGCCATCTTTTGCAGTTAAAGTCCACACTGAGTAAGCTAGTGCTACCTTCCAATAGTATTTCTAGCAACAAGTAAATACTAATTATTTATCCGACTGCTGTAGAATGAAATTACTACAGTTATGGAGACTTAAGGTCTGTAATTCAATGAAATACAAAATCAAGAACTAACTTAATTAAACACAACATATATAAAGGGATTCACCAATCAATGCCTGAATTTCTAGAAAAAATGTTTTCTGTCTTTCTAGAGCTCACTGTGTGAAAATACATGTGTTAAAATGGTATACTGTAATGACTGAATGGATGATACTATCCCAGAGGTATGATAAAATACATAAGTTCAAATCCCGGACCGAGACACCAGTGTCACGTAGCGTTTAAAGGATAAGAGAATTATTTAGAGGAAATAATAGATCTGATGTGGAAGATTTGGCTCAAGGAATCCCTGCTGGGTTTTCCCACTTCCAAAGGGTGACGAAGAGGGTAAATTCTCCTAACTCGACAGGTCTGGAAAAGATTGTAAGGAGATATTTGGTCTCTCGCTACCGTCGTCCCCTTCTCAGTTATCTATTATTATTATTCTTTAAATTATATTATATTTTACGAGCCCCCCCTCCCTTATAAAGGAAGATAAACATAGACAATATTCAACATCTAATGGAAGGAACAAAGCGTGGGGTACAGTTTATACACCCAATTGGTTTATTGCAATAAAGTGAATAGATGGTGAATGATAGTATTGTCGATGGAATTAGTGTCTGCTGTATGTATTATGTGTCTCACAATTCACGTGTTTTTTCATCATGGATGACTAAACTTTGTGGCATTGATTAGGTGAGTTTCCTTTGTCGTGGACTTAGCTTTTCAGCCCCCGGCTGATAGTGAAGTGTGGTTAGTTCTCCGGTCTCCTGACGTTGCCCCGGTAGGTCTTGAATGGTTCGGATTTGCCTTCTCTGTGCTCGACTCCGTATTCTGCGCTGAGATTGGACTGTCGTGCAAGGCTCCACCATAGACTGAAGACAAATACGACGGCTTCATTAATTTTCTAGCTTTAGAAAGCAGTCTTTCCCTAAGCCGTCCCTCTGCCCGTCACCTCAGATTTTAGTCTCTAACATCATATGTCTAGAGTCTAATCTTGAATTCAAGTTTCTCCTGTCTGTCCTTTATTATATTTCTCTGCCCCAGTGGCAGTATTATAATTCTTTAGACTGATTTATCGTCAGCTTAACCCGATGAATTATTATAAATGTCAGTTAAACCCACCAAATTTATCATAGAAATGTCGGCAACAGTATTCTAGTTCTGTGCCTCTAGCCTAATCGTCATGTCATTATGATGAATTTAACAAATAATTGGACATCCGTGTTTTTTAGAATTGTCTGACAACATTATCACACACTTCATGTCTGGTCGCCTCGTCATATAATTTATAATGAATATATGTCACGGTCGGTCAACATTATCGTTACTATTAATTTCCGTTAGTCTAAACGTCGGGTCGAAAATAATCAAATAATATGGAAATTAATAGCTATATATATATATATTCCCGTTATACATTATTATGAACATGTACATATCCCGTGGGATCATAAAATATACCCGATCACATGTGGCTGGATGTGATCGTACAACATAAATATGAATAAAGTAAACATACCAATCTTGCGTCGATTTTGCAAGGTACTACACATTTCATCACATTATATTCTAGCGAGATTTCACTTACCTACTCAAAGATGGACGCTAACCCGCAATTAGACACGTGGCTTCAGTGCTTTTAATGCGAGAATTCGCCGATAATTGGGTTAGACCTAGCTGTCTCAAGGGTTCCGGGCAAGTGAAGAATGCCCGTGTTTGGCGCACTTTTAGCGGGACATTTCCGCTTGGACACGTGATCCATAGCGTGCATCATGTGACATTAGCGTCAAATAAACGCTCCAATCAATAGCGTTAAAAGTCACGTGGGGGTCTTCCTAAAGTGGCATAAACTGGTTTTATCAGCTTAAGCAGTCTTAAATTAAAACAGGTTCCTAGCTACCGAGGTCATTGGTCAACAATGACGTCGTATCTAAAAATAGCGAGGAGAAAATACTGAATGCTAGGAGAATTTCCGCCAGTGACAATTCCCGGGACTTTGCGATCATGCATTGAGGATGAGAAAAAAAACGATGTCACGTAAATAATAAAAAAAATGAAGAGAAGATTGGACAAGTTGTCACACCAGACAAAGACTCTTGCAGAGGCCTACAGCCACAACTTCAACCCCAGTTAATGAAAAAAGCAGCTCAGACTCCAACTAGAGGTACTTAACTACTCAAACATTTACAAACGTTCATTGTCAGATGCATCAGACGCAGAATACATTCAAAAAAGACAAACACGAAAAATACAGTTTTTTTTTAAACATTTTGTTCCAATTTTATTAACCTTTTATGGTTAATCGTTAAATCAATACGTCAATCAAGCTTATTTTATTCATTACCATCCATGTCACTAACATTTTATTGCGCTGATGTTGAACAAATTCACTAAAAACTTGGAAAAGATGCCGGTTTTTCAATCTTTTATGATTTTATAAATAAAAAAAACAGTTCTTTTTAAAGAAATCTGCAAACACCCTTGGTAATGGGAGACGGTAATGCTCCGGATTGCTGGTCAGCAAAGTGATAATTATATCTGAGAAAATTAGATGAGAAAAATATTAGAGTTTCCCATCCTTGAAAATCACGTGCTGGACCTGGAAAAGCCTGGAAAATGCTTAAAGAAATTTGCTATGAACCCTGATTAAATCAGGCTACGACTCTATTAAGAATCCACTAATATTACGGCTCTAATAAAATATGAACATACCAGTTTATCGCGTTTTCTTCCTCGTGCAGCAGAAAGATAAATGCTAGATACGGTAGTGAATCTGCTAGATTCACGGTAGTGAATCTGCTAGATTCACGGTAGTGAATCTCATCAAACAGAGGGGGTCCGTAAAAAGACCGCTCGAGTATATATGCAAGAAATTCCCCGCGGACTATCGGCCTACGTCATAGCTAAGAAGCCAATGGAATCGCTTACAAAAAGTTATAACGTGGTCTACACCAATAGATTTGAAAGCACATCGTGGCCTGTTTATCCCGACCGCACACGTTTCCCACTTACATCCTATTGCGTGAGCCAAACAACGGAAACTTTCCACCCCGTGAATATCTCACGCGCTGTTAAACAAAGACTTGACCGCGATAATTCTTTAACAAAGAAACTGGGACTACGAGATCGCGATTACTTTAACAAAGGAAACCCTCGTGATCGCAAATTAACTTTAAAGAAACGAAAACTGGTGCGAGTATGAACTAAACCTACCGTCATAAAACTCAATAAAATACCTACAGAAAAAGACCAAACACATAATAATTTAGAAAGAAAAGAAGACTGGGCCTTTTGAAAATCAGAATTACAGTACAGCACCACAATGACTGTCACAAGAGGTGGAATTAGTATTAATAGATATAGAAGATATCCAGGTGTATCAGATGATACTAGGATACTGCCAGACAAGAGTTCTGGTCTTATAAGTAATACCCCAGTCTTAGAAATAAGCACTGGTGTATGGATGTCATAGGTATAGTCAGACTATGAAGAATTCTGGCCCAGATGGTAAGAAGTAGTACCAGATTCAACCGTGTCTCCTCTCTACAACTATCCTATGTTATTAAATTATGTCTAGGGAAAACAAACAAAAAATAAGTAACTTTAAATTCAAAATGTGAAAATGTAAAAAGATACTCAAGTCCTCGGGTACAATTAATTAATCAATTTATTATATATATATATATTAATTCTCTTTTCTCTTTCTTAGGAAAAAGTGATGAAAATGAAAATATTCATACAATGTATCAAATTAATTCACAGTGTTCATAGAACTGTCCTCTCTTCTTAGAAAGTCATTTTAGGAATAATGCTTCACTTTATTCTAGAACACTGTCAATGAACTTCTGCAATACTAGTTCTTGAATCACTGTTTGTTTGATAATATATTTAGTCACTTTGAATGATAATACTGTCCTGTAAGGATTACTCTTTTCATGCAACACCCTAGAAGACTATATACATGGACGTCACCGGATGGAAAAAGCAAGAACCAAATAGATTATAAAACAAAGCGGCAGATAACAACGTCATGAATGAAGTGGAACGTGAACCAGAACCTAGCATAGAGGAAGTCCGAAACGCAATCAAACACTTGAAAAGTGGAAAATCTCCTGGTTGTGATGAAATAACAGCTGAAATGATACAGGCAGGAGGAAAAGGCAGCGCTCGTATATACCATGCATTATGCTGCAAGATCTGGCAAAGCGGAATTTGGCCCAAGGAATGGAAAAGATCAATTTACATACCCTTGCCAAAAAAGGGCAACCTGAAACTGTGCACAAACTACAGAACTATAGCTCTTATAAGCCATGCCAGCAAAATACTATTACAAATCATAATGAAAAGGATGCAACAAAAGCTAGAAACAGAAATAAACGAAGTACAGGCGGGTTTTCGACCAGGTAGAGGCACTAGAGATCAAATATTCAACATGAGAATCATCATAGAAAAGTGTAGAGAATTCAACGTTGACCTACATACTTGTTTCATTGACTACACCAAAGCTTTTGACTGTGTACAACATCAGCAGTTATGGGCTATTATGAAAAATATGGGATTTCCAAACCACCTTACACAACTCATTGCACTGCTGTACCAAGAACAACAGGCAGCCGTAACAATAGAGGGGGAAACATCAGAATGGTTTGAAGTACAGAAAGGAGTAAGACAAGGCTGTACCCTTTCCCCTTACCTGTTTAACATTTATGCCGAGAATATCATGAGAAACGTAAGAGATGACCAAGAACACACAGTTTGACTCATTTAACATCGGCGGGAACCACATCCCAGAAATCAGATATGCTGACGACACAGTCCTCCTATCGACCAACCCAGAAGGACTTGAACAATTAATTCTGTCCACCAAAAAACACAGCGAGGCCCAGAATCTATACCTAAACACCAAGAAGACCAAAGTATTGACAACAGACAAAGTAAAGATCAAACCAGAAATTGAAATTGATAACGAAGAACTGGAAGGTGTTAATGGATTCGAATACTTAGGATCAATCATCAACAGCTCTGGCGACTGTGCAGTAGAAATTAAAAGAAGACTTGCAATTGCTTCACATAAACTAATACAGATGAAAAACCTATGGCAAGGCACAAGCAAAGAAACAAAGTTACATCTGATCAGAGCATGTATATTCCCAGTAGCAACATACGGCTGCGAGACTTGGACACTCAATAAAACAGTTGCAAAAAAGATTACATCATTCGAAATGAAATGCTACAGAAGGATGTTGAGAATACCCTGGACAGAAAAAAAGACCAACAGAGAAGTACTGCACTCACTAAACATACAGGAACATTGGCTTTTAAATACCATCGCAATAAGGAAGCTGAAATTTTTCGGTCATATAAAAAGACATAATAGTCTGGAAAAAATAGTGATGGAAGGCATGGTCCCTGGAAAAAGGGGAAGGGGTTGACCTAGACGACGGTGGACCCAGGACATCACAGAGAATCTGAACTTGTCTTTGGCTGATGCAGGTCGACTTGCCCAGAATCGTGATGCGTTCAGAGCAGCTGTAATGGAGACAACGTTCTGGAAAGAATACGTCACATGATGATGAAGGATTACTGACTTTATCAATAAGTTTGCTTCATCAAAGGAACAATATCTTTTATGGTTCCGTATATTTTATGAAATCAATCTCTTTACTTAGACTTAACTGATCTTCAGTAGTTTGACGACACTGCTCTGACACTTGTAGTTGTCAGTGCTGGCCTTCCCAATTCTTAGGGATACCATACACAATCTGTTGTCCACTTGGTGTGATTCCTTCACTTCTGCTGGATTTCACTGGTGTAACAATCAGTCTTCTGACATTCAGACAGTATAGTACGAATCTGAAATAATATATTTACCCTAGGCTAGTATTTTGATAATATTGGCTGTTACTAGACTAGATGTAAGGCCAGGTCGGTCCTCAGATGTCAGTGTTATTAGTCAGAATAGACATGAACATTCAGTGACATATTATTAATGATCCCCATTCTATTCTTTCACACTAATTATATAAATTGATCCTTCCAACAAACAAGACAGTCCTTGCAGGGTTCCTGATTTACTGATCTTCATTCCTATACATCCATTGAATTATTTCAAACATGGTATGCCGTCCATTGCATCTTCCACAAATATCTACAACATGTAATTAAATCCAAAATAAAATACATTATTTACTGTTGAAATCCAACTTACTCTCAATTCAGTAATAAACACATGGACTTAATGGTCTGGCAGGCTGCACACAACTCACAGATTGCAAAAGACTTTTGTGGCAAGCTCTGTGCTGTCCTTTAGTGTTTGAAAGATTTTGGTGGTGTGTCCCATTCAAATTATTTCTCCTCCTTTTATAACCCCTTTTCCTCCGACTGAGAAAGCAATGCCATCACAGATTTGTCTGTTCGTCCAAACTTTTGGCAAAACGATAAGATTTTGGCCAATTGTGTTATTGGTCCATCTTTCATTCTATCGTTCTCATCTAATATTCCTTTGATTCTCCCCATCTTGGTCTTATTTTAACCGGATGACTTAGAGCTGTCGTTCTATCTAACTTTCCCTTCACTCTGTCCATTGTGTATTTTGCTACATTTATCGAAAGTGTGCAGGAGTTTGTGCAACTTACATGATGAGCGATCCAACTTCAATTATCTCCTGTTACACTGCACATATAGTGATAATACTTATATCTGAACACAGATAAAGCTTTCTAGTATCTAAACGTGAAGGTCTTTCCAGTAATAATCCATCTGATTTTTCATAACGTCGATGGATATTTTGCCTCTCTAGCACAAAACGTAGAATACACACATCCTCCATATTTAGTTACCGTTTCTGCCCTAGGTCACTCGACATGTCATGTTCATGGCTTTTGATTGGTCAACATGTCGCGTTGCAATATCAATTGATTCCATTAGGTAGTGAAACTGCGCATTAAAAATGCGACAATGACAATGTCACCATTGTGGAACAGATGAGAAGAAAACACTAGCAATGGATAGGCACACATTAAGGAAACCTATGGATATCATTACAACGCAGAATTAGTTCTGGAACCCCTAGACTCCGCAATTATTTTCCACCCTGTGCCATAATTTTAATTAATGATAGACTAAAAACAACGCTCAGAGAGTTGTTTTGGCACTGGTGTCAAATCTGACCAAGGTACTGAGCGTTGTTCCCGAGTCAAAGAGTTAAGATAAGCAGTTTTTTTAAAAAAAATAATGGTTAACATCATTTCTGTATGTATTTTAAAATTTAGTTTTTTTCTTTTTTAAATAGTTGAAAGTGGGTGAGGAAGGGACCCAGACTGAATAATTTGTTTTGACACTAATATAGAATTTCTTTATCATTAATATCTTGAGCTCACTTAGGAGCATAAGGCTCCAGCTGTCCTGTGCCATTTGTTCAGTCTTTCCTTGTCTTATTCTACCTTTAGTGTCTATTTACAGTTCCCTTTTCCATGTATTGTTAGATCTTCCTCTCTTGCCTTATAATTCCAGAATTTTGGGTCATGTCCAGTAAGTTGAAAATCGCTGCTCTAGAGTGTCAAGGAACTTTAAGGGCCAAACAAACTTGTTTGATATGGGGACTGCGTCT
Source organism: Oreohelix idahoensis (assembly GCA_024509875.1). NCBI lineage: Eukaryota > Metazoa > Mollusca > Gastropoda > Stylommatophora > Oreohelicidae > Oreohelix > Oreohelix idahoensis. Next base: position 142,002 of record JAMPIV010000727.1, on the reverse strand, counting down.
GATGATTAAATTACCTCCTCTTGAAATGATCTGTATAGTTTTCTTACATTACAGGTAAACCCAGTCCTCCCACAGTCAAAATGCTACCATCCTCTAGTGCCATTGTTGGTTCAAGACTAGAACTGTTGTGTGAGACACATTCCAACAGCTTGCCACCAAACCATGGACTGACTTCTGAAATTTGGTGGTATGACCAAAGTGGTCAATCTTATGGTCCTGCTGGGAGCAATCAGAGGGTATAAAATCTCTGTTTCTTATTGTTTAATCACTCTTTAACTGTTTGGAGATGTTGGGAGCCTTGGGTTGACTACTGCCTTTATTAGAGTCATAAATGTGGAAGTCTGAAGGCGAACGAGGAAGAAGAAGAAGAATCACTCTTTATATGTTATTCTTTTTTGTTTAATGCATTATCCTTTATTCTCAGCTTGGGGGTCATCCACATGTGGCGTCGTGCAGTGAGGGGGTAAAAATTGTGATGAAATGGGGCCGGGGGGCGTTGTTTGAAAAATGTGACCCACAAAAAATTAAGTCATATTCGCTTCTTACATAAATTATATTTCTACTTTAATTAACTATAGTTAACTTTTATCCACAATAGATAACAAATCCATAGTGGACGACTAATAATAATAATAATAATAGCCCCTTCAGTCATAACTGACTATGGGAATGCGCCCCTGAGGTGACAGCCCTCAGCTGCTTATTTTCCTGGTGCTCCTTTCGACGTTTTCTCCTCACCTCTGCTTCTTGTGTGAGCCTCTCTTCGCCCAATCTGAGGTGGCGCCGTAAATAGCATCGCCACTTAGGGCGATCGGCAGCTTCATCCTCCCGTGTTGCTGGATCCATGTCCAGTGCCCTCATATCTCTCTTGCACACATCTTTGAACCTCAGCTGTGGTCGCCCAACTGTTCTCTTGCCATCTGATAATTGTCCGTAGAAGATATCTTTTGGGATGCGACCATCTTCCATGCGGCGAACATGGCCAAGCCAGCGAAGTCTGCGTTGTCTAAGAAGCGTATACATACTTTGAAGGCCAGCACGTGACAACACCTCGACATTTGTCACTTTATCTTTCCACGAGATGCCGAGGATGCGGCGTAGACACCGCAAATGGAAGGTATTGAGCCTTCTTTCTTGCATAGCATAGGTCGTCCAGGTCTCGCTGCCATATAGGAGTGTGCTGGTGACGCAGGCATTATATACCGCAGCTTTGGTCTTCATTGTGAGTTTAGAGTTTCCCCAAACACGCGATGTGAGGCGGGCAAAGGTAGCTGCAGCTTTGCCAATGCGGCTGTCGATTTCTGTATCCAGTGAGAGTTTGTCATTGATGGTAGACCGTAGGTATGTGAAGTGGTGCACCACTGCCAATTCATAGTTATCGATAGTGATAACTGGTGCAGCACCCACATCCTGACTCAGCACATTCGTTTTCTTTAGACTTATTGTGAGGCCAAAGTCCTTGCATGCTTTAGTGAAGCGATTCATCAAGCTCTGAAGCTCCTGTTGGCTTTGAGTGACGACTGCAGCATCATCAGCGAACAACAAGTCTCTTATAGTGACCCTTCTGATTTTTGTTTTTGCCTTCAGCCTTGAAAGATTAAACAGACGGCCATCTGACCTAGTGTGAAGGCATATTCCTTCAGTTTGTTTCAGTTCTAATTTTGTAACTCATGTGTTATTTGTGTTTGCCAGTGTTATATGTTACTTTTTGTCTGTTAATTTGTTTAAGTCCTTAGTGATGTGAGGATACCTGAACAGTGGGTTCATTTGGTTAGCCGTGTTGTTAGACCTGTTTGGTTTCCTTTTCTCTTTACTTTCTACTATCCTTTGTCAATATGCGAGAGCCATGTTGCTTTAAGAATAAGACTAGTGATCCCTCAGACATGTCAAACTAGATGACTAATACGAGGTTCTAATATGGGGCTGGCAGCCTCATGTGAAACAAATTGATATAGAAACCACTATAGCAAGATCATGTGACTTCTTTGTGCAGGCTTCCTGTAAAGCCACCAGCTGCTATGGCGGCGCCCCAAAGTTTGCCCCTAAGGGAAATAATAATGATGATGTTTTATGTTGATTTCTGATTTGGATGCTTCTTCTGACTACCCAGGTCCGTGTCAATACTCAGAGTCAGCTTGTTATTGAACCTCTTGATCGTGCAGACAAGGGCCGCCAGTTTTACTGTATCTCAGCAGACAACGCAGGTGACGTGGCCAGGAGAATCCAGTCTGATAAGAGTGCCTTGTTTGAAGTGATTCCTGAATGTAAGTGACTTTGATACAATGTTTTGGGTGATGACCTGTTTTGTTGTTACGTGTTTGTGGTTTTAAGTTTTACAATGGGGTAGCCAACCCTCCTTAGTTATTGCTGATAGCATGCTTGTTAGGTCATGGTGCTACTATTCCAGTCATATCAGTCCCTGGCAACAAATTGTCTACTATTCCAGTCATATCATCAGTCCCTGGCAACAAATTGTCTACTATTCCAGTCATATCAGTCCCTGGCAACAAATTGTCTACTATTCCAGTCATATCAGTCCCTGGCAACAAATTGTCTACTATTCCAGTCATATCAGTCCCTGGCAACAAATTGTCTACTATTCCAGTCATATCAGTCCCTGGCAACAAATTGTCTACTATTCCAGTCATATCAGTCCCTGGCAACAAATTGTCTACTATTCCAGTCATATCAGTCCCTGGCAACAAATTGTTCATCATCCAGAACGCGGCAAAACTATTTTGTTAAAAAACTAAACATGTGGTTACCATGGTAACCTAAAAAAAAAAAAACATCCGCCATATTGGATTTTCACCACTTTTCGAGAGCTAAAAACTTATGTTTCCCATTGACCAAACTTTATCAAATTGCACACACATGTTGTAACTGACAATTAAAACAATTTGTCACATGCTTTTTTTGATAAGTTTAAAATTCTATTTTTAATGATTTTTTAAACAAAATTACACTTTATTTGTATGAAAAAAATGAAAAAAAAATATTTAAAAAAATATATCAAAGCAAATTACTAAAATATCAAAAAAAGCATGTGACAATTTAAAGGTACATATGTGTACTACATGCATGCCAAATTTCAGACTGATCTATTAGATAGTTTGTAAAAAATAACATTTTTTGTTAATAAAATGTTAGTTTTGAGAAAAAATGCATTTTAGTCACCGAGTTACTTGTCTTGTCCAATATACTCCATTCTGGGAGGCTGAATGTGTTTAAAATTGTCCAGCACTATATGCTGCACCTCCTTCAGCTTCCTGCAGCTGCTCCTCTTGCCTTTATCTTGCCTAATTTTTCTTCTTTCCTTCTACATGGTAACCAAAAAAAACAACCGCCATATTGGGTTTTTCACCAACTTTCAAGAGCAAAAATCTTATGTTTACCATTGACCAAACTTTATCAAATTGCATACACATATTGTGACTGACAATTAAAACAATTTGTCACATGCTTTTTTTGATAAGTTTAAAATTCTATTTTTAATGATTTAAAAAAAAATGCACCTTATTTGTATGAAAAAAAATGAAAAAAAAAAATATTTTAAAAAAAATATATCAAAGCAAATTACTAAAATATCAAGAAAAGCATGTGATAATTTAAAGGTATATACGTGTACTACATGCATGCCAAATTTCAGACTGATCTATTAGATAGTTTGTAAAAAATAACATTTTTTTGTTAATAAAATGTAAGTTTTGAGAAAAATGCATTTTAGTCACCGAGTTTCTTGTCTTGTCCAATATACTCCATTCTGGGAGGCTGAATGTGTTTAAAATTGTCCAGCACTATATGCTGCACCTCCTTCAGCTTCCTGCAGCTGCTCCTCTTGCCTTTATCTTGCCTAATTTTTCTTCTTTCCTTCTACATGGTAACCAAAAAAAAAAACAACCGCCATATTGGGTTTTTCACCAACTTTCAAGAGCAAAAATCTTATGTTTACCATTGACCAAACTTTATCAAATTGCACACACATATTGTGACTGACAATTAAAACAATTTGTCACATGCTTTTTTTTGATAAGTTTAAAATTCTATTTTTAATGATTTAAAAAAAAATGCACCTTATTTGTATGAAAAAAATGAAAAAAAAAAAATAAATTAAAAAAATATATCAAAGCAAATTACTAAAATATCAAGAAAAGCATGTGATAATTTAAAGGTATAAACGTGTACTACATGCATGCTAAATTTCAGACTGATCTATTAGATAGTTTGTAAAAAATAACATTTTTTGTTAATAAAATGTTAGTTTTAAGAAAAATGCATTTTACTCACCGAGTGCCTTGTCTTGTCCAATATACTCCATTCTGGGGGGGCTGAATGTGTTTAAAATCCTCCAGGACTATATGCTGCACCTCCTTCAGCTTCTTGCAGTTCCTCCTCTCGCCTTTGTCTTGCCTCTTGCCTAATTTTTCTTCTTTTTACAAGTTTGTCAGCCTCATGTTTCTGGCTGTTGGCCAGACGTTTCCTCAGTCGCACCTGTCCAAGGCGTATTGAGTTTGTTCCAGATGCTTGACCACACAGCCTTTTTATTTCTGCACTGGCTGATGGACCAAAGTTGAACTCTCCAATGGCCACAAGGACACTGAATTTGGCTTTTTTTAATGAAACAAATTTCCGCTTGCTGCAACGACTCCATATAACATTGTGTAGGCTTTCATTTGCATTTTGTGTAGCACCTAGCTGACATCGCTTCAGCAAATGCTGATCAGTAAGACGCTCATAAATAGGGGCTAAGTGCTTATGGAGCAGGTTGTAGTCTAGCGGAGTGTGAACCTTGGTCTCGTGTGGTCTGGCAGCTTCTCCTTTGGCGATGGAAGCCTGATAGAAACACCAGGAGTCTTTGCCTGGGGGACACAAATTATGTTGGGGTTTGTCGTTTGTCGAATACCCATGGTAGAGAGAAGCCATGATGGCTTGTTTCATCTCTGGGGCTGTACTATGCTTGCGGATGGCCCTGGTGTAGTAAATACACAATTTTCGTATGGCATTTTGGGTTAGACGACCACGGCCATTTCCCCCAAGGGTGACTTTTTGTTTCCTGCAGTCAGTAATCAGTGTCCTCAGTGCAGTGCCTAATCGCTTTGCAACATGGTTGACGCACTCTTCTTTGGTTATGTCAACTTCTGGTCCATACGGTTTGATGTCGCAGAGTCTGTTTTAGGCCTTGGAATCGCCATCTGATAGCAAAACAGTGTAGCGTAGCTTGTGATTTGCGACTGAACGAAGAAAGAGAACTTCACAGGCTTTTACCTCCATCGTTCCGGCTGACCCTTCGTAATTACGGCCGCAGTCCTTCTGATGCTCTGCTTTCCATTTTTCAAATTTGTCAGGCTGATTTTTTAGTTGCCACTGTCCAGTAGTCTCACAGGTGTGACAGAAGGAAGACATAACATGCGTATCGATGACCATGCCAGTCAAGATGTCAATAACACTGCCAACACCTATCAGTGACTTATGACCTCTAGTTAGCCATGTTGCATCAAAGCTGACAGCGATGTCAATGACTTCTTTTTTATTAATGGTACGATGCTGACTCTTAGCGTGTTCAGCTCAGACGATGCTGACGGAACGTTGAAATACTGTAGAGTGCATGGTATCCAAATGATCAAAAATTTGATCTGCATATTTATGAAATGTTTTCTGGTGCAGGCCAGGGAGGTCTAGGTTCTCACAGAAGAGATTAAATGTATATGGGCCCATTCCAGACATGAGGGCACCAAGAACAGCAGATTTGTTGATTGCATGTCCACGAGGGCCGCGGCCTGCTGGTTCCCTCTCGGATGTGTACGTTCTAGAAATTGCTTTTTCACATGTGTGACACACAACTTCCAGGAAGAAAGAGAAACCTTTAGACTTGGTGTTGTCAGTTCTTGTTTGCAATGTGCTTTGCTTACACAAATTGCAACATACATTTTTAAGAAGGTTGTTGAAGAAAGAAATATCGACAATGGTTTTATACGTAGGTTTAGGCTGAGCGCAGACAGTATTATGAGATGCAACATTCTTGCTCGTGCTCAAGCTAATTTTTATATCAGATCGACTTGGGCCAGGCACTACTGGATCTGCAATGTGAACCATGGGCCTATCGATGAGTGGGATGCAGAAATTCCACGTTGTTTGTATAGGCCTATCAGTTTTTGTATAATTCACCGCTAATTCTGTCTTACCTTTACCACTAGTAGAAATCACATACTGTCGACGCAACCTGGCAGCAGATATTTGCTTTGATCTCTTACTTATTCTACCCATTTTGAAGTAATAGAACACAATTCACTGAAATTTAAACAAGAAAAAATATCGAACTTTCAGCAAACAATAATTGTTGACTGGCGGAAATGGCTGTTGCTTTTTCCGCATCTGCGCACGCAGCCCAAATGTTGTTATGACCAATCAAAACAGTTGTTTACGATTGTGTCTTCAATGAGTCGGGAATGAGGGAATGAGGTCACCACGTGACAACTCCTTATAAGGCAATTAGCGTAAAATTACGGAAATTTTCAAACACATTTCACTCAGAGCTATGAAAAAAAAATAGTTTCGAATTTGCGATATTACGGCAGACAATGAAATTCCCTGTGTATCGATACCAAATAGTGCCCGATATGGATAGGGTAACTAAGGTATTATTGAGCAACAAATCTTGCTTTTTCGGCACAAATTTGCAAATCATAGCTGGGGGTGGGTACAGAAAATATGCTTTTTGATGCATCAAATGCATTTTTTATGTTATAAAATCTTGCTTATTCGATTCCTCGATGATTATTTAATAAAATAAGCTCAAAAGTAAAAAATCTATATTTTGTACGTAAAATCGAGTTTTCTCTACCGGGGATCACCTTAAACAGATGGCCATCTGACCTAATGTGAAGGCATATTCCTTCAGTTGCATCACTGAATTCATGTTTCAAGAGTAAGGCTAAGAAGATCCCAAAGAAGGTTGGAGCCAGAACGCAGCCTTGTTTAACGCCACTGCGTATGTCAAAAGGCTGAAATGTGCTTCCAGCATATTGGACTGTTCCCTTCATGTCTCCATGGAATGACTTTATCATTTCCAGCAATTTAGCAGCGCAGCCTATTTTCAGGAGAAATTTGAAGAGTCCATCCCTACTAACCAGGTCAAATACTTTTGTGAGGTCTATAAAGGCGATATATAATGGTCTTTTCTGCTCTTTTGATTTTTCCTGAAGAGTTATTTAAGCCTACCCCACAAATACGTCCATGAAAAATCATGGACAACTAATGTTGTACCTCCAACTTTCTGTGCAAACAGAACTACGGTAAACAATTTCATTTCATTAGGCCTGTTTTCATTTTTAATCTAAATTATGCTGAAATCAAGTTAGCAGTCTAGAACATTCTATGTTAAAGGGCTAAATTTGAAATACAAATCAGCTAATAGTATTTGGTTTTTGTTTCTTTCAGATAAACCCTCTCTCCAGGACTTCAAGTTGAACCCTGTTTTTCAAAATGGTGATGTCATTAAAAAGCCGATTGGTGAAAGAATAACTTATAGATGTGATGTGGATTGCTGGCCTCAGTGTGGCATCATGTGGATGTACAAACCAAATGCTGGGTCTCAAGAGTAATGATGCAGTTCTTGCTTGCAGTATTTATTTTAAATAATAAGTAATACCTCATATAATATAGTTCTCAGTGTTCTGTCATGAGACAAAGAATAGGACTGATGTTCCCTTAGCCATGTCATAATCAACTAATTCCCTTTAGCTCCACAAGGAGCATAGGCCTTCAACAAACACATGCCAGTTCCTCCTGTCACATTCCATTAGATCAAGTTCTTACCGTGTCTAACTCATCATTTTCATTTCTGTCTCTTCTCTATGTTTTTATTGGTCTACCTTTGTCTTTCTTAACCTGGGGATTCTAGAACAAGGATTGCCTTATAATTCTATCAGCAGATGTCCTCCGTGTGTGTTCTATCCATCACCAGCGGCTTCTTCTCATTTCACCTGTGTCTTACTGGAACCCGAAGAAGGAGCAAAGAATAGTAATGATGTAACCTACCATGTGTGTTGTAAGAGGAAACTAAGGAGGGTTGGGCATGACTACTCCATCTTGTAGAAAATTTTAAACCACAAAACTTTCAACAAATAACATAGACAAGTCATGTTGTAAGGGTCAGCTAATATCAGGCTGGGCTTGGAGTTAATGACTTCATCATATATAACATTGCTACAGAAACTACCACTACAGAAGCACATGAATGCTTTGGCGAAGGCCCCCTATGGCGCCACCTAAGATTTGGATAACAGAAACTCTCAAAACAAGCAGAAGAGACAAGAACACACCACATTGAACACCAGGGAAAAAATGCAACTGAGAGCTGTCACAAGGGCACATAGTCATAGGTGTATTCCCATAGTTACGACAGATGGGGGCTACCACTACTACTACATGTTTTTGTTAATCTCTAAGTTAAAGGGCATTTGTGGTCGGATACTGTTAACACATTAACTATCGAATTGAAAAACACACTGTGGCCGAATTAAATTTTTTTCCCATTTTCATCCTGTGGTGGAAGCTGTAGTTTTCGTAATTGTTTACAGATTTTTATGAATTACACGTCATTTTAAAGATAAATGAATGTACTATTACAATAAACACTGGTTGTAACTCTAATAGAGGTTGTTGCTATTTAACGGCCCTCCGATGGCCGAGGACTTGCAATATTTTCACAATTATAACTGCTTGCGCCCCATTGTAAAGTGCAATCTTTACTATCTTGCAATATAATACATTTATATACTTATTATGTTCGCAAATATTTTGTAAACAAAGTATTTCCTTTTTAAGTGCTTAAGGAGAAGTCATTTTTGAGTTACTTCCCTTGAAAGGAGTTCCGTCATCTTCGATCGGACTCCGCGGACGAATTTAGGCCTACTGCGATTTATTCTTTGGCTGGGTAGGAATAGATTGTTCTTGCTTCAGTATATCTATGGCCTGAATTTATACGTAGTGTTTGTATGAGTAGGACGAGTCTGTCTTATATATGGATATCTTTACATTTCTAAGTCGAACTATGTTGGTTGTCGCTAGAAAAGGTCAAAGGCTATGCAGCGGAAGTATCGCTAGCAAGGGGTGTGATTCATGGCTGTCATCCTGTCGGGATGTCGAATTTTGTTGTAGCCGGCCTATCGCCGAAAAAGTGATCTATAAGTAAATGGGGAAAAGTGATAGTCATTTAGACATGTTGTATGTACTTTACCCCAGTGTTTATTCTCTTTTGCCAAGGAATGGCAAAGTTATATTTCGCATAGAAAGGTAAAACCACAATTTATTATGAACTTGGGCTTCGCCATCGTTGTCGATAAGCAGATGCACAGTGGTACTTTTGAAAAGAATATTTATTCAAAGGAAGATGACATTCCTATGTATCAGCACTAGATTATATGATATTATTCAATTACCTCTATGATAGAAGCTATGAAGAAATGAGGACATTTAACGAATGACCAATTTTGGTCTGTATCCAATAGTGAGTGAAGCTCACGAGAGAAGCACAGCCATGTTGAAATTCAGATACTTTGTATTTATCGAGTGAGAAAAAGGGATGCCTGTACTATCGCTCGATGAACCAAGAGATCACTGCTACATGTGAGAACCCATGTCTGGGATTCCTATATCTTTATGGAAAATATATATATTGAACTTTACGTGAAGGGATATTCGCTAGACGAGGTTAGGTCTAGGAGCCTTCCTATATATTGGTTATGGTCTGACGTGCCCAGTCAGTAAAGCCAGATGATTTACATGATGGAACTCTGAATGCTTATTTACGAATGCTCCATTATGATATTTGCCAAGCATGAATGCTAACTTAAGATGATATTCCTGTGATCAACATTATGCTGTCTATGTCGACATTTGTTCCTGTAACCATACACGTACTGTCCAAGTGTGCGTCCCATTAAATGTTATAAAAAGACCACCGTAGTTCCAGTACTTCTTGAATTCGAACAGTGTGAGTATGAGTGATGTACTACCAACCTGACAACTCTATCGAATCATTCTACCATTCGCGTACTGACATTCATACACACTCATTGTCTACACTCACATTCTTGTCGGAGCCTCATCACGTTCCAGGACAAGATGACCTGTATGACCAAAACTGTGCTGGGTTTAATGAGTTGACAATCGTTACACTTTACTACACCAGTCCCAACATCTACATTTATCAACTGGTGGACATTCACGGCATTTAACAAATAAAGCGTGAGTTAACAACTACAGAGTTTAACAACTGGTAGCCAGTATGATTCAACAACTGGTGTGCCAGCTTCCTGGGTCAACCTGCACAGTGACCATATTGAGAAGTAAACTACTGAGACCAGACGTTCCTTGGGGTCTGTTACGACACACAAATACATCAACAGTACAACTCTACAGTGATGTCAGCGTGACCTGTCCTGTCGAGAGTATGCGGTAACTAGGTCAGCGTTTGTTGACATTTGGTTCGTTGGACATTTGCCATACAACTGACAGTGTTACACAGCAAGCTTGGTTGAAACATAGAACATTACACATCAGGACTGGAGAATATTTGACAGTGTTTGCGAAAGGAAGTGTTATTGAACTGAGAAGTCCTACATCGATTGTTATCATTCACATCAACGATGGAGCTTCTATTTCTGTGTTGAATTTAAAATAATTAAACCAAAAATATTTGTTTAATAAAGTACCACAGTACTGTACTATTAGGCAGTGTAACTGAGCCTTCTTTACAACACATTCTTTCTGCAACACTCTATTTACATCATATTGCCATACTATTTATGCATTTATGTATTTATGTTTAAATATTTATATGTGATATTTGTTTGTATCCAGCGGGTTGTTGTTTTGGTTGGGCGGTGTCACACAACAGAGTATCCCACGTAATAGAGGGTCTGTTGTGTTCGTTTCTATAGGTGCAATTTTCTTGATTGAAAATTTGCTGCGACAGCTGTTGCTATTAGTGTTAGCTGTGAAGAATGTTTTGACTACCCTATTACTTTTGCAAATTACTGATCTTATTAGACAAGATGTCTACATTAGATTATTTTATCACACAAGGCAAGGCTCTTGATAAGACTGGTCAGCAATTAGAAGAATGGGCAGTTGCTCAATATGACAAAGCATTAGCTGCTGAAGAAAGAAAAGCACTGATTGAAGAAAAGAAATTAGCAGCTGAGGAGAAAAGATTAGAAGCTGAGGAAAAAAAATTACAAAGAGAGTATGAACAAAAGAAATTGCAGATACAGACTGATGAAAAAAGATTCCAGATGGAAATGGAAAAAGAGAAAAGAAAAGATGAGGCTGCTGCTGAAGAGAAAAAATTACAAGCTGCTGCAGAAGAGAAAAAATTACAAGCTGAAGCTCAAGAGAAAAAAGCAATAAGAGAACATGAACACCAAAAAGAACTTTTAGCATTTGAGTTAGAAAAGTTAAAGTTAACAAACATAAGTGATGGTAATCAAGCATCTGGTGGTAATGGTAAACCCTTTACTTACAAGGTCAAGGTACCAGCGTTCAACCCTTCCAGTGATGACATAACATTCTGGCTAAATAGATTTGAACGCTCGTGTCGAGCCCATAATGTGGACAAATCACAATATGCTAACCAGTTATCAGAAAATCTGAAAGGTGATTCTCTGACTAGTTTAAGTTTGGTTGAAGAGGCTGACAAAGATAACTATGATGTTATTAGGGCAGCCTTATTAAAGAAGTATCAGTTGTCTGAAGAGGGTTATCGGAAGTTGTTTAAGACAATGGTGCCTGAGGCAGGTGTAGAATTCTCAGAATTCATTGCAAGGACACGTCTTACATTTGATCGTTGGATTGAGCTATCCAAAACAGAAAAGTCTTATGAAGCCCTTATGGACTTGATACTCAGAGACAAGATTATGTCAAGTATAAATAAACCTTTCCTCGAATTCTTACATGAGCGTAAACCTAAGTCTCTAAAAGAAATGGAACAGTATTGTACCCAATACGTCACTGCACATCCGGACGTAGCTATTAGCAACAGTAAGGTTAAAGAAGGTATGCCAGTTGCTTCTGCAACACCATACAACCCTAATCACTCTCACAAATTCCAAGGACCTCAAAATAGTTTAATAAAAAAGGTAACTATTACAGTTATCAGAACCAAGGTAACCAATCATTTCAGGGTTCTTCTTCGAATACCTGGAGAAGAGCTGACAGCCCTCGATTCAGGGGTGGTCATAATTACAGGAACTTTCGCAAAGGAAGTCATTCTAGAAACTATCCAAGTTTTCCTTCATGGAGACAACAAGATCATAATTACCGAGATACTCATTATAATGAATATGATGATAGTAACCAAAGGAGCTATGATTCAAACCCGAGTAGGGGTTATAATAGTGGAAACAATGATAAGTACAGAGGCAATAATAACAGAGGTAGAGCACAATTCAAAAAACATAAAGCTCATTACCAGGCGAACTCTGCACAGCAAGAGTCCCACGAAGCCTATAAACAAAATAAAGATAATGATGACTCTAATAATATGGCATGTGCCGCTTTTGATTTTGGGAGAGCATCTCAGTGCCCCCCATGCAAAACATTATTTGAGCCAACCACAGTGTCTACTTTAAGCTGTGGGCATCCTCTTCCCGCTCTTCCTGCGTCAATCGCGCATGATGGGAGAGGTTCTCTTGTCTTACACAAAGGTTTAGTAAATGACAATCCAGTCTCAGTACTTTTTGATTCTGGATGCACAACTATTGGGGTTAGGCAGTCACTCATAGATCCTTCTCATTCTACAGGCAAAGTAGTCAAATGCGTAACATTTGGCGGCACCATAGAGAAATACTCTACCGCTATCATTAGGATTGCTACTCCTTTCTTCACAGGAGATGTACACGCATGTCTTTTGCCGAATCCGATCGCTGATCTTATCATCGGTCGCATTCACGGAGTCAAAGAATGCACTCCGGAGCAAATTTCCGTTTGGGAAAATCAAAATATGCAATCTGCTAATGCGGTAGTCACTAGAGCTCAAGCTCTCAATATGCCTGAAACTTCATCTGTTGAAGATAATGAAGTGCATAACCAAGATGATCCCTTGGTAATTTCTCGTGACTCGTTTATAAAACAACAAGAAGAAGATCCGACTCTTAAGAAATTCTTCACTCTTGTAACGAAAGGTGATCCGAATAAAGATTCAAATTGTAAATCTTGGATTACAATGAAGAATGGCGTACTTGTACGTATGGTGCAAGACTCCACTAAGTCAAGTCATTCTCAGATTCTTGTACCCAAGAATTTGAGAGTTAAGATCTTACAACATGCACACGACTCTCAGTGTGCTGGTCACATGGGTTTTTCCCGTACAAAGTCAAGAGTTCTTGCGGCTTTCTTTTGGCCTTTTGTGAACAAGGACATACGGATCTATTGTCGATCCTGTAAAGTATGTCAAGAAGTCAAATCCAAAGGTCCTCGTCATGCTGCGCCTATTCAGGCTGCAGATATTCCTATTCGTCCATTCCAGAAAATGGCGATAGACATCATTGGTCCATTCAAGATCAAATCTGCTAGAGGACATCAGTTTATCTTAACGTGTGTAGACATGTGCACACGTTGGCCAGAGGCTATCCCTCTAAAGAGCATTACTACCGCTGACATTGCAGATGCTCTTTGGCTTATATTTTCTCGGCTGGGATTCCCCGGAGAAATATTATCAGATCATGGCACCCAACTGATATCGGATACCATGTCTCAAGTAATGTCTACTCTACAGATAGAGAGATCTTTGAGTAGCATCTATCATCCTATGTCCAATGGGATGGTCGAGCGACTAAATAGAACACTTAAGAACTTATTAGGGAAGATAACTGAGGATCATCCTCAAGATTGGGATAGGGTTTTACCCGCGGCCCTCTTCGCGTACAGAGAGGTCCCCAATGAACATACAGGGTTTTCTCCCTTTGAACTTGTCTTTGGCGCGCGACCGCGCGGCCCAATGTCTTTGCTGCATGATCTTATAACAGCTGACAATATTGACGATGACACAAAATCTTCTTACGAGTATGTCATCGCGCTGAGACAAAAGATTATCGAAGCATGCAAATTGGCAACGTCCTCTTCTGAATTTGCTAAGCAGAAGGCAAGACAATTTGCTAATAAGAAGAGAACTTTACGACAACTTTGTCCTGGTGACAAAGCATTTGTTTTGCTACCTTGTCGTGAAAATAGACTCCTTATTAGTTGGAAAGGTCCGTACGATATAATATCGAAAATTTCAGATGTTGACTACATCGTCGATATTAACGGGAAGCATAAAACCTTCCACATCAATATGCTTACGGAGTTCCATGAACGTCCTGACTATCTACAGCCTATTTTCCAGGCAACGGACGATTCTCATGTCAAACATGGTCATTACTCATCACTGTCTGTAATACAGGATGAGGAAACAAGTTTTTCGGATGTTAATCTTCCGCTTCCAATGATCCCACTTCATTCTAGTGAATCATGGAAAGACGTTACTGTTTCTCCTGATTTGTCTCTAGGAGAACGGCGACAAGTTTCGTCTATGTTACAAACATTTCAGGATGTCCTCACTGACATCCCTGGACAAACTCATGTCATTGAGCATGACATTGTTCTAACTGAACATACTCCAATTAGGGTTAGACCTTATCCTATCCCTATACATTTCCAAACACAGGTTGAAAAGGAGTTGGATGAAATGATAGATTTACAAATAATCGAACCATCCACTTCTGCATATTCTTCGCCGATGGTTATTGTTCGAAAAAAAGACAATAACATACGTCTTTGCGTTGACTATCGCAAATTGAATCAAGTTACGAAGTTCGATGCTGAACCTATGCCTTTACTAGAAGAACTACTTACTCGTCTTTCTAAATCGCATTTTTTCACTAAACTTGATTTGTCTAAAGGATATTGGCAAGTTCCATTATCCGAACGCGCCAAACCTCTTACCGCTTTCTCTACTCCCAGAGGCCTTTTCCAATGGAATTTTATGCCTTTCGGCCTTATGAACGCACCAGCTACATTTGTACGCATGATGCGTCGAATCCTATCGTATCGGTCAGATGTCATTGCTTATCTAGACGACATCTGTCTTTTCAGCGATACTTGGGAAGATCACTATTCAGGGTTAGTTGAATTATTATCAACTCTGCGTGAGTATAACCTGACAGCAAAACCATCCAAAGCTTGTATTGGCTTTAGCGAAATTGCTTTCTTAGGCCATCGAGTAGGTCACGGTTTCTTGAAGACAGAAGACCATAATATCACTAAGATACTTAACATCTCTATCCCTAGGACTAAAAAGCAAGTGCGAAGTCTTTTAGGTCTCATACAATTTTATGGACGTTTCATTCCGAATCTGTCCTCTATCATGGCACCTCTCTCTACACTATTAAAGAAAGGGTCGCCTAACATGGTTCACTGGTCTCATGAATGCCAATCTTCACTAGAGAAGATCAAAACTATGTTTTCATCACCACCTATTTTAGTGTTACCTACAACAGATAAGACATTTGTTCTTCGTAGTGACGCTTCATCCACTGGGATTGGAGCGGCACTAATGCAAGAGTACTCTGGAACTCTGCATCCTGTAATGTATATATCCAGAAAACTTAATGCTGCAGAAAGGAATTACTCGGTTTTAGACCGTGAATTATTGGCAATGGTTTGGTCAATTCTCAAACTCCAAAGATTCCTTCTGGGCGCGCATTTCGTAGTGGAAACTGACCAAAAAGCTCTTACGGCTATCCAAAGTAAGAACTTGAAGAGCTCGAGATCAACTCGATACGCAATCGCTCTTCAACCTTTTCATTTCTCGGTACGAGCTATCCGTGGTTCAGAAAATGTGATGGCGGACATTCTGTCCAGATGCCCACATGATGCCACTTAACTGTTAAATATTGGTTTTTTTTTTAATATGTATAACTTTACAACAGTTATTTTTTGTTTCTTTACTAAGATACACATTTGTAATTTAATAATAGAATGATGGTATCTCTACTTAGCGGTTTATTGATGTTTATTCACCGCTGTTCTTTGATGATTGTTTCTTCATAAATCATAAATTTAAGATTATAGTGTGAATTTTTGGTATGCATTGTATAATTACCAGAATTGTATTATACGTACATCACACCTTCCTGGAAACATTTATTCGTAGAGAAACAATTTCTCTCAGATTTTGAGATATATTCTCACCGGTCATATTAGGAATTATAGTTA
This sequence comes from Oreohelix idahoensis, assembly GCA_024509875.1. Lineage (NCBI taxonomy): Eukaryota > Metazoa > Mollusca > Gastropoda > Stylommatophora > Oreohelicidae > Oreohelix > Oreohelix idahoensis. The sequence goes on along the minus strand of JAMPIV010000727.1, from coordinate 125,745 downwards.
TTCCTGATATTTTCATCTGCGCAGTATTCTTGCGTTGTGAGCCTATTCTACGTTGCTCCTAGATGTATTTTAAAAAAAAAAATTTTATTTTTTTTTTCCCGGGAGGTGTGGTAAGACTGTAAAGTGCAATCTTTACTATCTTGCAATATAATACATTTATATATACTTATTATGTTCGCAAATATTTTGTAAACAAAGTATTTCCTTTTTAAGTGCTTAAGGAGAAGTCATTTTTGAGTTACTTCCCTTGAAAGGAGTTCCGTCATCTTCGATCGGACTCCGCGGACGAATTTAGGCCTACTGCGATTTATTCTTTGGCTGGGTAGGAATAGATTGTTCTTGCTTCAGTATATCTATGGCCTGAATTTATACGTAGTGTTTGTATGAGTAGGACGAGTCTGTCTTATATATGGATATCTTTACATTTCTAAGTCGAACTATGTTGGTTGTCGCTAGAAAAGGTCAAAGGCTATGCAGCGGAAGTATCGCTAGCAGGGGGTGTGATTCATGGCTGTCATCCTGTCGGGATGTCGAATTTTGTTGTAGCCGGCCTATCGCCGAAAAAGTGATCTATAAGTAAATGGGGAAAAGTGATAGTCATTTAGACATGTTGTATGTACTTTACCCCAGTGTTTATTCTCTTTTGCCAAGGAATGGCAAAGTTATATTTCGCATAGAAAGGTAAAACCACAATTTATTATGAACTTGGGCTTCGCCATCGTTGTCGATAAGCAGATGCACAGTGGTACTTTTGAAAAGAATATTTATTCAAAGGAAGATGACATTCCTATGTATCAGCACTAGATTATATGATATTATTCAATTACCTCTATGATAGAAGCTATGAAGAAATGAGGACATTTAACGAATGACCAATTTTGGTCTGTATCCAATAGTGAGTGAAGCTCACGAGAGAAGCACAGCCATGTTGAAATTCATATACTTTGTATTTATCGAGTGAGAAAAAGGGATGCCTGTACTATCGCTCGATGAACCAAGAGATCACTGCTACATGTGAGAACCCATGTCTGGGATTCCTATATCTTTATGGAAAATATATATATTGAACTTTACGTGAAGGGATATTCGCTAGACGAGGTTAGGTCTAGGAGCCTTCCTATATATTGGTTATGGTCTGACGTGCCCAGTCAGTAAAGCCAGATGATTTACATGATGGAACTCTGAATGCTTATTTACGAATGCTCCATTATGATATTTGCCAAGCATGAATGCTAACTTAAGATGATATTCCTGTGATCAACATTATGCTGTCTATGTCGACATTTGTTCCTGTAACCATACACGTACTGTCCAAGTGTGCGTCCCATTAAATGTTATAAAAAGACCACCGTAGTTCCAGTACTTCTTGAATTCGAACAGTGTGAGTATGAGTGATGTACTACCAACCTGTCAACTCTATCGAATCATTCTACCATTCGCGTTCTGACATTCATACACACACTCATTGTCTACACTCACATTCTTGTCGGAGCCTCATCACGTTCCAGGACAAGATGACCTGTATGACCAAAACTGTGCTGGGTTTAATGAGTTGACAATCGTTACACTTTACTACACCAGTCCCAACATCTACATTTATCAACTGGTGGACATTCACGGCATTTAACAAATAAAGCGTGATTTAACAACTACTGGCCAGTATGAGTTTAACACCCATCTCTATCAAAATCACAATTTTAATCAATGTGCACACCGTTTTCACTCTTGTCCTCGTCGCTAGATCTATCAGTCAATTGTTGAAACATGTTTCTATCCTATTCAGCCGTTAGACGAGATGTACACGCATTTTTTGTAGTCCTATCACTAGTTGCCACTGTAAACAGTTTTACACAATTTGGTAACTAACCCAAAAGGCTGAAAAATATGAACATAATATCAATTTTCCAGTGTTCTACAACAACCATGCTTTGGGAATTTGTTTTCCGGTGGCAACTTAAAATCTCGAACCAGATCAGAGAGTGTTTCAGTACATTTTTCATTCGTTTTATTACTAAAATTAGATTGGCGCTCTGAGCGGCTTGCGGTCCAAATGTGATTATTTTGTGAGCCGCTGACAGCGGCTTGCGGTAGTTAATGTGTTAAGTAGGATATTTCTTGTATGATTACATTCTAGCTGGACTCTTGTGGTCGGATACTGTTAAGGTAGGATATTTCTTGTATGATTACATTCTAGCTGGACACTTGTGGTAGGATACTGTTAAGGTAGGATATGTCTTGTATGATTACAGTCTAGCTGGACACTTGTGGTAGGATACTGTTAAGGTAGGATATTTCTTTTATGATTACATTCTAGCTGGACACTTGTGGTAGGATACTGTTAAGGTAGGATATTTCTTGTATGATTACATTCGAGCTGGACACTCATCATCATCAGGATTATTTTCCTCTGCACTCCTTACGGAGCATAGAGCCACAACTGCTGCTGGTCCCTGTACAGAAAACATTCACATACTCTTGTTGCTGTGATTTCTTTAGCAGTGTGTTTGACATGATGATGTTGCCAGACCCAAGCACAACCTCATGTTGGTTGCCTTGTAGCACATGCCTGAGGGTACAGTAGTTCTATTCTTTTTTTGTCTCAACAGAGACCTTAGGGAGAGCTACTTGAGGAGGACACTGTTAGGTTAGGACATTTTTGTCATAGGACACTCTTGTGGTTGGTCACTGCTAGTATGGCTGTTGGAATATGTTGCTGTTGTGGTAGGACACTCTTAGGGTTGATTACTGCTAGGATAGGATGCTTGTAGTAAGGCTGTTGCATATGTTGTTGTGGTAGGACACTCTTGTGGTCGGTCACTGCTAGAGTAGAATGCTTGTAGTAAGGCTGTTGGAATATGCTGCTGTTGTGGTAGGACACTCTTGTGGTTGGTCACTGCTAGAATAGGATGCTTGTGGTAAGGCTGTAACATATGTTGTTGTTGTGGTAGAACACTTTTAGTATTTGATCTCATGGTGGGAGCATAATTTGTATTTTTTTTATTGTGAGAAAATAAAAAAGTTGAATTTGATTTGAAAATATTTTGCATTATTTTACAGATTTGTTGAGGTCATGAACTTGGTAGATAAAAAGGTTTTGACCTGGGAAGTGAACAGAACAAATGAAGGCTCTTATCAGTGCAAGGCAGAAAATAAACATGGCACATTTGTACAAGGATTTACACTGCAACCTTTATGTAAGTATACAAGCTCTTAAGTAGGAGAATTGTAGTGGATTTTAAGTCAGAATTGAACAAATATATTTATATCTGTGTGAGCGCATGCATGCTTGTGTGTGTGAAAATTTGGATTAGACTTTTTTGACAATTTAGGATTCCTGGAATCTAAAAATAGGGGGGAAAAATTCAGAATACTTTTGAATAAGGTATAATGTTAGCTTTGAAAATTGAATGTTCTTATGACATTGCATTTTTTTCTATGATGAAAGCCATTACGTTCTCAGAGCCTTGTTTTGTGTTGCTAATATTCTCATACCTTTGCACCTTTCAGCTGCCCATTGAGCACAGCTTCTCAGCAAAAACATTTACTAAAAACACAGCTGAGTAGCTTGTTTCACCAAGTCACTAAATACGAGGGGCGGTCGAAAAGTTTTGCACTTTACTAAGAATGCGTTAAGACAGGCGGGATTGCTGTGTATCATTGTAAAGACACACTATTGGTTTACATTTCCCACGCATACATGGTGCGCGAGGGGTGCCGTGTGAAAGAGAAATTGGCGGGAAACTGGTTCAGTTGTGTATGAAGCGGTGTCATGGACAAAAGAAGCATCGAGCCGAAACATCCGCACAGATGTTGGACATTTTCAATGCTGATGAAGATGATTTTTTTCATAGACTGGTTACTGTGGACGAAAGCTGGGAGCATTTCTATGACCCCGAGACTAAAAACCAGAACAAACAATGGAAACAATCCTGTTCGCCACCACCAAAGAAGGCAAAGACGGTACCCTCTGCGGGAAAGGTCATGCTCGCCGTCTTTTGGGACTGCTGCATGGTAATACTCACCGACTACCTTCCTCGTGGCCGTACTATCAACTCCACGTACTAACAAAGCCTTCTCCAGAAGTTACGAGAAGAAATGAAGGTCAAAAGACGCGGGATGCTGTCCAGAGGCGTTCGTCTGCTTCAGGACAATGCGCCGGCTCATGCAGCTCATGGCTCCATCGTTCTTGCCCAGCAGTGTGGGTATGAAATCATGCCCCATCCAGCATTCTCACCGGACTTGGCACCGAGTGACTTCTTCCTGTTTCCAAACATAAAGAATCCGCTTCGTGGACGTCGTTTTTCTAACGACCAGGACTTGATTACTGAACTGGAGACGTGGTTCCGGGCCCAGACGGGGGTGTTCTACAATCAGGGCATCAGGAAGGTGAAGAAGAGATGGGAAAAGTGCATTGCCTTGAGGGGTGAATACATAGAGAAGGACTAAAGTTCACACCAATTTCCAGGTACGTGCCTTGACTTCTTCATACTAAAGTGCAAAACTTTTCGACCGCCCCTCGTACACAGCTGATTAACTTGTTTCTACAAGTTACTAAATACTTTTCTGACATTGATGAGTTGCAAAGTTGCAAAAAAGGGAGCAATGAAGGTGTGAGATACTATGACATTTTGAAAGAATGAAGACTAAGGAATAAATTGAAAAACAGTACTGAACACTTTAATGATACAAACTGCTTACTTGAAGCAGTTAACAAGTTATGCAAACCGTCATTGTGGGTATATGCAGAAATTGAGGGGCTATGTCCTTAACATCATCAGAGGCTATGCTGGGGACTCCAGAAGAAAGGAGAGAGGCCAACTAAAAACAACTGCTTAGAGTAACTGCTGAAGCCAAGATGTAAAGCATGACGCAGAGTTGGGGGCTTAGCACAAAGCATGTCCACCAATCAGGCGGGGAGGGAGGGTGTTTGTTGCTGCCCTACAAGGTGTCACCAAAGGTGTGCTGGTCACTGAATGTTTTGTCAGTCCTTGGCTAAGGATTCAAGAGGAAGAAATGTATTAAGTACCCAAAAAGAAAATTGACGGATAGCATAAACATTTGTCTGAAAGGACTGACCATAGGCATAGAGAGAAGACACCAGTAACCGAGAAGAGTTGAAACTGATTGTGTCTCAGAACACAGGAGGAGAAGATATTTTAATGTGTTCTGTGGTTAGTTTTCTTGGATTGCTACTAACATTGCTTTCTTACTTGTGTTACATTTACCTAATTCTGTTATCACTTTGTCATGTATAATAATCTATGTTAAAATGGATATCTTATTGAGAATTCATTATTGGCAGACATGGATGCTCCAGTTGTGAACATTAATGGAGAACAAAAAAGCACTGCAAAAGTCTTGGAGTATGTACCAGTCGTCCTGAAGTGTATTTTTGACAGCAACCCTGTGCCAGTAGTCAAGTGAGCTCTTATTGTTTATGCTTTTGTAAGATGGCATACCAAGGTTAAAACTTAAAGGGGAGAGAACAAGGAATTGGTGGTAGCGAGAAGATGCATGAGCCAGGCTTTTTGAGAAATGTTAGACCATTTTTAATGGTCATTTGTTTTTATATCTCTACCATTTCAAAGAGAGAGAAAGAAGAGGCCAGTTGTTTTAGAAATATGATACCATTTTTAATTGTCATTAGTGTGTATGTTTTTACAGCTGGATCTCGCCATCTCAGTCCATGCTGTTAACTCAGAAAGCTGTAGGTCCAGAAGTTGTGGTAGAAGGTGGAGTAACAAAACGTCTGTATACCAGCACCTACTCTGTGTCAAGGTTAAAGTGTGAGGACACTGGTATATATAGATGTGAAGGAAAAAATGAGATAAATACAGGAGAAGGACGGATGGAGCTGGTGATAATTTGTGAGTAATATATTTCTTGATTATTGGATTACTAGAAAAATGAACTTGTAGCCAGGGATTGCAAAATGTGACATCCTTTTTTTGATTAATCGAAATGATCTTTTAGTCCATGCTGACAAACCTACTATCTTTCTTTACTCGTTTGATAGTTATTGTGTGTGACCCAAAAAATTGGTGTTTTCAAGCAGTTTTACAGTTGTTTTTGTATTTTGGAAAATTTAAGAGTTCATTATCATGTCAGTTCTTGGTAATTTTGCTGAAGGCATGTGTCACAGCATTCAAGGTAAGTCTCTCGGTCTACCTGTCAATCCGTTTATACCTGTATATTGTTTTGAGTTTCTGTTTTATCATTTTATTTTCAGACTAAGAACAATTAATGTTATTTACATTTCTTCACTTTAGTTAAACATTTGACATATATGTTCAACTGTAAGAATAACTTCCAAACTCACAGTGAAGACCAAAGCTGTGGTAAATAATGCCTTCATCACCAGCATGCTTCTATATGGCAGTGAGACGTGGACAACCAATATTAAGCAAGAAAAAAGGCTAAATACCTTCCATCTAAGGTGTCTATGCCACATCCTTTGTATTTCTTGGAAGGACAAAGTGACAAATGTCGAGGTGGGGTCATGTGTTGATCTTCAGAGCATGTATACACCACTTTGACAGTTCAGACTACACTGGCTTGGCCATGTCCGCCGCATGGACAAAGATATTTTGTATGATCAACTGGCATATGGCAAAAGAACAGCCGGATGACTGCAGCTGAGCTTCAGAGATGTGTGCAATAGAGACATGAAAGCTTACTTACTTACTTAGTCGTTCCCCTTCTACCGTGAGGTGTAGAGGTGAGACATGAAAGCTTACTTACTTACTTAGTCGTTCCCCTTCTACCGTGAGGTGTAGAGGTGAGACATGAAAGCTTACTTACTTACTTAGTCGTTCCCCTTCTACCGTGAGGTGTAGAGGTGAGACATGAAAGCTTACTTACTTACTTAGTCGTTCCCCTTCTACCGTGAGGTGTAGAGGTGAGACATGAAAAGCTTACTTACTTACTTAGTCGTTCCCCTTCTACCGTGAGGTGTATAGGTGAGACATGAAAGCTTACTTACTTACTTAGTCGTTCCCCTTCTACCGTGAGGTGTAGAGGTGAGACATGAAAGCTTACTTACTTACTTAGTCGTTCCCCTTCTACCGTGAGGTGTAGAGGTGAGACATGAAAGCTTACTTACTTACTTAGTCGTTCCCCTTCTACCGTGAGGTGTAGAGGTGAGACATGAAAGCTTACTTACTTACTTAGTCGTTCCCCTTCTACCGTGAGGTGTAGAGGTGAGACATGAAAGCTTACTTACTTACTTAGTCGTTCCCCTTCTACCGTGAGGTGTAGAGGTGAGACATGAAAGCTTACTTACTTACTTAGTCGTTCCCCTTCTACCGTGAGGTGTAGAGGTGAGACATGAAAGCTTACTTACTTACTTAGTCGTTCCCCTTCTACCGTGAGGTGTAGAGGTGAGACATGAAAGCACTTGACATAAATCCAGAAACCTTGGAAAAGATGAAGCTGCAGATCACACCAAGTGGTGATGCTACCTCAGATTGGGTGACAAGAAACTCCCACAATAAGTAGAAGAGAAAAGAACACGCCAAAAGAAACTCCCACAATAAGTAGAAGAAAAAAGAACACGCCAAAAGAAACTCCCACAATAAGTAGAAGAGAAAAGAACACGCCAAAAGAAACTCCCACAATAAGTAGAAGAGAAAAGAACATGCCAAAAGAAACTCCCACAATAAGTAGAAGAGAAAAGAACATGCCAAAAGAAACACCAGGTAAAAAATCAGCTGACTGCTATCACCTCAGGAGCACATTCCCATAGTCAGTTATGACTGAAGGGGGCTACTACCAAGAATAACTATTGTTATTTATCATTTATTAACTTTAGTTATACATTTGACATTATGCTGGGCTGATGGAATGTAACAGGAGGATGTGGCAATTGATTGATTCATCATTTCTTCACCTTTCCTATACAATTGCCACAAAAATTGTTAAGCTATAAGAACACATAATTAGTTATTTATCATTTGTACTCTTTAGCCAGACAGTTGCTTTTATATTGTAAGAATAAACCTATCACTTTTGATTCACAATTACCATTATATTGTTAAACTTTTTAAAAAATCAACAGATGGTTTTCATCGTTTCTTCACCTTTGTTTCAGGCCCACCTTCAAGTGCAGACATTCCTGGACTAGAGTTGAAGGAAGAATACGTCTGGAAAATCTCACAACCTCTCAACTTTCAGTTTGTTATTCGAGCTTTTCCAGAGCCTGACATTACTCAGATAGTCTCCAGCAATAATGGGGTGTAAGAAGTTTGATATTATATATGTATATCGCTGCTTGAAAGTAGTTCTTGTTGGCTCAAGACTGATAGGTCTAAAATGAAATCAGTATCTTTTTTTGTAATACAAATAAATTATGAAAAGCTTAAAGCAGAATTAAATAATGGAATGGTTATGGATTGGACACACATAGAGGATATCTATTGATAACATAACTAGGTAGTCCTTGCTCTGACATCCCCAGGGTAAGAAAAGTAGAGGTGGACCAAAAAACACATGGAGATGAGAACTGGAGACAGAAATGAAAATGATGAGGAAAACATGGAGCTGATGGCTGTCACGAAGTGGATTTAGGACTAGAGGCTGTCTACCTAAATAGACTAGACCCTAGTGGAAAGAAAGACTAAGAAGATAGATTTCAGAAGAAAATAACAGTGACTGTGGGAGATGAGGCTATTGGCGTCAAGGGTCGAGAACCGAAATTGACTCTCCCTTGCCACTAAGTGACGTAATGTTTTGCGATAACCTCACTACCTCTAGCTACCAAAACTGGGATAAGGTTTAATTACTTAACACCACAGACACCACTTACAGACAACATATAGGTTGAAGTAAGTGACTGATCCAGCCGGAAAATTTACAATGGTTTTTATTTACACCACACAAAAAAAATTCATATAACATACTACAAAAAATAGAATAACCACGCGTGTTCATACACCTGGAAAGAACATAACAATTAATTTCAAGTGATTAGGTAAGGTAACCCCACAGTCGCCCTCCCCTCAACCTGTAAGGAAGAAAGGTAAGTAATACAACAACATGTGAAGGAGGATCTCGAACACCAGATCCGTCTTTCTCCTAATCAACCTGATATCGGGTAAACACACCCTAACTCCTACTGTCCGTCTGTCTGCAGACGTGTTTCTACACAAATGACGTGCCTCCGCCGCTGCTCCACTCTAGGCTAAATATTCTCTGACTATCACAAAGTCCACGACCAGAACCCTTTTATCATCTCCGACACAACTTACAGATGACTTGCTGAGTTCTACTGTTATGTTCAGTGTCTGTCTGACACTCCTAGTTCCTACAGAAACGACTCCTCCACTACTCTCCTTCTCTCTATCTATCTCGTGCAGTAAAGAGGGATGTTAACCCTTTCCCCTCTTCTCCGCCTGTTGTAGCTGCTGACTTGCTTGGTAAATTAAACTCGGGACGTGGTCTATTGCTGCTTCCAAATAGACGAATTATTACTTTGCAGTAGCCCGGATACCCTGCTCGTGGGCTCAAGGCTGTCGGGATTATTATGCCCGAAATTCACGACACTTTTTAGGCCCTGCGCCTATGATCAGTGTGTGTTTAACATGAGCGTAACTAGCTCCGAATTTTGGTAAGAACATCTGTTCTTGCTGAAGAAGTCTGTGCTTCCAGCTCCCTGCTCTCTCTTGGGTACAAAAAAACTTTTGCACCAGTGACCACCTTGTCACCACTCCACTTTCTTTTCTGGCTCTGCCGACTCTTCTTCTCCTGAGAAGACCGGCGAACTTCTAGCCAGCTGTAGGACTACTGTAGCCCTCGCTGCCACGCCTGGAAAATATCTGCTGTGGACAAAACAATAACAAATATATATCGCACAACAAATTTCCCATATCCTTAACACTTAACTCCCTTAACTCTCACTCTTCAACACTTAAATCCCAACTCTTCAACCACTTAAGTCTCAAATATCTAACACCCAAGTTTTCCAATCTCGAACACTTAAGTTTTCAAATCTTCCATACAGCTCCCATGCTCTAGTATCGCTTCAGCGATTAGTAAACATGCCTACCCCCACTTTCCCTCAAATACTGTCCTATCGACACTCTAATCTCCAGACTCAGCTGGCTTAATCTCTTACATGCTGGCGGCTTAGGTTAGCCCGTCACAACATTCTAACCACTGAATGAACCTGTTGCCAGTAAATTCCTGGCCCTACTATTTAACAATGATCGATGTGTTTACCTGGCTACCAAAATACAATAGACTTCACCCGAGACAATAATCTCCCGTCTCCATGAATTCACCATTATAAACATAGGTCTATTAATTAAGGACTAATTACAAATCCCAACTAGACCCGTAACTGCTGACTTCAAAATGTAGGTTTTACCCACACACCGAGAAAAATACACAATTTCCCATGCTCTAACATTTAAAAGTCACTCATTCTTAACAACAGCGTGACCCAAATTGGTCCGCTGGTAATTTACACACACGTGAAGAACAAATTAAATACACACCAAAACCCTAGCGCATTATTCGCTAATATTATAACTCAAATATTGAGAAATCTTCACCCACGTGTCGGGAACATTATTTACACCCGATTCTGATAACAATGTACATTAAAATCTCTAAAGGAACTGAAATCCTATTTTACAATGCATGCCTAGTTATCTCCCCTCTCCTTCCGTTATCAGATTCACCCCACTAAAAAAAAAAAGGACACGCAGCACGTGCTTAGGTACCCCTCTCCAAATCCTTGAAAATCACAATGAAATTACGTGCATCGTGTCTCAAAATTATAGTATTTAACATCTACCATCTTTAAGCTTTCATTATCTCATAAAAAGAATGAATGCACTCTGATAATAATTTAGATAAGAGGGAACTCATGGCATGTCCGTTACGAACTAAAATTAATTTAATTCCGCGAGCGTGTTTTTACGCTGCACCATTTAAAATCACAAATCCAGGAAAAATTAGATCCCCTGTCTTCTGACAAATAACAGTAATATTCCAATTTATACAAACAGCTACTCTGAGGAACTATCAAATACCCTACTACCTTTTCACAAAATACCTAATTGCGCTGTCAGTTATATTCAATTAAAATTATAGCATTGATGGCTCTACTTCTATGAATTAACTTTACCTCCTAGAAACAACTCTGCAAAAATCTTATAAACTATTAAAGCTTAATTAACTTCATATTTACCAGCACGAATTTCTCTCGAAAGAGCAGTCGGCTCTGTGGCAGTTCCTTCCCAAGGCGTAGAAGTTCAAAAAATCTCCCACTTCTGCCAGGGAACCCCGCTTATTTATTACCCCAGACCACGCTACGCGTGAGTCATAGCTAGGCTTTGTTCTTAAGCGGGTCGATCTATGAACCAACCAACGTGCCAGGAATCGCCCACGGTCATTTCTAAATTTAGAACTTACGGTCAAGCGGAAAATTTCCGTTGCTGACCTGTTTCCACGCGCTTAAAACTCCCCCTCTACCCCCATCTGATTTCACCCTTACTAAAAATTATAGCGCGCTCACTGAGAAGAACCGAAAATGCTCTGCCATTATGTTACACTGGAAAATCTTCCATGAACGAATTATCTCAATGAAACAGCGCGCTGGTGCCAGTCTAAAAGTTAAAACTACCATCTTTGCTAGAAACCGTAATTCTTAATCTACACAAAAAGTCCAAACTCTATTATTATACAAAGAGAAATAAAAAAAAAAAACGAATAAGATAAAAAATCCCACCGTAATCCTTCCCTGAAAAAACGTAAATAAATGCAAAATTTAAAGACTAGGGGCCTGTTGTAAATGCAATCACATTAACTTCTCACATTACCCCCCTCTTCAAGTTCGTGGTACACGATCTAATTTAATGTGATCTTGTATTTCCAGACTGGCCCCTATACAAGTCTACAGATCTGACTGTCAGTCCTGAAGTCTCATGGTCACGACTGGTTATTTCCGCCTGGCGACTACAACTCCCATGGTTGTCCTGCGACTTTCTTCTTCTACGTTTCCTCCTTCTTCTTCTTCTACCAACTCCCATGCTCCGGTGGAAGAGTTGATCTTTCTTCGGACCTGTGCCATCCAATGGTGGGTCTGAACCTTCCTTGGCTATGTCCGTAAAAAAACTGTCTTGGTCGGCTGCCCTGACCAACTGGCTTTGTGGCTGCCTGACGATGGCGACTACCTTGCTGCACCTCGGCGGGTTTGAGACCGCAGGTATATGGCGATGAAGGTGCGAACTATCTGGTGCTTCCAGCATAAATTCTCCGATCGCTTCACTCCCCTCTGGTTTGCCTAGAGGTTGCGTAGAGATTGCTCCTTTCTCTACTCTCCCACCAGGGGTTCTCACTGGGTTGCGCCTGACCTCAGCGACATCCGTTTCCCCTACTAAGCAGAACGCATTTGGTGGTACGTTTTTGCTTCTTGCCTCTTTGCAAGAGCCGCTTTCTGTTAGCGAGCTAGCAGCGGGATGGGGCCCATCTCCGTTTATAGGCAAACGGTTTCTCAGATCACTGTCCTCCTCCGTCTGAGTAAAGTGCTGGTCGGATGGGGCTCCAGGGCTGGTTGGAAACATTATGTTCGCTCGATTCGCTGTCTTCTGCCCTATGAAGATTGCGCTGGTCGTGTACATACGTTCTACCACTCTTGTCAGTATGTTCCTCGCTCTCAGGAGGTAATACCATCGGGGGCCTAATTCCCGACGACAACGAAGGTATTTCCAAAATCAAAGGCGTCGCCGCTGTTTGTCCCTTCGGCTTAACAGGGCTGTCAGAGGGATACGCCTCTGCAAAAACCATTCCACTAACCTTGGAGGTATTTAACCTCTCCATCTCAAGGCGTGGCTGGTTGAGCTCTCGTGGGGCTCCGTGAATCCGGGACATTCCCTTTTCACTTCTCTGGCCTGTAGTAGGCCCCCTTGCACCAGCAAGGATCGGGACTGGGGGGTTTCCCAAAACTATATATGGGGCCCCCAAGATGAAGTCATAAGCTGGCTGTTCCATTACAGCAGCTTTGATTGTGCCACGCACAAACCTGCTCTCCACCTTAATATTGGCTATCTGCAGACGCTGTGAGGTCCCTCCCCTCAAAAACTCCACCAATATCAACCTTTTCCTTAGTCATTTGGCCTGGTTGTACCAAATGTCGGGCGACTATACTCGGGTAAGTAAGCCCGCTGTCAAATAAACAAGTGGTAGCAGTCCCATTCACTACTGCTGGTCCGCTGTTAGAGAAACACTTCTCTGATTTGAAAGGTTCCCAATTGTTCCCTTTTTTCACTCTCACCGCCCTTAAACACGCTGTATGGTGAGTGGGTGGTTTGTTTACACACCGAGAAGTCCAGTGAGAGGTGGTACGGCAATTGCGACAGTACCTGTCATTTTCTCCCCTGTTTCTAGCAGGTTCATGAGACGTTGTCGCCTGTGCTCTGTTATGCGGTTGGGGCCGCAGGTTATGAATGGGATGGGGCTCCTTGCGAGACGGCCCCTGCTGCTGATGAGCAGAAGACGAAAACGACTGCGATGCCGATGCTCCTTGGTCCAGTGCTGGCAGGTCTGGGTGTTTTCGTTTCTGGCCCAGTACTTCGGCCTGTGCCGTCTGGAACCTTTCAGCAAAAAGAATGATCTGGTCCAGCTGCTGGGCGCCCTGCTCCGCCAGATACCTCCTCAAGTCAGGAGACATGTTTGCTTTCACTTGTTCGCACATGACAAGCTCTTCGAGTCCTTCAAAAGTTTTTGCTAGACCCGACAATTCTCTCCAACGAGTGAGATAATTCTTCAGCCTTTCTGCGAAATGGGGAAAACTTTCTCCTTTCTCCGGCCTGCTCTCCCTGAACATAGCTTGGCACTTACGGGGAGTCCACTGAAAGCGTTGTAACAGTGCGTTACGAAGGGCCTCAAAGTTATTTTGTTCATCACTGAGCATCTTACTATAGATGTCGTAGGCCTGGTTTTTCAACGACTGAGATAATTTGAGGCACCACAAACTCTCATCCAACCCGTACGCTTTTGCCATTCGTTCAAATTTTTCCAGGAATATGTCAATTTTCTCATTCCCGTTAGGGAAAGAGTCCATTGGAAAATTCATGGCTGCCATCCGGGGCCCTCCGTTTCCTGAGGTGTCTGTCGCCCCTGCTCCGGGAGAATCTCCGTTAGCCGAACTGCCTTCCGAAGATCGGTACTGCAGTTCCAGTGAACGCAGGGCAAGTTCATGCTGTCTCTCTGCTTCTGTGGCCCTTTCCTTCGCCTCCCTTTCTGCCTTCTCTCCTCTGCCTGTCGGGCCTTCTCTTCTTTCTCCGCTTCCAATTTACGCAGGTCCATCTCTGCCAGTCGGGCCCTCTCTTCTTTCTCCGCTTCCAATTTACGCAGGTCCATCTCTGCCAGTCGGGCCCTCTCTTCTTTCTCCGCTTCCAATTTACGCAGGTCCATCTCTGCCTGTCGGTCCTGTTCCCTCATAATGTAAGCCCTAGTCTCGGCCTCATTCATCCCCATGCTTTTAGCTGCGTCCTTCCATGCAGTAAGTAGCTTGACCAATTCAGCCATCTTACCTGACAAATCAGCAGTAACTCACCACGAGGGGAAATGACAAAAAAGGAACACGAAAAATTTACTGTTACCTTCTGGGCACTACTCCCTGTGTAACCAATGTCCCAAAACCCGAACTCAGACTAGCACCAATCTGAAGAACTACCTGAAAATTTTTCATTAAGCAGCTACCTAAAAACCCGAATTTACCTTCCTGTTAAGAAAAATTCAGTTAGCCATCAGTTACCTCTAGTCATCAACTAACTACAGCTACAATCTGACTGCACCCTGTGGAGAAACTTCCTGTGGAAAAAAAAAACTATTAGCTGGATCAGTTTATATATAGCTCTAGTCTAGGGGATATAAAGAATCTATTTTCCAGAACTTTCCTATAGAAACAATCTATGAATCTTGACACGATCACAGAATTGATCCCAACAAAGATGATCTACCGGACGAACGCCGCCACTTTGTCAAGATCACAGAATTGAACGTAACAAAGATGATTCACCGGTTTGTCACGAAGTGGATTTAGGACTAGAGGCTGTCTACCTAAATAGACTAGACCCTAGTGGAAAGAAAGACTAAGAAGATAGATTTCAGAAGAAAATAACAGTGACTGTGGGAGATGAGGCTATTGGCGTCAAGGGTCGAGAACCGAAATTGACTCTCCCTTGCCACTAAGTGACGTAATGTTTTGCGATAACCTCACTACCTCTAGCTACCAAAACTGGGATAAGGTTTAATTACTTAACACCACAGACACCACTTACAGACAACATATAGGTTGAAGTAAGTGACTGATCCAGCCGGAAAATTTACAATGGATTTTATTTACACCACACAAAAAAAATTCATATAACATACTACAAAAAATAGAATAACCATGCGTGTTCATACACCTGGAAAGAACATAACAATTAATTTCAAGTGATTAGGTAAGGTAACCCCACAGTCGCCCTCCCCTCAACCTGTAAGGAAGAAAGGTAAGTAATACAACAACATGTGAAGGAGGATCTCGAACACCAGATCCGTCTTTCTCCTAATCAACCTGATATCGGGTAAACACACCCTAACTCCTACTGTCCGTCTGTCTGCAGACGTGTTTCTACACAAATGACGTGCCTCCGCCGCTGCTCCACTCTAGGCTAAATATTCTCTGACTATCACAAAGTCCACGACCAGAACCCTTTTATCATCTCCGACACAACTTACAGATGACTTGCTGAGTTCTACTGTTATGTTCAGTGTCTGTCTGACACTCCTAGTTCCTACAGAAACGACTCCTCCACTACTCTCCTTCTCTCTATCTATCTCGTGCAGTAAAGAGGGATGTTAACCCTTTCCCCTCTTCTCCGCCTGTTGTAGCTGCTGACTTGCTTGGTAAATTAAACTCGGGACGTGGTCTATTGCTGCTTCCAAATAGACGAATTATTACTTTGCAGTAGCCCGGATACCCTGCTCGTGGGCTCAAGGCTGTCGGGATTATTATGCCCGAAATTCACGACACTTTTTAGGCCCTGCGCCTATGATCAGTGTGTGTTTAACATGAGCGTAACTAGCTCCGAATTTTGGTAAGAACATCTGTTCTTGCTGAAGAAGTCTGTGCTTCCAGCTCCCTGCTCTCTCTCTTGGGTACAAAACTTTTGCACCAGTGACCACCTTGTCACCACTCCACTTTCTTTTCTGGCTCTGCCGACTCTTCTTCTTCTGAGAAGACCGGCGAACTTCTAGCCAGCTGTAGGACTACTGTAGCCCTCGCTGCCACGCCTGGAAAATATCTGCTGTGGACAAAACAATAACAAATATATATCGCACAACAAATTTCCCATATCCTTAACACTTAACTCCCTTAACTCTCACTCTTCAACACTTAAATCCCAACTCTTCAACCACTTAAGTCTCAAATATCTAACACCCAAGTTTTCCAATCTCGAAACACTTAAGTTTTCAAATCTTCCATACAGCTCCCATGCTCTAGTATCGCTTCAGCGATTAGTAAACATGCCTACCCCCCACTTTCCCTCAAATACTGTCCTATCGACACTCTAATCTCCAGACTCAGCTGGCTTAATCTCTTACATGCTGGCGGCTTAGGTTAGCCCGTCACAACATTCTAACCACTGAATGAACCTGTTGCCAGTAAATTCCTGGCCCTACTATTTAACAATGATCGATGTGTTTACCTGGCTACCAAAATACAATAGACTTCACCCGAGACAATAATCTCCCGTCTCCATGAATTCACCATTATAAACATAGGTCTATTAATTAAGGACTAATTACAAATCCCAACTAGACCCGTAACTGCTGACTTCAAAATGTAGGTTTTACCCACACCGAGAAAAATACACAATTTCCCATGCTCTAACATTTAAAAGTCACTCATTCTTAACAACAGCCAGACCCAAATCGTTCCGCAGTTATTTTACACACACGTGAAGAACAAATTAAATACACACCAAAACCCTAGCGCATTATTCGCTAATATTATAACTCAAATATATTGAGAAATCTTCACCCACGTGTCGGGAACATTATTTACACCCGATTCTGATAACAATGTACATTAAAATCTCTAAAGGAACTGAAATCCTATTTTACAATGCATGCCTAGTTATCTCCCCTCTCCTTCCGTTATCAGATTCACCCCACTAAAAAAAAAAAGGACACGCAGCACGTGCTTAGGTACCCCTCTCCAAATCCTTGAAAATCACAATGAAATTACGTGCATCGTGTCTCAAAATTATAGTATTTAACATCTACCATCTTTAAGCTTTCATTATCTCATAAAAAGAATGAATGCACTCTGATAATAATTTAGATAAGAGGGAACTCATGGCATGTCCGTTACGAACTAAAATTAATTTAATTCCGCGAGCGTGTTTTACGCTGCACCATTTAAAATCACAAATCCAGGAAAAATTAGATCCCCTGTCTTCTGACAAATAACAGTAATATTCCAATTTATACAAACAGCTACTCTGAGGAAACTATCAAATTCCCTACTACCTTTTCACAAAATACCTAATTGCGCTGTCAGTTATATTCACTTAAAAGATTAGCATTGATGGCTCTACTTCTATGAATTAACTTTACCTCCTAGAAACAACTCTGCAAAAAATCTTATAAACTATTAAAGCTTAATTAACTTCATATTTACCAGCACGAATTTCTCTCGAAAGAGCAGTCGGCTCTGTGGCAGTTCCTTCCCAAGGCGTAGAAGTTCAAAAAATTCTCAGCCTTCTGCCAGGGAACCCCGCTTATTTATTACCCCAGACCACGCTACGCGTGAGTCATAGCTAGGCTTTGTTCTTAAGCGGGTCGATCTATGAACCAACCAACGTGCCAGGAATCGCCCACGGTCATTTCTAAATTTAGAACTTACGGTCAAGCGGAAAATTTCCGTTGCTGACCTGTTTCCACGCGCTTAAAACTCCCCCTCTACCCCCATCTGATTTCACCCTTACTAAAAATTATAGCGCGCTCACTGAGAAGAACCGAAAATGCTCTGCCATTATGTTACACTGGAAAATCTTCCATGAACGAATTATCTCAATGAAACAGCGCGCTGGTGCCAGTCTAAAAGTTAAAACTACCATCTTTGCTAGAAACCGTAATTCTTAATCTACACAAAAAGTCCAAACTCTATTATTATACAAAGAGAAATAAAAAAAACGAATAAGATAAAAAATCCCACCGTAATCCTTCCCTGAAAAAAACGTAAATAAATGCAAAATTTAAAGACTAGGGGCCTGTTGTAAATGCAATCACATTAACTTCTCACAATGGCACAGGACAGGAGAACTTGGTACACATTTGGTTGAGGCCTATGCTCCGTGGTCAGCTAAAGGCTGGTCAATGAATTAATCACAGACATATATCCTAGTTACACCTATTGTAGGGTGAACAACATGTGTTTTAACATACATTGTTTTATATCTATGTATATTTTCCTTTTTTTTTAAGTCTCTTTAGCTTTATCATAATTTTTTTTTCGGCATGTGTGATATTAATTGAATAACCCAATAAACAGGAACTGGAATATGTTAAGCCATAATCACTTTTACCAATCAACATAGTGCTTGAAGACGTTTAGTTAAAAGATCAATTGTAATTTTACTATAGGATACACAGTATATTACAGATGGCATAACTAACTCCTCTATTTAAGTGATTTTATTTAGTACAGTCAGACTTGTACAACCTGATATGTTGGTGCCATTAACATAATTTAAATGTCCACCCCAAAGTTACGTATCATCATCATTATTATTTTATCATTGCTTCTTATGGAGCATATAGCCAACCACCACAGCAGCTGGTCAACCACCACCACAGCAGCTGGTCAACCACCACCATAGCAGCTGGTCAACCACCACCACAGCAGCTGGTCGACCACCACAGCAGCAGCAGCAGCTGGTCAACTTGCACAAACCTTCCATGAAGCATTCAAGTGCTCTTACAGCACTGGTTTCTGTAGCAATCTGTTTTACATCATGAGGTTGTCAGCCTCATGCCCAACCTCACATATTAGTTGCCATGTATGACATGCTTGAGGGAGTAATCTTATTCTTTCTTTGTCATTAGAGACAGACACCCCCCACCCCCCAGCAACTTCACGGGAAAGTTGCATACGCTAAACATGGAATAAATGTAGGGATGAGTAGAACAGTGATCACAAGCTTAATTTATAAAATAAAAACAGATAAATGGACAGTAGCATGGTATACAAATCTGAAAGAAAGACATGCATGTATGTTGTTTGAAACTCCAACAAGAACATGTCAAGTATCTGGAGCAGGGTTTCTCAGCTAGGGTACCACGAGAGGTCGCTATGGGTTCCATGGGAGGTCACTATGGGTTCTGCGAGAGGTTGTGATTGAAAAAAAAAGTCTTCTTTTTTTTTTTTTAACTTTGCTGGCTGGGTGATGTTAGAGCTCACGGTAATGGGTAGGGACTGAGCAACCCCAAATGGCAGTGCGCAATAGGACCCTGTTCACTCTTGCAAAACTATATGTCATTAGCATCTTGTAGAGTAGAAATTTGTGATAAAACTGTTAGGCCTACTTGGATATAGTAAAAAAAAAAAAATCAAGTAGGAAATTTAAAAAAAAACTGAAGGTTCTTCTACCTACACTACTGATTAATATTAAAGGCCATCAGACCCCTCCACACCTAAAAACCTTGGCTCAGGAGATGATTGAAGAAAAGTACAACCTGAAATAGTGGACACACATATACACTGATGGATCCGCATAGGAGGCAGTAAAGAATGGTGGAGCAGGCATTTTTATTAGATTCTTAAACGTGAAGATCATCTGAAAGGCCCCTCCCAGCTGGAAAGATCTACTCCAATTTTAGGGCAGAATCTATGGCACTACAACAAGCTCTGAAAATCCTCACTAGACCAGAGCAGCAGCCACAGCTAAGATAGTAATCTTCACTGACTGTAGATCATAACTGGAATCAATGCAGAACACCAGAAATGAAAAAAACATGATGCATGAGATAAGATCTGAGCTTAACATAATCCAAAGGTCATCAACCATTGCCTTCACTGTATACCCTCCCATTGTGGAATCGCTGGATATGAAAGAGCAGATGCTCTATCTAGAAGTGGAAGTAAAATAGAACAATTCAGCCATGCACTGCACTATAGAGAAGCTAAGACCAACATCCACAACAAGTACAAAAATCAGTGGAAGGAGGTACAGCAGAGATGACTCAATCCACCAACTTAACAGACACCAAAAGACCATCATATTCCGAGTGAGAACTGGACACTGCAGACTACTAAGCCATTTCTATCTCTTTCGCCTCGGGATTTCTCATACAAATAAATGTCCATGTGGAACTGGAATCCAGACCCCCGAACACATTCTCCAAAACTGCCCAATCCATGATGACCCACGACGTCGGACCTGGCCAGGGGGTGCTGAGCTCAAGCAGAAGCTATGGAGCTGCCACGCTGACCTGGAAAAGACTGTGGACTTCATCCTGGCGACAGGACTGCAGATTTAGCATGACTGACTACAAACTGAACGCAGAAGAAGAAGACGGCTAGTCTGTTGGTGGCTTTTATCTCTGCTGCACGATCTACTTCCTGCAATCCCATCAGCAGAGTGGTGGAAAAAAAATTTAAAACTAAATATTTGACTGAATATTTACTGCACTTGAAACAAAGTATCACTTTTTAAACTAAAGTTCACTAATAAAATCTTCTTCTGCGTTCGTCCTGAAAAGGACGTTGGTTGCGTTGTGTCGCCTTTTACAGCAAAGCTGCGCCTTTCGGCCCGAAATATCCGACTTCGGCACTGCATTTTTTAGGGACCGGGTTCGCCTTCCCACTTCAATCCCTACTCTCTCAGCCAGACTGCAGTGATGCAGCCTGTTTCCAGGACCACCACTTGGAGGTGGAGTAGGGTCTTGGTCGGCTCTGGTTCGCTGACGCAAGCAGTCAGCTATGGGTCACTGACTGCATTCCACTTTTGACGCGTCTTAGGTCCCACACAAAAAAATGAATTTTTGGTAAGCTAGCTTGTGGGTTTATCACTGGGAATGCAGCAAAAGTATCATGAAACCTTTTAAGTGCCGGGGGGGAGGGGGTTCCTAAATTTACCTAGGTTACAAATTCTTTTTTTCCCCTCCTCTGTGACCTTGAGATCTACCAAATGATGCCTTGGAATCTACCAGTAGGTAAAGATTGACCGGTTGCTACCTTTGCTGTAAGCTATTCATGGCAACCATATTATTTCAATTGTTGCCACTATGTAAACCTGGCTATAACCCATCAGAGGTTGAACAGGATAATTTTCTTTATTAAATAAAGAGAACAAAGTTGCATACTTTTGAGAATTCAAGAAAAATCTCAAAAATGACAGTTTAATGAGCCAAGCTTTGCTTTTATCTTTGACAGGCTTCAAAAGGAGGAGTTACGCAAAGATATTGACATTGTCAGGATGCCAAACTATGATGGGAAACCTTTACCTGACAAAGTTTGACTTGACAAGTAGAAGAAATCTGGACCAGAGTGATACAAGGACAGGGTTTTACACTATGACTGTACAGTCATCTGAATTCAAGAAGGACTTTATATATTCCAAATACATCCACGGGGTGAGTTGATGTTGAAGAAAGATGAAAAACGTTGGTTTTTTTATAAGCCATATTTTGATGAAATTGTCCTGTTTTTTAAACATTGTGTATGTGTATGCATGTATTCTTCTTCTTTTATTCTTCTGACACCTTTGCATCCTGTGGTTTACTGTGAATTGCTAGGTTACAATCCCAACATGTAGGATGAATGACCCACCGGGGGGGGGGGTGGATATTGATTGGTTTGGTTATACTCTTCCGGGGGGTCACATTACGAAGGGGGGGGGGTAGGTGGGGTGCATGGATCCACTTCAGATTGTAACCAGGCCTTTCAACCACAGGTTTGCTCAAGAGAAGTTAGGGGGGGGGGGGGGGGGGGATGTTGTATTAATCTTATGTAGCAGGACAGCATCAGTATTTTCCTTATTTTTTACACTGAATGACATTGTGAGTACTTTTTTTGAGTCTCTGGTTGATTTATCTTTACCCCTTATTTACTATTTTTAGTGTTTTTAAATATTGTTTTATGTTCTTTTTTAAGCACCCGCTCAAAACAAGATGACCAGGTACCTAGAGATGTTACTCTTATCCTGTCCCTTTAGATGTACTTCTCAGTTTTTGACAGCCACATACAGGGAACTCCTACATTTTTTTTCAGCCCCAATTTTCCGTTGTATTCTTTACGAACAAACCAAATACAAGACCAGAAAACTCCTGACCTATCGCAACCACGGGGGGGGGGAGGAGGGGTTCACACACCCTCACATAACGGTGGACCTGACTCCTGGGGGGGGGACCACGGGGTATTTACCCACATTTTGTTTACTTCCAGACTTACACAAAACAATCTAACACCTACAAGGAATTTTCTAACCATGTTGATTGCCTCCCATTTATCTCCATTTTATACCTTTAAAAACCCCGCATACTTCATTTTTTAGCTTAATTACACAAGTACCATTTACCCTACTAAGTTTTTCTTGACTCGATTACGCAACACACGATTTTAATACAATCCATACTTTGGATTACTTAGGTCAAGGAAGGGGGTATTTATGCCGTCATTATCAAAGCTTTGTTTAGATTACCATGTTTACTGGTATTTTTACTTTCTTTTCATAAAATTTTTTTTATTTTTTTTTACAATATGTTTTTAATAGCAGTTTACCGGAACTTAACTACTTTTTATATCCCAAATCATTTCTGTACAAAAATAACAAAATCCCCTTAAATTTTACAAATATTCATGTTCCATGGCTTCTGTGCTTTTATAACCGATTTAAAATGCATAACAGACTTCGGTTTAAAAAAACTCATTGATTAAAACTCCTGTTCAAACAACACCCCCCTTTTTAAGGAAAATAGGTGAAACTCTTCAAATGTTCAATTTATAATAATAGATTCTTTACCGCCAAACACGGGCAAAAGGCAGTAAAATTGCTCTCTTTAATCATCACTCAATATCGCCACACAAACCTCCTTAGCATTTTGGGGGGCGGTTATTATATAACAAACTTTAGCCCGTATCTTAATTTGTTTAAAGATCATACTAAAACATTAATATTATTCACATTTTAAATAATTTTTACCATTATACTTTTAAGTCCACTCAGTTCTATATCATACTTCCATATTTAAAACAACTTTATCTACAGTTCATATACCACTATGCTTCAAAAACCCAATAATTGTACACCCCTGTTATATAATAATCTACAATTTACACTTTACCATAAACCTTCAAAAAAAAAAAATACACGTATCCCTATACTTAACACAAAAAAAAAAAAAAAAAAACCTTTTAATATATTTTACAAATTACCATAAATTTTACATTTTTAGGGGAGCAAAAAAATAATAAAATTTATTTAAAAAAAAGATTACGTCAATCCCGTCAATGACTAATTTTAAATTGTTTCGTGTTTGTCTTTCTCACACATCCTTCGGTGACAAAAACTTGGCTCGGCTTTTTCCGGGCAAATTGAAAATCGCCTTTAGTTATGTTGCGTGTATCGGAAAAAAAAATGGGTTCTTTTATGTCAAAAAATAAAAATAAAACCGATATGGAACACTGAGTGGTGGGCGTTTAAAAAAAAATACGGGTAAAAAAAAAACCGAAAATTATAATTTCACGGTATAAAAACGGTCCCATGGGGGGACGTCATTTACGGCTGGGTTTCGCTGGGGTTTATTTAAACAAATGGGCAAAAAAAAAAAAAAAAAAAAACATCGGGTGTTTGTAGAGGGTGTAGCGAAGGGTACTCTAAACAAAACAAAAAAATATTGGGTGTGTGCAAATAAATAAGACTATTAACCATCTTACGTGGTACCCCCCTACTTAAACCCCCCTCTTCAAAAAAACATTAACAAAAAAAAAAAAAAAACCAGTCTGTCTTTACGCAATTTCTCTGGCAAAAAAAAAAAGTAAACAAAAAATACGCTGGTTTTTGATAAAAAGCAAAAAACAAATAAGTATTACAAATTAAGGTTACCACAATCCTAATACAAATTTTTCTTCATATGCACCCCTCTTGCGGTTAACAAATGTTTTTATCTTTTTCTTTTAACTTACTCGTTTTCGGTAAAAAACTTCCCTTAAAAACAACCCTTTTTTTTTTTACACTAAAAAAAAAAAAGTTAACACACACAGAACTCTCTACTAAATACAATCTGTTTTACGCCTGTAAGTATTCAGAACTCTCATGTATCGTTTTTACGTAAATGTAATTTACCACTGTTTATACCTTCTCTGAATGCTTTGCCCAAATACCATCTTTACTACAAAAAAAAAGTAAAGTTCCAAAAAAAACATTATGGTACGGATGGCGTCACATATTAAATATTAACAATCGAAACATGGAACGGCCTGGCTAAAATCAAGCTTCTCTCAAACCGCAACAACTGACTTGACAAACACCTAAAAAAAAAAAAAAACCAAAAAAAAAGCAAAAAAAAATTTGCTATCGTTCTCTGCTGTGAAAAAATGTTCTCTCTTTCTGCGTTGTGTTTCTCTTGTGCAACACTTTACAGAACAATTCTTGCGATCGTTACATTAACCAATAAACGATCAAAAACAAATGTTCTTTACTAAAAAAACTAAGACTTTCGCAAAAAAACTACCCTAAAACATTAAAAAAAATTGCTTTCCGCCACTGAAAAAAAAAAAATTTAAATGCACCAACTCCCTACAAAAAACTTGGGCCACAAAAAACAAATTAAAAAAAAAATTAAGTGTTCGCAACAACCTCGCTTAAAAAAAATATCCAACTCTGAAATAAAAAAATCATCTTCCGCAGCCTTAGTATTCGATTCTTTTCGAACTTTTAAAAACACAAAATCTAAAAACCCGTAAAAAAGCTGGAACTGTAACCCAGTCCTAAAAATCTACATCTCGTATGGGGCAGGATTCCCTAACTCTGGCTTTCGCCCAGCCTCTCTACTTTTCGATAGATAGATAACCCTAGATAGAATAGTCGCTTCGTGTTACAGACTACATTGGCTACCCAATTATAAGAATAGATTATAGATAATAACGACCTTTACACTACCATACCCAGAAACTTATACGAAAAGGAAATCCACGCCCTACAAAGAATCATAATAGAATGATTAATACAAAATATAGCTTTTCTAAAAGACACTTAACATTAAAAATCCTCCATTGTACAACTATAGCCTTTTTGAGATCTTATAAGTTTACTAACCCTTATTTTACCTACGTATAAAGGACTACAATTCGGAGCCCCTTAAAACTCACCTTACAGATAACCCCTACTACATTTTTTTGTCCCACCCTTACCCCCCCCCCATCCTCAGTACCACACCACGGCCCCACCAGTAACCCATTACTCCACTCATACACTGTAAAAAATCCATTACACATACGCCTCCTACCACCCCCATCCCAAACCCAACCACCGCCAATTCACAAGGGGACCAAGGCTGCCCACCACTTACACCCCAACACCTTTACCTGGAACCACAAAAGACCCCTAATCCCGAACTAACAGGGACAACTCCCTACCAAACCAACCCACCCAGACACCCCCCACCAATCCTTTACCTCCACCAACTACCCACCCCCCCCAACCCACCCACCCAAACCCAGACTGCCCTGAGTTACAACCACCCACTAAGGACCCTACACCCCAGCCCAGCACCACCCTAACCCTATTTTTACATTACCCCCCTCCTTTTTTAAGCTCATACCAACCTTTTACCTCACCCCCCCCCCCAGACGCCACTTTACGAAAACATTACACCTCTTCCAACACCCTTTGCCTCGCACCCTTCCTTTAATTTACCCTACCGCCTAACACAACTCACACCCTTAATTACGACTTAAACTCGTACACGCATATACTGGCTCACCCGCCCCCTCCCATTTACGCACCCCCACTCCATATTACTTTTACCACAACCATATACTTCCCGTCTTTTACACCCTGACCTAAAACAACGCGCGGATTCTATTTACTAACACGCGTTCTAAATACACTTAATCCCAGTATAATTATCCGATTCTCAGTTTAACCCAACCCTAGGTGAACCACAAACAGTATCTACAGCCCAACCGAGACTTAGGTTCACACGCAACTAGCAATATATTAGCCAGTGCTAGTTTTATCAATGCTTTGGGAAGTGAAACACCCACCAAACATGTACCTCCATTACCATATTTTTTAATTTGTTTTCCACACGTACAATTACTACACATGTTTTACCTTTTGTATATGATCGTTACTAATCCGTTCTATCTACATACTGCCAAATGTCAAAAGCGTCAGTGCTTAAACCCAGATTACTATTGTACCTAATGTGGGCATAGCAAACTACTCACCACCTTGCTCCGCCCCATAAACGCCCTACTACATACACCCATTATAACCGTTTTAACCCCACATAACCATCAGGCCACTGTTCCAACAAGTTGTACTCTTCCACGTCAACCGAACGACACCTTTACGATTTTCTTTATTTTTACCTTTATTCATACCACCCGCCCCACAACCCACCCAAACTACTGTCTACCCCCCTTACCCACATATAAACTAAATATAAACCAAAAAAAATAACCCTCCACCCCTGTGCAATTTACATAGTGGGAGTGTATTTCGAAGTTTCAAATGAGTCGACATGACGTTTTAACCTATTAGGATTCCGCAATAGTTAGGGGTTACCAGGAGTTTAGGTTTTTAGAGAAGCTTACTAACCCGCCATTTACAAACATTAACCCTTCTTTGACCCATGATTTAAATTCTTTTTTTAAGGTCGTGTCATTTAAACATAACCCCTCTACCCATAACATAAAAATAAATATTTTATACCATCTATTTTATTTTGTTTTACACATACCAACCACCACCCTGCGCCCTTAACTATACACGCTCCTAACTTACTTGTACTGCTATTTTACTATAACTACGCTTTCAATTACCCCCAAACTTTACCACTACCCACTTTTTACAGTTTTTACCTAACCCATACCATTTACTCACCTCCCATTACACCCTAACTATACCCTCCATTACCGTACATTTTATAACTCCAATACCGCCTTTTACACCGTCAGGACGAGTTCTCATCATTATGAATTTCGACTGTTTTGTTTTGGAAGTTTTCCTCTTTAGCTCCATTATACGCTTTGACATTAAATGAGTGTTTTGAGTGCATTCGGCCAGTATATCTTTCTTAACTGGGTCATAACAGAGGACAGTGGCGCGGGAGTCGTATGAACATAGGCGTGGCAGGGGGGGGGACGGTTTGTTTCGTTTAAATCCACATGTGCATCAGTGGGGA
Source organism: Oreohelix idahoensis (assembly GCA_024509875.1). Lineage (NCBI taxonomy): Eukaryota > Metazoa > Mollusca > Gastropoda > Stylommatophora > Oreohelicidae > Oreohelix > Oreohelix idahoensis. The sequence goes on along the minus strand of JAMPIV010000727.1, from coordinate 98,334 downwards.
AGCAGACAATCGGTATCTTGTGCATGGTGTTTTATTCAAGGGTTTGTTATGCCCTGTTCCTGAAGTCGAAAAAAATAGTTTATCAGCTCCCTGCGGGTCGAGAGTTTGGATAGTCGTCTCTTTTGGGATTGGTTCTGTTCGAGCGGGGTCTCTGAGAGGCTGATAGGCTACCTTGTTTATTTTCATTTTCTCAGATGCGGGAGTTTACGACCCCTTGAGAGGCAGGTGCAGTACAGAAAGTGTCAGGGTCTGTTAGGATGAACTACCTTGAGGCAAGTCAGAGTTGGTGTGTATGCGGTAAATCATGGGGTTGCAGCTTTGCTCTGAGAGCTTGGAAACCTCTAGCTGTTATAGTTTTGGAACAGACATTTGACGCAGTGGGAATGTGCCTAGTCTGCTCATAGTGGTTGTCAGGATATGAGATAAAAGATACCGGCACCTGTCCATTTTTCCTAACAGGGGGGGGTGGGGGGGGGATTAGTTGCTGATCCATCTGTATAGGCATGTATCCATGATTGATCGGGATAGCTTTCTTGGATCATACTCAATGTAGCAGTTCGTTTTTGCAGATCATTATACTCACATCCACTTGTGAGACCACTGACTGATGTATTTAATTTGGAGGGGTGGGGGGGGCACTGGGAGTGGACAGGTCCTGCTCCCCTGGTAACAGGGTTTCTGTATTAGGTGTGGGCGTTCAGTGGGTGTGTTGTCTTCATGGATATGTCCTCTTAATGCTGTTCCTTTTATAAGTCGTTTTTCCCCCCGATGCACAAAGCTGCTACCGCTTTAGACTTCCCAATGGCCAGATTCATCTAGTCTGTTGCCGTTCATTTGTGCATTGGCATACTTTATTGTACTTTTCCATCTGGAAATCATGGTTTTTTGTTGTGCGCGCGAGGAGCGAGGCGAGTGTGTGACCAATGTCTGTATGAGCCAGCAACTTCGCCTTCTGCATCTCTGTTATGGGTGTAGTTTTCATGGCTCCTGTAATGAGCCTGAGAGCTTGATTTTGCACCTTGTCCAAAGACTGCAGATGTGAGTTAGCAGCTGATGACCATGCTGCTGAGCTAAACTCTAAGTGTGGTCTTATTATTATTACTCCATTAATAAAATCTTCGTTTAGATTTTCGTTCATTTGCTCCCCATTTGGGTAGACCGCTGCGAAAATTTTTCTTAGTATGGGCCTAGTCCGTCCCTTCGTGGCCTTTCCTCTCCTAGTCTCTGCTTTTCAATATGGCTTAATTTTCCATGTTAGCACCTTTGGGTCAAATGTCACCTCGCAGAGATTAGGTTGGGGGTGAGCTTTCTTTTCCTCCCTTTTCTCTCTTCCTTGATCCACGGTTTTTGTCCGCTGGGAGGGTGGTATGTTTAGCTGATATTGTCCCCTTGGGGTCGAGGGAGAACATTGTGTGGGTAGGGGTGGGTGGGGGGGCGTAGGTTTTGTTTGTCTGTGTTTTATTGGTGATAAGAAGAATCCATTTTTCTGCTGGGCCCAATGTGACACTGGCGGAGCATGTCCTGCTGGGGTCCCCCCGCTGCAATCTATAAATTTGCTGTGGTGACGCGAGGAGAGAGCCATCACTCAAACACCCAAAGTACTAAGGTTCATCATTGCATATAAGGGCCAGCTTTAACTCCTGCATGGAGATCTTTCACCAGGACATTGATTTAAACAAGGAAGAGTGTTGGTGAAATTAACTCCTCGCATTGGAGGTACCCCCCTGATGGAGCAACGCGCGCGAGAGAGGTCTTTCTGCTCTGCAGAACCGTCAAGTCAAGATGTGACTCTAGTTCTCGCTATTATTTAATCAAGTATGACTGGATCCATTTCATCATGGTTTGCCGTTGGAATTCCCCACTGTCGTCCTTAGGGGGGAAGTTTATGCCATGAAGGACATCTTTCCACACCTTGTCAAAGGCCTGCTTGAAGTCGACCCAGATCGTTAGGACCTTTTTCTTCTCATGGCAGGCATCTTCTCTTGCTTGAGACAAGTAGGAAACTTTCCCCTCTATACTGTAGCATTCTCTAAATCCAGCTTGTTCCGGGCAACCAGAATCTTGCTCAGACCTCTATATAATACAGTTTCAAATCTGTGGTTGGACTATGTCCGCTCCATATTCTGAGGCCCAACACAGCTTGTGAGACTGATTTTGCGCGTGTGTAACTTGCTCAAGCCGGTCGGTCTTACATTTCCCTTTCTTTAGTATGGTTATTGTAATGGCTTCTCTCCATACTTGGGGTACCGTTCCTTTCAACCAGCTGTGGTTGAATATCTCAAGCTAAGTTTTTGTGTCGAGTGCTGGGGGGGGGGGGGGGGCAGGATCTTCGGAGGATTAACTAGCCAATTTTTCGTTTCTGGAGTTTGTCTGGGCTGGGGCCGGTGGGACTGTATGAAACTTAAAGCTTGTGAAATAGCCTTCTGTAGTTCTCCTAGTGTTGATGGGTTTCCCTCAGTTGGGGCAGGAGTATCTTGTTCCTGTCACATGGTTGGTTGACAGTATTTTCTTTTCTTATCTCTCTCTGATGATACTATATTAATGCTGGGTAAGTTTGCTTTCCGTCTGAACTGTATCCTGCTAAGCAGAACAAGTCCTGCAGCTTGTTTTTCCTCTGAAAAGGTTGGCCCGACCCTTCGGGGGGATGGGGGGCCAATTTGATAAAAAAAAGTTTTTCTGCCTAGGTGAGGAACGCTCCTTCCTTTAGAGACTTGACCTAATCTCCAAATTTTCCTGCTCCTGCCGTCTTTTCTCGAAGGTTCAGCGATGCCGTTTTTAGGTTTTCTCTCCAAGCTTTTCCCGTTTTTTCCCCTTCTAGGCTTTGTTCTCCTGAACATGCTGAAAAACAGCTTACAGGCACTTTTTCCATTTGTTGTAGTAGTTTTCAAGTGAAGGGCGTGAGACTCTGCAAATCCTTTCTAGCCCTGTCCCATTGGCTTTCCAGACGGTTCTTTGGGAGTGGTGCTGGACCAGTATGTTATGTAGTTTACGTACGCCGCAACACTTTGGGAATACGGTTTGCGGCGAGAGGGTTGCAGCTTGTAGTATGCCCATCTGTTGAAGTCTTTTACCACTTCATTTATGTCCTCTGTTCCTGTAACCTTGAGGGTTAGAAGCAATCAGTCGGTTGTTCACGGCTGATGCCTGATTAAACCCGAAACCGCCAGTTGGCTTTTTTTTGTAGTTCCATCTTGTAATGGCTGGGCCTGTACTGAGAGTTGCACTCTGGACAGTAAGAAAGATTGGGCGATGGTCGCTTCCCCCTAGTTGGTCTCCTACTTCTCTACTAATAGATCCAGCTATATCTGGTGTGGAGAAGGCAAGATCTGGTGTGTTGAAGTTGTGTGCCATCCTCTGGAGTAGAAGGTAGGATATCTGTGGCATTATTGACTAGGATTAGGGAGTGATCATCTTGCCAATTTGCAACGTCTTCACCTCTTTAATCCCGTTGGTTATAGCCCCAGCTCTGGGAGTGGCTATTAAAGTCTCCAACTGCTATAAAGTTGGTGGCTGGTACCTGTATAGAGCTGAGACTCAGGGGTTTGTTGTTCGGACAGTAATAGTTCAGGAGTTCTATTTCCATCTTGTCTACCTTTATCTGCAACAGCTGATATTCTGCTCCATCCATGAAGGTTTTCCTTTCGTGTGCAGGAATGTTATTCCTTACAAGAGTAAGTACTCCTCCTTTTCGTCTATCTTTTCTGTCGGATCTGAAGCATTGATATCCCCTTATTTTAAAGGTTTGATCTGCTTTCAAGTGAGTCTCTTGGATACAGCAAACACTGACTTGCTTCTCATACAAGATGTTTTCCAGCTCTGTCTTTTTGCTGTATCCAGCCCGCTTGCTGTTCACTCCCTCTGCATTCCAGTGCATCATGACAAGTGGCACTCTGGGTTTCTCTTTTTCTGTTTTGTTTTGGTCAGTAGTTCTCCTCCGCCGTCTGCTGACTCCACAAGACGGTCTAGAGGGTCCTCCAGTAGCTGAGGGTGGGCTCTGTCGAGGCTCAGTGCCTGGCACTGCACCTGCCTGGTGGAGCTCCACAGGGCGAGCACCAGTACGAGATTTATTTGACGGTGTACTCTCCATAGAAAAAAAAAAGCGAGTTGCGTGATACTGTGGTTTCCGGTGCGCCTTCTGGCCCAGTATCTATGACTTTAGCACCTGTTCAACGGGAGAGTGGGCTCATCCCTAATCTGTTTATGTTCCCAGTAGTAGACTATTCGCAAGCAGCCTGGGGGTGTCACTGCTCTGCGCGGACCTTGTTTACCGAGGCGGCGTCCGAGCTCGTATGGTGAAAATATGGTTGCATTATCTTCAAAATAGCCCTGTCTTTCCTGCCATCCTGCAACTTTGAGTTAGGGAGTTCTGAGCTCCAGTCTCTTTCCCAGGCATTTTATCCTGGCCTGGCACGCATACAGAGGACCCCACTTCTGGTTCTAAGTTAGCAGTTGGGGACAGGTGGGGTAGCACACTGTGCATTCCCCCGTCATCCAGGGGGCTCTCCAACTATGCAGAGCTTGCACAATGCTGTGCTCTGGTTCTGGGCTCACCCAAGGAATCCTCACGTCCTGCACAGAGCCACTTCCAGATACCCACCACCTGCCAACCCCCCCATTGTAGAAATCTCCTGCATGCGGCCATCCAGTCAAGAGCCAGTATTAAGTCTGGTGCCCAAGTGATTCCCCCCAAGCTCAGTGTGCAATTCTGGGTTCTCATCATGCTGCAACACAGGGGGGATTGTGATGCTCAGCCATCTCTCTCAACTCTGCACCGATAAATGACATCGGGGACTTAACTGTGTCTCAGTACTGGGAGGCCCCGTTTCCGGGTACACCACACACAGCCAGTTGAGGCAACGGTCGCCGTGGGCGTGTCTTCAGTGGGGAAGTTGTGGAGTCTTCCTGTCCATGTTCTTGCACATCCTAACACTGCCCGCAAGACATCGGAGGTTTGGAGAGTGGCCTTCTCTGCTTTTTTGAGCCGGGGTGGGCTCCCCGGGCAAGTCTCGATGGGGATCGGGCCGTGTCCACGCGCCCGTGGGCCCAGCATCGGTCGCATCTGTTGGAGGACTTGCCCTGCCAGGTTTGCGTTAGTAATTTCCAACTTTGTCATCTTCTTGGCATTGTGATGCTGGGGTGCCTGTGGATTTCCTAACGCCCCGGGTAGAAGCCAGAAGTGTACTGTGCCAGCTCTGGGGGAGATAAAGGGGGTGTTTCTGCGTCTCCTTGTGATACGTAGCCAAGGTAGGGCTCACAGTGCTCTTTCCCCGCCACCAAATTGCCTGCTGGTTACGCCGAGTTTCTCCGAGGCTCTAGGCATGTGACCAAGAGTTGAAGGCAATAGGATCGTCACGTCCTGAGTCTCTGTTGCCTGTACGATGGGTTTTCCGATCTTCAGGGAGCAGTCCCACACTCGTTCCCACTCCCAAGACTTGTTCAATATCCATCTGGCTCCTTCCCGACCCACAGAGGGCGTGTACGGTGTAGTGCACCGGTTTTATTTATCGAGGTTTGCTCCTCTAGATCCGTTGTGTATTAGCCTGAGGATTCGCACCCTCAGTTACCAAGGACTACCCTCGAGGAGGGTGTGGCTCTTCACCACGCACAAACGAACTTGGGGTATGAGAGGTTTTGCTAGGCCAAGAGACTAACACCGCAATGGTCGCTCCTTATTCAATGAACAAGAATTTCACTAGGCCTAGGGTGAAGCAAAGGGGGGAACCCACTACCTCACAACACCAGCCCACATCATACCCCCACAGTCTGTTAAAGAACCTTTGCACCACTCCTATCTTCTGCCATGTAATTTAAAAAAATGTTTTGCCTCAAGTCCTTAGTTTTTATTACTCATGCTTGGTCTGTCTTTATTAATGTTCATTGTGAACCATCAGAAAAAATGTGGGATAAGTGATCTAGTAAGGATCTATTTGGATGAGTGCATCCATGACAAACGATCTACCCCATTGATGCTGACCAAATTAACGTTTAATTTGTATAGGGCTGTATGAGACATGACACCTTCAAGAGAATGCTTCATGGAAGCAACAAATGATGGACAGAATGTTTTGAGATAAACCAGTGATTGTGTCAACCCCAATATGCGACGCGCCATGTCTATCCATGTATCCACCACAGGACGAATAGACCCAAACAATGAACGATTGGTTCCCACTCAATTAGGAAAAGAACGTCACTAATGGACACAACAGAAAGTAGACATCCAGAAATCTTGTACTAACAAAACCGCTGCAAGTGACGATAATGAAAAAAACAGATGACCTAAGAATTTGCCAGATAACTTGTCTCACCATTGTCTCATAACCATAAAGTGGATGCAAGACAATAGAAAATTGCTGTAGGAGTGAAGGTCAACAACAAGGTGGCTGGACCTGAAAATTACATTGACTGGATGAAATGCAGGATGTCAGAGGATAATGAGAATAAATGCAGGAACAGGAATATCAAGGTTAACAAGTGTTTTTTATTTTTAACTTGAAAAAAATCACCATTGCTGGACTAAGCATGTAGAACATTCAAATATTTTTCCTTCATTCTGTTTTCCCCCTGCAAAATAAAGTTACTATCGGATTCAATTTCGACAGCCGACGATATCAAAATCGAACGAATATAAAAGACAAGAAAAGCTTTCATCGAATTCATATGGAAAAGTATAGGGAGATCACGAAAAAAAAACTCAAGTCCCAACACAGAAATAATCGCTTCATTTTCTGCTTGAAAACCCAGATGAAGACAGAAGTTTTAATCGTATAGGAACGGCTAAATAGATGGTATAGTGGGGTCATATTCTTCTTCAAGCACCAATGCTGGTAGCATAAAGCAATCATTCTATCCTGTGAACAACTTCCAGGTGTCCTGTGCTGTTTATTTATCCTGTTGTTGATTTCTTTCCATGCCATTGCTCTAATCTTTTTGTCCTTCAGTCTTTCTGTTCGTGTCCCATGATATCTTCCGACTTTCTAGAGTCAAAGATGTGTAGGTAAAATAATTTCAAAGAAACCAATTTTGGATTGATCTTTTTACATAAGAATACAGGTGAGAAAAAAGTGGAGTTATTTATATAGGTAAATTATATTAAAATAAACAAAGTGTGATCAAAGTAATATATGGAATTTTTTGTTTTCCCATTTTATTTGCCTGTTGTAGTTTATTACACATTTACCTTTTTTGGGTTCGCTCTTATGACATGAAGCTAGTAGGGCCATGCTGAAGTTTTTGTTTTTTTGAACCAAGTGTGTGTTGCACTGGCTGCTGTAACTATTGTTTGTAGGAGTTTTGTAATAATATTGTCATCTATCTGCCTCATGGGCTTCCTGTGCCCTGAAACCATTATTTCTGTAATATTGTCCATCTATCTGCTTCAATGAGGTCTTCCCGCATGTGCCCTGAAACCATGATTTCTTTAATATTGTCCATACTATCTCCCTTTTGTCTTCCCTGTGCCCTGTAACCAGATCTTCTACAGTTCTGGGTGTAATTGTGGTGGTTCCATTCTCATGGGATGACGAGACCATTTCATGTTCTGGCCTGTCCTTGTATATCAGATAGAATCATAATTTAGTTGATACCATTTTTCCTGATTTTGTGATTTCTTATTCCTCTAGTAGTAACATTAATGGCTCTTCTTAACATCTCATCTCCCACCATGTGATTTTCCTTCTGTGCTGTAGTCTGGGGGCCCATGTTTGACACTGGTATCAAGGGAGTTGGTAAAAAAAGAATATCTGTCTATCTATAACCCTCAAGGAGCTAGTGTACTCCAACAAACACATGACAAGTCCCTCCTGTCACGTGCCATCATCTCGAGTTCTTTCCACGTTCTCCTTATCATTTTTCATCTCTGTTTCCAGCTCTCTTCTCCATGTACTTCTTTGGTCTACCTCTGCCTCTCTCTTGCCCTGGGGGTTCCAGAACAAGGACTGCCTTGTAATGCTATCAACAGGTTTCCTCAGTGTGTGTCCTATCCATCGCCATCGTCTTCTTCTCATCTCTTGTTCCACTGGCACTTGTCAAGTTCTTGTCATCAGTTCCACGTTGGTAACCTTGTCATCACATTTTAATCCCTCTATTCTACGCAAGCACCCATTTATGAAAGTCTGGTAAGAATATGCTGTTTATTAATAGTCATTTGGGAGCCGCGCTGGTGTAATGGCTTCGGCGTTGTACTGGCGACCAGGTGTTCATGGTTCAAACCCGGGCGTCGGCGTTTGAAGAAATGTTTACGGCCGGAAATTTGACTGAATAGCCTGAACGGCTCCTGTGATAAACCCTCTGTGGATGGGAAGGAGCGAAGCTCCTGACCGGGTTGGAAGGAAAGTCCTCAGGTTCCCCAGCCTCGCAATGACATGTCATTGGGCCGAAGGGCTGAAAGCCCAAGTGCTGCTGGTTAAGGAAAAAAAAAAAAAAAAAAAAAAAAAAAAATTAATAGTCATTTAGCTTCCATACTGTTATCCAAATGTTTGAGTTGTGGTGACAGTTGGTAAGTCACTGCATTGGCTTTTTGACAATTGTAGTTTCATAATTACCTAAAACCTAAAAGTGTAACTTTTGCTTTCTTAACATTCTTAGATGTTACAAGACAATCATATGATTGGCATGTCTATAATTTTCAATAAATGCCATGTAGTTATCTCATGTTGTCAGAAACAGAATGATTGATAATATACACCAGTATATATAGCTTCCATTACAATCAACAGTTTACAGGTGACTAAGTGATTGACAATTTTTGTTGTTTAACTAGGGCTGGTGAGCGAGTCGCTCTTTGCAGCCAATACCAAGTTGAAGAATCTTTGGCTTTATCTACATTGTAGATTTAGGCTTTTGCTGTGGTTTTTCTGTCATTCCGAAACTTGTTGAATCATGAGCTTCAGTTTCTTTACCAGGAAATTCTAAATGCTAACCCTAGCAATGGTTATACATTTCAATGATCCTAACATCTTGGTTTCCACTGAAAGGAAGAGAGATGTGGCATACTTTGCATCCTCTGCCATCCACTGGTGATCTCCAGATATGGCAGGGCTTGAAATACTGTGGGTCTGGTTCTGGGTTCGCACAAGGAATTGTCACATCTTGCCATCCCTCTCAGCTCCCCTCACCTGCTGTCTGTTCATCATGAAAATCCTTCTGCATGCAACCAATGGGAGAAAAGCCAGGCCTTAGCTCATTCTGGGTTTAAATGCACTGCCCCCAAAACTGTACGTGTGCAATGTTGGGTTGTCAACATGAGTCACCACTGGAGGAATCATAATGCCTGGCCACTCAAGTGTGGCTAGGCAATCCCCTGTAGCATTACCGCAGGTAACTCGAAAGGTTGCCTTTTTCTTGGATGCACCACATGGAGTGCTTCATCTAGGGTCTTGGGTTAGAGATCTAACCCTGGAATTCATGCAAGAGCAGTGTCCTGTAACTGACACCAGATTATTTAATAAGTTTTTTTAATTGTTCCTTTCTTGTAATTAACATTTTTTATGCTAAAATAAAATGTTTGTGTCTGTGCTGCAGAAATGAGTTCTCAAGTTATTTCAAGTTACATTATTTCCTCTGTTTGTTTAGTTTGTTTCATAGTTATTGTTTCACAACCCTTCAGTAATAGAAAAGAATAGAAAATAATAATAATTTAACATTTTGAATGCCATCTGCAGGTCCTCCTCATGAAGTTGTCAATTTAACAGCAGTAGATATAGATCACGACTCATTGATACTGTTCTGGTTGCCTGGCTTTCAATGGTGGGGGGAGCCACAAACATTTTCCTTCAGTTGAATATCGTGTTCGTAAACCCTTCGGAGCTGGAATCTGGCATACAGCAAAATGTAAATACTTGTTTTTGTAGTTTGTCTTATTATATTTCTTGATTAAACTGTTCACAGTTTAAGAAAATGTCATTTCTCTTACCGCTTCATTTTTTTGTTTCTTCTTCTTTTTCCCCTTTTTGCTTCTCATGGAGAATGGAGCCACCAATACAGTTGGTCTCCTTGCAGGAAGCCTGCACCAAGCAGTCACATGATCTTACATCTGTAGTTTCTTCTCTAGCAATCTGTTTTTACAAGATGAGGTTGCCAGCCACAAGCACAACCTCTTATTAGCTACCTCTTAAGACATGCCTGAAATAATAGAAGTCCTATTTTTGTCTGTTTCCTCAGAACCCCCACTGGAACTACACTGGGTCATATGTGTTTACACAATAAATATAATATATTTTTTTACTGGACCGAGGACAGGCATCACAGACTGTAGAAATTGTCTTAAGCATAGACTTATTAATTCAGTGTTTACTAAAACAGTGACCATACAAAAATGGGATTAGAGTTAGAATTTGTTTACAGTGTTAGAAGATACTTATCTTTTTGTTGTGATTCCCATTACATTCTTTAGGACGTATGTGGTAAGGCCACAATCTCTTCCATGGTGGCTAGCCGTTTGTCTTTTTTCTATGTCCGACACACCTCTAGTGTGCCACACACTTTGCTGTTTCGCTTTGTGTGAGCCGTTGATCTTTTTAGATTCCTCAACCTCACTCACTGTCTCAAAAAAATCTAGGTATGAAAAGAGAATCTAATGAGGGAGATCAAAGTTAGTCAGCTAAAAATACTTTGACCACACAAAAAGGCATAACACCTTGCAGGAGACCACAAAAGAAGGGAGAGTTGAAGGCAAAAAACATGCAAGGGGAAGACAGCTATAAGTGGGAAGATAACAACAAGAAATGGATAGGAAAGAGTCTATCAGAGTGCACCATCAAGACAAGAGACAGAAAGATGTTGGAGATCCATTGCAGCCAACTTTCGTTGTCGAGATGGCAGCTGATGATGATGATGAGAAGATACTATACTTCATATAATGATAGTGATTGAAATTAGAAAATTGCATTAAAAATATTAAATTTTAATATTCAGTTTTTCATAGCCTGATTACCATCACATGTTGACATAGAAGGAAATGAAAGGGCAGATAAAGAAGCCAAAAAAGAGATAGATCTACTAAAAAAAACTGAATAAATGTAGGAGTGAGTAGAATAGAGCCCCATGTAGTTCCCCCCCCAGGGGTCTCCGAAGAGACACACACACACACAAAGAAGAACAGGACCACTGCACTGAAGCATGTCATACAAGGCAACTAAAATGAGGTTGTACATGGAACTGGTAACCTCATCATGTTAACCAGTTGCCAGAGAAACCACCACAGCAGAAGCATGTGAATACTTGGTGCAGGCTTTCTTCAAGCAGACCGGCTACAGTGATCTGAAGTACAAAGAAAAATGATGAAATAGAGCAAAGATCAAAAGCTTAATTTAAAAAATAATAACAATTGGAACAACAGTAGCATGAGATCAAAAATCTCAAAGAAAGACATTCATATAAGGTGTTCAAGACTCCAACAAGAACATGTCAAGTATCTAGGGAATTAAAAATTTCTAGCAATAAGAAACTACTTAGCTACTTAACTTTTAGCATCTGTAGCACATTAAGAAGACTGAGGATCTTACTGGGAACTCATTTTGTTGTTTCTGAATGAAGTTATTTTAAATAGTTAACGTTTCAAAAAAGAATTTTAATTTTTCCCCCCAGTTCATTTCAAGGGATGTAATCCGCCCTGGTTGCTGTCCAAGGGAAACAATCAGACTGCAAAAAACTTACTTACCTCATCGTTCCCCTTCTACCGTGAGGTGTATATGTTTGGAAGAGAGAGCGCCAGACTATCCTATCGGCTGTCTTCCTCCTGGCCTGGTTCCATTCTAGTCCTCGATCCTTCAAAGATTGTCTAATGTTGTCCTCTCAGCGGACTCTGGGTCGTCCTCAGGGTCTGGATCCTTGGCTCTTTGTTTCCCATGCTTGTCGTGGTATCCGATCTTCTCCCATTCTGCAGACATGGCCAAACCATCTTAATTGGGACTGTTCTACTTGGGTCTGCAGGGGGTAGGATTTAAGGCCTTGACGTATCGTCTGGTTGCGTACCATGTCTCTTCTTGTTACTTCAACCACCTTCCTCAGATACCTCATTTCTGAGGTTTGGATCTGGCTTTTATGGGTTTGTAGTCATTGCCCATGACTCGCATCCGTATGTCAAGACTGGGACATAGGTGGAGCGGTATACAGCCATCTTCGTTTTCTTACCAACCTCTCTCTTGCTGAGGATTCCTCAATTTATGGCCCGAAAAAAGTGACTGCAAAAAAACATAATTAAATATGTGTACAAAAATGACATTTTGCTAATGCTTTTCCACTTATGTTTTTTTTTTAGAATATAAGTATACAAACATATGCTTTTACATTTAATTCTAAAAACATAATGCTAATGATTCTAACTTTCATTTAAATATGATGAAACTTATAATTAAAAACAAAATGGGTCATAAACCATTGATATTTTACCGCTTTGGCAGTTGTCCATGCCTTATATTGGGATGTTATATTTATAATGTTAACATTTGTGTAGCTTGTTACAGGCAGCATGGTGCAACAAGACCATACCAAAGGATTGGGAGATTGCCATCATAACACCAATTTTCAAAAAGGGTGACAATCGACAATGTGGAAACCATAGAGGCATATCCCTTCTCAGTGTCCCTGGTAAAATCTACTCTAGAATCCTAGAGCAGAGACTCCGACGCCTAGCTGAGCCACAATTGGATGAGGTCCAGTGCGGATTCCGAGCAAACCGAAGTCCTCAAGACCTAATCTTCACACTCAGACAGCTGAGTGAAAAGGCCCTTGAGTATAAGAGTGAGATCCATCTTTGTTTCATAGATCTGGAAAAGGCGTTTGACAGGGTCCCCTGGAGCAAACTTTGGAACTGTTTCTCAAGGAAGAACATTCCAGCACCTCTGATTCATGCTACACAGAGCTTCTACAAGTCTTGCAGAAATTATGTGAGGACAACAAACCATAAGTCAGAAGAGTTCAGGACCACCACTGGTGTAAGACAAGGTGATATCCTATCACCTTACCTCTTCATACTCCTTATGGACGATGTCATCAAGGCATGTAAGGAGAGAACAAAAAAGTATTCAGTGGGGTACTGGAAGATGAGACAGGTCTATATTTCGGAGCTGGCATTTGCTGATGATGTTGCCCTGATTGCTAAATCAGAGGCACATCTCCAATCCAACCTGCAAGTCTGGAAGGAAGAGCTGGAGAAGAGAGAGGGATGGTCATAAGCAGCTCTAAAACAAAATCCATGGTGATATCACGAGAAGAAAGAAAACATCAGATTAAGTTGGGAGAACAGGTCCTGGAGCAGGTCGACCACTTTAAATATCTCGGAGCTATTATAGACCGAAAAGGAGGCATCAAAGAAGAGTTGGCCACTCGAAAAGCAGCGGCTGGGAGACTTTTTCAGGCCATAAATCGTGGATTCCTCAGCAAGAAAGAGATTGGTAAGAAAACGAAGATGGCTGTATACCGCTCCACCTATGTCCCAGTCTTGACATATGGATGCGAGTCGTGGGCAATGACCACAACCCACAAAAGCCAGATCCAAACCTCAGAAATGAGGTATCTGAGGAAAGTGGTTGAAGTAACAAGAAGAGACATGGTCCGCAACCAGACGATCCGTCAAGGCCTAAAATCCCATCCGCTGCAGACCCAAATAGAATAGTCCCAACTAAGATGGTTTGGCCATGTCTGCAGAATGGGAGAAGATCGGCTACCACGACAAGCATGGGAAACAAAGAGCCAGGGATCCAGACCTCCAGGACGACCCAGAGTCCGCTGGGAGGACAACATTAGACAATCTTTGAAGGACCGAGGACTAGAATGGAACCAGGCCAGGAAGAAGACAGCTGATAGAATGGTCTGGCGCTCTCTCTTCCAAACCTCTACACCTCACGGTAGAAGGGGAACGACTAAGTAAGTAAGTAAGTAAGTAAGTAGCTTGTTACAAAAAATGTGTAATAATGGTTTTTTTTTTTTAAACTAATTTATGGTAACAGAAGTTATGAAATATTTTTTGTTTTAATTTTTAGCAGCAGGATATTCATAGCTGGACCGTAGCTTTGGCGAATATTCAAGATGAGCCATCTAGCAACTGGATTGAACTCACTGTTGGGTCACTAAGAAGTAGCACTGACTATGTTATAAGAGTAAAAGCCACCAATGCACTGGGTAGCTCTGTGGCAGAAATTAAAGTCAAAACAGCAGGTCTGTATTGGCAAGGAGAAGAGTGTAAATAGTGTTTTCATTGTCTTCCTTTGTTTCTTGTGCACCAGACGGTGAGATAGATTTCAGTTTTATCATTATGATCTTTTGGTGTTTATTTCTGCAAGCTCAAGTATTCAACATTGTTTTTAGTCTTAACATTTAAGTCCTGCTAAATCTGGCTCCAGCAGCAAATGCTGATTCAATCCTACATGGTCTGACATCTTCATTCTATCTTGTTTTTTCTTTCTTTCTTTCCTTCATTCTTTCCATTTGAAATCTCAACCTTTCCCCCTCCCCCCTCCCATTTTTTATGTGCTTATTATTGATGAAGACTAAAGAAGTTTGCAAGGTAAATAAAATTGTTTCTATATTGCCATTGTCTAGGACTGTTGTTTCTTTTCTGTCAGTGTTCTCAGTTCTCTAGTTATGTTCTCCATTCTCTGGTGAAACTCCTTTTTACAGGCTTTTCTTTAACTTGCGACGTATGTCACTCTCTTGTCACCTTCAAATCTTGCAATCGTATTTTCAGTCACTTCCAGATCAGCAATAGTGCTGAAACTTGGCATAGTTGTGTATTCCCCATAACAATACAATAATCAGTCGTAAAAATAATAAAATGAATAAACTTAAAATTAAAATTATTCCTTGAAAAATTATTTATGGCTTTTTAGTGCATTAACTCTTAGTATACTAGCTAATTTCATGACTACCGTTACAGATTTTGCAATAAATAATTTATTTATAAAGATAACACATAAAGTATTATATATCAAAATGTGAAGAAATGAAACCCCTATATCATGCACGTAACTAAATTGTTCAGTGGTTTTAAACATGCATTCACCTATACATTTCGTATACTAAGAGTTAAAAGCCTGTGTTTAAAATATTTTTTTCTAACATCGTTCTTCCTTCTCTAATGATATTCTTTATTCCATGCTGAATGTTCTCTTGTGAGGTTCTCTATTTCTTGTGATGTTATCTGTTCTCTTATGATGTTCTCTACTTTCTTGTGGTCATCTCTCTTCCCTTGCAACTTTATCCATAATTGATTTGTAAATGCTTCTCTGTACTCTTAATGTTATGGTTAAGTTTATCATGCTAGTTTTACAACCAGGACTGTGTCACAAGGCAACATGTTGGAACTTCAACTTATGCCCATGCTCTTTAGTGCAGAACATACTTAAATTTTTTTGTTTAAGATGTTGAGTGATAACATATCTATAGTCATTCATTAAGTCATTATCCTTCTTTGCTTCTTACAGAGTTTAGAGCCACCCATGTAGCTGGTCTGCCCTTGTAGGAAGCCTGGTCCAAGCATTGACATGATCTTGTAGTGGTTTCTGTAGCAATGTGTTTTATATGATGAGGTTGCCAGCCTCATGCACAACCTGACATTAGTCACCAAATATGGCAGACCTGAGAGATAGACAGTAGTGCTATTATTTCTTTGTCTCATCAGTGACCCCTGGGGACTACACGAGGCCATATGTATAGTAGTAGCCCCACCCCCTTCAGTCATAACTGACTATCAAAATGCACCCTTGAGGTGATAGCCCTCAGCTGTTCTTTGCCTGGTATTCCTTTCAGCAAGTTTGTATCTCTTCTGCTTGTTGTGAGAGCTTTGTTTCATCCAATCAGAGGTGACACTATTGGGAACATCACCACTTGGTGCGATCGGCAGTTTCATCCTTCCAGGCCGCTGGATTTATATCCAATGTCTTCATGTCCTCTATACCTCACGGTAGAAGGGGAACGACTAAGTAAGTAAGTAAGCCTTCATGTCTCTATTACATACATCTTTGAACCTCAGCTGTGGTCTCCTGACTGTTCTTTTGCCAAATACCAGTTGCCCTTTAGAAAATATCTTAACCATTTTTCATGTGGCAGAACATGGTCAAGCCAGCCCAGTCTGTACTGTCTAAGCATGCTTTGAATATGTGCTCTGTATATATGCTTTGAAGGCCAGCATATGACAGCACCTCGACATTTGTCACTTTGTCCTTCCACGAAATGCCAAGGATGTGGCGTAGACACTGTAGAAGGAAGGTATTGAACTTTCTTTTTTGCTTAGCATAGGTTGTCCATGTCTAACTGCCGTATAGAAATATGGACAGAAGCATATGTCCATATAGAAAGTTGTTGCAAAACCGAAAAATGGTATGTGAGTTAGTTTTACAAATGAAGCATACATAAGAAACATAAGATGTTTCAATATGACTCTTGTTCATCCACAGTAAAATAGCCGTCTGCTGCTGACAAGGGTTAATCTCATAATGTGTCATGTTTCGTGTTTATTCATTACACTCACTGCAACGCTATTTTTCATTTATTTATCATTTGTACAGCAGTCCCCTTCATTATTAGCACACATATGTCAAAGCCAGATGATGGTGGAGTCATTTTCATTATATTTTTAGTTTAAGTATTTTGTCAGATTTTGGGTGTAAATCATTTCTAACAGTATTGTATCCTCAGCATTTTAGAAATGGAATACAAAACATTTGTAGTTATTGCTCCTCTGTCATAGTTTAATGGTTAAATTCATCTGTCATAATAATAATAATAAATTCTTTAAGCACCAAACACGGCGCATAAGGCAGAAACCAGTGCTCTCCAGGTTGTTCGTTGTGACGCCACTCCTCTTAGCTCTTGCACATTATTTAGGCCCAACGTTCTTCCTTCTCTTATTATTGTTCTTCTGAGTGTTTCTTTTGGTCTTCCTTTTTTCCTCTTACCCTCAGGAACCCAAGTGAGTGCCTGTAGTGGTATTCTGTTGTTTTGCATTCGTAGGACATGACCGATATATGACCATCGTCTTTTCCTTATATAGTTGGAGACATATTTCTGCCTAGAGTCTTCTCTTATTTGTCGATTAGTCTTGAATTCTTTCCAACTGATGTTCATGAGTTTTCTAAGACATTTGTTCTCGAATGTATTCAGCTTGTTCCCCAATGATTTTGTTATTTTCCAACTCTCACAGCCGTATGTTAACACTGAGATAACATTTGAATTAAACATAGTTTAACTGTTAATTTCTTTCCATTGTGTAACTTCTCTTTCAGTTAATTTCCATCCAGTGTGTAACTTATCTTTCTGTTAATTTCTTTCCATTATGTAACTTATCTTTCTGTTAATTTCTTTCCATTATGTAACTTATCTTTCTGTTAATTTCTTGCCATTATGTAACTTATCTTTCTGTTAATTTCTTTCCATTATGTAACTTATCTTTCTGTTAATTTCTTTCCATTGTGTAACATTTTTCTTTTCAGTGTCAGAGACTTTCCTTTGTTTGTTTGTTTTTTCTATTTTTTGTTGTTTGTTTTTTCTTCTTTGTATTTGTTTGTTTTTTATTGTTTGTTTCTTGGAAAGAGGAGGTCACACACAAATGAACTCACACAATTTTGGTTTTGATTTACTCTATTTAGACTGAGTGGAGGGGGGAAGAAGATGCTATATTTAGATATAGGAAATCTGATTTTATTTTGAATTTATTACACTGAATGCCTTAATTATAACCCTTCTAGGGTAGAACGGGATACTTTAAAAAATAAATCTTCACTGTCAGTCTGCAGTTTTATTGTCTTGCTAAAGTTAAACATTTTCATATCATTTATGCATATACAGCAAGTACTTGTTGTGCGAGCCTTCATTATCCAAGTTCATGCAATAAATTGGAGAGACAGTTATAGAACCATTCATAAATATCTCACTTCTGCAGTCACATGTCCACTTCTGCATTTATTTATTAACACTCTTAGTTTTATTACTTCTTGGACTTTATCAAAAGTCAGACTAGAGACAAGTAATCATAAGTACTTACTAGTCATATAAGATATGTATATGCAAGTGATTTTTTCTTTCTCTCTTCAGCGCCCCCTGGTGAGTCGCTGAGTGCTGGGGCTATAGTTGGGATTGTTTTTGGTGTTCTCATCATCCTTGCTATCATCGCGCTGGCCTTTTACTTCTTTGTCTGGAGGAAGAAATTTAGTAAGTAGTCTTAAAATGTTTTTTTTAAAAATCAGCCATTGCTGAACATGGTCCTTATCTGGAAAAGCCACAGTCCTGTTTTTTTTCTTATCTGCAAATATGGTAAAAAGGGGGTTGTTGTTATTTAACTAAGGCTGCTGAGCTTCTCACTATTTTGCAGCCAACACCAAATTGAAGACTCCTTGATATTATCTATACTGTAGATCTTGGCTTTTCCTGTGGCATGTCTGCCATTCCGAAACGTGTTGATTTTAAGTCATGAGCTCCAGTTTCTCCAGCTTGACTTGCATTTAAAGGATCATCACATCTGGTCACACTGTGCATTCCCCACAATACAAGGGGGCTCTCAAATATGTAGAGCTAAAATACTGTGCTCTGGTTCTGGACTCTCCCAAGGAATCGTCACGTCCTACACAGAGCCACTTCTGAGCTCTCCCTGCCTATCACTGGGTCCATAGTGAGATCCTCCTGCATTCAGTCAACCAGGTTTTAAAGCCAAAGAATTACGTCTGGGGCACAAGTGACACCTCCAAGCTTAGTGTGACATCCTAGGTTGTCAACAAGTTTCACTACAGGGGGAATCCCTGGAAGTGTTTGGATGATTTCAGAAGTCAGTGAGAATATAATTAACCTCACAGACTAGAGGTTCACTTCCACATATGCATATTATAGCATTGTGCTTAGCTGGTGGTCATATAAGGATGACTCCACATATACCTCACTGCATGTAGAAGTAGGGGCAGTACTGTGGCAGTTGGTATTGTAAGGAAGTGAAGTGTTGGAGACTTCACTATACTAGTCTCAGCTTTATGAGATAGGGAGACTGGTACTCTTCTATACTGTCTTTGCATTCTTTAACTCAAGGGCAGAGTTAGGTGCCCATTTACGGCTGGATTATGATAGTACCAGGTTTCAAATTCAGTAACTTTGCCTCAAGAAGCAAGTTCTCTAACTACTCTGCCAGTCAGTGCTCATGTCTGCTAATACAGCCTGCCAGTTCAGCCTGTTAATACAGTCTGCTAATACAGCCTGCCAGTTCAGCCTGGTAATTCAGCCTACTAATACAGCCTGCCAGTTCAGCCTGTTAATACAGTCTGCTAATACAGCCTGCCAGTTCAGCCTGGTAATTCAGCCTGCTAATAATGCTAACCATAACCTGATCCAGGTCTTCAGATATGTAATATAAAACAAGCATGAACATTCCTGCCTGTATGCTGAAACCTAGGTGAACTTTGAACCTGCTTTATTGTTTATTTCCACATTTGTCCATCATGTATCAGCATGTGTGCCTCTGCAAAGATCTTACAGTCTACTGCTGAATATTGTCTGCTCATCATCATGCAAAACAAAATGCAACAGAAACGACGACTGCAATGTTATGTGAATGGTTGGTACAGGCTTCCTGCGAGGGGACCAGCTACAATGGTGACTGTGTTCCACATGGAACAAAAACAACAATAATGAATAATGGTGATCGTAGTTTGGTCTCTTCTTTTTTCTTGTTCCTGGGAACTGGCCATTAATTACAGTATTGGACAACCAGTTTGACCTTAACACATGACTCCTTGTTTGTTTCCCTGCTTATTCCCATGTGAAACCAGCTGTGCACCATGATATAGTCAGTTTTGGTTGTGGTGCACTCCAGCAGGGAGCATGGCAGGTGTTTGCTCTTGATGCTCTGTGTAATCCTAATACATTTGCAAGTGTCTGGTTGTTATATGTATTATTAAAAGCATGATTATAAATACATAGTGTGTCCTGTTGGCTAAACGGTTAGGGTGCTTTTCTCTTGTGGCATATCTACCAGGTTCTGGGATCAAAGTAAAGTCATGTGCCAGTATACCCAGTGTATAGCTCTACTCTTGAGTCAGAGAAGGCTAAGGCAGTAAGGAAGGGAACAAATCACCCCACCTCATAAAACTGGAACTGGTATGGTGATACTTCACTCCGCTGTACCAGTTTCTGCTGTGGGATGCCTTTGCCTTTCATCAATACATGATAAATAAGAACGTTTCAGATAAATGAGACAGCAGATAAAAGAAACTTTATGATTTAAGAAAAAGTTCAGGTCTAAAGTGATTTTATGGAGTGGGATTAGTCCTGAGAGAACAGAACAAATCCACCAGGTGTTCCTGACAAGCACTTATCTCATCATTATTGCCTTAAGAGTTCCTTATGGAGCATATGCCTTTAACTATTTCATGCCCAGCCTTCCAGTCCTCTGCTGTCTCTTCAATGTCTTTCTGTGTTGCTTGTCTTAGATTGTAACTAGAAAGGTTAGTGTTGCTGTAAATGAATGAAAATTTTTTCTTCTTCACGAGCCTAGGCCACTACTGCAGTAGGTCCCTGTTCAGTGAGACTACATAAGCTACTTCATATTCTCTTGCAGTGGTAGTTTTTGTTTAGTGGTTTGTTTTACCTGATGAGGTTGCCAATTCTGTGCTTAAATCAGCTTAGTTTTTTTTTTTTCTAGACTCCCTGGAACCATGGGAAGCAACTGATTGACTGATTGGTCAGAAATTTCTGTCATTTATTGTTAGCTGGAAGTTATGAGCACCTGTAAAATGTGTCTGTGAGTTAAATAATAGGAAGCAATGGGACCCAGACTAATATCAGCTACATTCAAACTTCCAGGGATAAAATGAAGGTGAATATCCTCCATATTTTTGTACAAACAAATGACAAAGAAGAAACTGCAACAAACAAATGCAAATTTACGCCAGACTTCAAAATATCATGGGTGAAAAGCAAAGACATTACAGTCTTAATGGGTGACCTAAATGCTAAGATAGGAGCAGAGAAACTGTGGCTTTCAAGAGGTCATGGGAAAATATGGACTTGGGACAATGAATGAAAGTGGAGAAATATACAAAGGTGTCCTAGAAGTAACAGGGGACTTAGTGGTACAATCAGCAGTTGCTACATTTTTATTGTGATGTTATAATTACTCCAGCAGTTAAACAAAGAATCTGATTACCGTAAGACAGTGTAACCTTCACTGATTCAAAATCAGTGATGATTGTTGTAACCTTCACTAATTTAGAATCAGTGCTGATGGCTTTGAAAGATTACCTCCAAAGTGAAAGTAAATAATTCAGCTGGCTGAAATGATTGACAGTGTGCTGAGAGCATGCAGCACACCAGGCATGAAGTGGTAGACAGACTAGCAAAATTAGGAGCAAGCATGATTCAAACAAAAACTCAAGCCAACATGCAGAAAATTACTCCAAAAACCGGCTTCAGAAAGAAGTAGCGGAATAGATGGGCATAAAGGTTTACTGGACATGCCATTTATAAAGAAATAACCCACCCAGACAAAAAATTGACATCATCAACCAATCACACATAAAGCAAAGCACTTTCTTCTAGCTAAGAACAACTCACACCGACTCAACAAGCACTTAAACCTCTCATATGAGCCTAATTGCTGCCTCTGTATCCATTCATATGTGATATGCCCATGACTCAGCACAGAAAGAAGAAAGCTATAACCAAACTCCCCAACAGTAATAACTAACACTCTATATGACATCACCAAACAGATGTGGGAATTATCTTGGCAGCAACAGAGACAAAGATAGAGGAAGGATAGTGATATATAAAAAAAATGAGAACAGAAAGTGCATTGGGAAACAATTAGAAATCAAGTCCAGCACCAAAATAAGAATTTTCAACTCAAATATAAATGTTGTCATAATGTGGAGATCAACCAAAGTGACAAACCAGAGGTAACAGACTTTCATAAATACATGCTTGTGGAACTGATGAAATTTAATGGTTTGACAAGGTTGTCAATGTGGAACTGATGGAACAAAATGGTTCGACAAGGTTGTCAATGTGGAACTGATGGAACAAAATGGTTTAACAAGGTTGTCAATGTGGAACTGATGGAACAAGATGGTTTGACAAGGTTGTCAATGTGGAACTGATGGAACAAAATGGTTTGACAAGGTTGGCAATGTGGAACTGATAGAACAAGATAGTTTGACAAGGTTGTCAATGTGGAACTGATGGAACAAAATGGTTTTACAAGGTTGCCAATGTGGAACTGATAGAACAAAATGGTTTGACAAGGTTGTCAGTGTGGAACTGATGGAAAGAACCAGAGTATTACCAGCAGAAAAGAGATGAGGAAAGGAAGACAGCCAATAGCGTTAAAAGACATTCCTTGTTCTAGAATCCCTGAGGTAAACTAATGAAAGGCAGACTTGAAAACACTTGGGGAAGATATTTGCAGACTTAAAAAGGATAACAATGACATGAAGAGAGCTTGAGCAGAAGACACAAGACAGAAGGGTTTGGTGTGAAATGAAGGCCTATGCTTGGAGGCAATTGAAGGATAATGATTATAATGATAAAAGAGTTTACGAAATGTCACAGGAGCATTAGGACAATACATCACAGGAACATTAAGAAAATAAGTCACACATGACAATCTCAACAGAACAAAGTATATTTGTAGTTTTATTTCATTTTTTTTTATTTGTTATTTCAGGGACAAACACAGGTCACAAGGGAGAAACAAGGTAAGCTAAGTATAACCGTATCATTTTGTTGAATATTTTAAATTGAATAAAGACTTATGACACAAGTCTGTGCATGTTTCTTCAAGTAACATGGCTCCAGCAAACAAGGTACAAAGTAAAAAGGCTCCAGCAAACAAGGTACAAAGTAACATGGCTCCAACAAACAAGGTACAAAGTAACATGGCTCCCACAGACAAGGTACAAAGTAACATGGCTCCAACAAACAAGGTACACAGTAACATTAGTTTTTCATCCTCGCCTGTAGCTCCCTGTGGGTATAGGCCATCAAATAATGCACACCAAGCCATCCTGTCATGTGACATCTGTTCTTGTTCTTTCCATCTGTGTTGTATCTTTTCTTTTAGGTACGTCTCATGGTCCTATTCCATCTTTGTTTGAGTCTTCCTCATTTTTTTTTTTTTTTTTTAATATAATCTTGGGTCCTGAAAAGGTTTTGCTCTGACCAGACGTCCATGTGGTTCCATTTATTCTGTTTTATGTGTGATTTATTATGTATATATGTATGGAGATTCAGCATTATATAGTTACACATCTTGACAGACACTCGACTGTACTGCCACCATATCGAATATATGTTGATGTAATATAATGCAACAAAGATAAACTTATTTTGACATCTACAGGTAAAACAGCCATGATTAATCTCTCCACTCAGACATCAGCAAAAACCACACAGCAGGAACCACTAATCACAAACAACCAGCCTGTCTGAAAACCAGCATTCAACTGCATCCCCTTCAGCTTGCACACACTTTTCTCTCCACAACTCACTTACTTACTTACTTAGTCGTTCCCCTTCTACCTTTTTTAATTCGCGCTTATTTTCTGACCAATAACCTGAGCTCACAACATTGTGTACACTCGCAACAAATGGACTGATGGCATCTCAAACACTACTTTTGATAAAAACATCTCACAGTTACTCAGTTCTCATTCAACTCACAACTACCCAATATAACCAACTTCCAATGGAGCATCCATTTTCACTGCAGAGATGGTGGCAATACTAAAAGCACTAGAAATAGTCTCTAATAACCCTCCCAAAAAATTAACAGTTTTAACTGACTCTCTTTCATCAATTAAAGCACTTAGCAACTTACGAGAATGTAGTAGACCTGATATAGCAGAGGAAATATTTCTGGCTACTACATTCTTATATTCCAGAGGATGTTCAGTATTAATTGCTTGGATACCTTCACATGTTGGCATAGAAGGAAATGAAAAGACAGATAAAGAAGCCAAGAAAGATAGATCTAATAAAAATCTAATAAATGTAGGGACGAGTAAATCAGAGATTAAGAGCTTAATTAAAGATTTAATAACAGATGAATGGAAAGCAGAGTGGGATAAAAATCTGAAAGGAAGACATGCATATAAGATGTTCAAGGCTCCAACAAGAAAATGTCAGATATCTAGGGAATTGAAAATTCGCAGTAATAAGAAACTTCTCAGACTACAGCTGGGAAAAGGCTATTTCAGAATAGAAGAACCTTACTGTGCAGGATGTCTTCCAAGACAATAATATAGAACATTTCTTGTTAAAATGTAACCAATATTAGATTATTTGCAAGCATCAAACTTACCTATAGATATAGAAGAGATGTTAAGAATAGACAGACCTAGGGAACTGCATAATATAGTCAAACAATATTTAACACGAACAAATGTTAATATATAGTGCCTGAGAATGTGAAGCTGTTCTTACAATGCATATGACTTTTAATAGATGAAAGTCAATTTAAATATCTGTTAAAGTTAGTTATATAACTAGAACCACCAGGCCTTTACACCCCTCCACTTTAATATTATTCTTGTTCAGAGTTTCTTCTTCTTCTTCTTTGTTTTTTTTTTTTTGTTAATTTTTTTTTATTTATTATTATTTTTTTTTAATGTATAAGCACAATTGTGATTGTCCCTATTTACAATGATTTGACAAATGTGGTGCCAATTCTCATATCGGCAGTTCGTGTTATTTGGAATTAAAAACAATATATGTCCTAATTATAATCCATCGGAGGTTGAACAGGATATTTTTCTTCATTAATTAAAAATAAAACATTATCACCAATTCCATCTATTTTAACACACACACACACATACACCCCCCAACATGCTTGACATATATATTAGTTCCAGAAGACCATATGCCAGGTTGCCACTTAAACTTTGTGAAATGAATGATGATATAATTCTTGGAGTTCAGAAGTGAAACCTTAACAGATGGTCACTTCTTAAGATGACTTTTCTTTCCATAGGAAATCCATAATCCCTGAGCGAATAACTGCATTTTTTACAAAGGACAATTATAACACCAGACAAAGAGCTGATGGTCATGGTAAGTATATAGAACTAGATGTTAAAAAGTAGGTATTTAAGGTGAAATTAAGATATTTAAGGAGAATAGTAAATATTTAAGGTGAAATGAAGATATTTAAACTCCGCTTAGGCCGGTTTCAAGCCCGGCTGAAAAAGGAGGATGGAGACCGTAAGGACACAGCCCCTCCATCATGCAAAGGCACAACAGGCCAATCACCTGTTTGTCTTAAAAACCAGATTACGTGAAACATAAGAGAGAAAACCGGATTGATTCTAAAGGCGATGAACTGCGACTTATGGAACACCTTCCTCAAGGAAGAGGAGCTGGTGGAAGAGATGAGGGCAGCCAAATTAGAAATCCTGGCTATAACGAAAACAAAGAAAAAAGGACAAGGAGTCATGGATCTCGATGGCAACACACTGCTCTACATCTAAAAGAGCTAAAGGGGGCGTGGGTTGTATTGTGGCCAAAAGCCAAAAAGATAGTATCAAGGGATGGAACTTTGTCTCGAAGCGCATTATGGTTGTAAAACTAAAAGAAGGAGAAACCATAGTCAACCTGGTCATAGTGTATGGACCAAATGAAGATGAGCAAGCAGAGGTCAAGGAGGAATTCTTCGAGCTGCTTCAAAGGACAGTGGACGACTGCCAAGATGAAATTATCATGCTCAGAGATTTCAATGCCAGAGTTGGAAATGACCATGCTAGATGGGGTGGAGTTATCGGAAGATATGGAGAAGATACTCTTAATGACAATGGAAAGCGACTCCTTAGATTCTGCACTAAGCAGAATCTGATCATTACAAACACAAAGTTCCCCCATAAGCGCATACATGCATACACTAGGTGTGAACCAACAAAGAATGAGAAGTCAGTGATCGACTATGCCATAGTTAGGAAGAGCTCATTCAAGTATGTCTGGGATGCTAGAGTGTGGAGGGGGCCAGAGATTGGAAGTGACCACTACTTGTTAACAATTAAAAGAACAACTGAAAGAGTTACTCGGCCTAGGAACTTTTATATATATATATATATGTGTGTGTGTGAAGTTAAATTTTGTATCTTATTCACTTCATCATTTTCCATCAATCTTATTGCATAAAAAGAAGAATATCAAAAGATAGATGTAAGTAATAAATTCAGTAATTGTACTCAGCTGACTTATTAATTTTATATTGTTGAAGTTTGAGTTTTATTGAATTTGTTAATATCATAGGTTAGTTACTGTCGTGAAATATTCTAATCCACATATATAAATTATTAGGTAAATATAAAGCCTAACAAATAAAATTAATAAAGAGAAGAGCAATGGGAAAATAACAGTGCTGTCACAAAGAATGTACTCGAAATCCCCCTTGTTTTCTGCTTCGTCTGCAAATTGTAACGCTTTCACGTTGATATAAAAGCTTACTGTATTATTACCCGCCTTCTTCAATGAAACGTGTGCTGCATTTCTAAGAAAAACATTGAGACGTACTGCGTAATGACCTAAATTAATCCTAACATTAATTATACTGCGTTACCAAAACGAACGAACAGATGGACAAAAGGATAAAGAGAGAGGGGAGGGCTGAAAATCAGGAACGCATGCAACACGCGTCGCGCGATACACAAATGCTGCCATCACGCGTGTAAGTCTACATGCACTAATTTTTTTTCAGACGGACAGTGATAAAATACACTACCCTTTCCCAGAGTTAGGTTTATAAATCATAAAAAACTCTTATTAGAAAAGATAACATTAGATGGGTTTACGGTTGAAAACATAACAGTACCCAGACAGCACATCTTCGAAACAGGAGGTAGAAGAAATTGCATATTTTGAATGCAGCCACGTAGCTCCTTTAATGTAAACTCCAAATTGATTGGAGCGCAACAAATGAAAGCCTAACCACGATTGGTCGGGCTATAAATACTATCTTGGTTGTTAGGGGAAACGGGGAAAGGTAACATTTTTTCAAACACTTGTCGAAACGGGGCTCATTGGTCAGACTCGCTGATATACACACTTGGGAGCGTTAGTTCGAAACCACTTGTTTAAATAAGATTGATAAAGCATCAGTGCGTTGAAGCCAGCTTATATTTGGCTAAATAAAAGCCTGGAAGATAAGCAGATGGGAATTTGTGCCAGTTTGTGCCAGAATTCATTGCTAATCAACGTATCTGTGTTTATTCGTATGAATTGTGGGACAGTGGTCTTGATGGTACTGAGCAGCACCTAGTCAGAGCTTTGCTGAATCCAGTGTCGGACAGCATACTCCTTGGTCCTTTTAGCTATCAGTGAGGTGTCTCCAGAGCCCAGAGGAGAATTCGAGCAGAGGAATCCTTTCCTGCCGCCATCACGCCAGATAAGCTAACTTGGCCAGCTGAGCTCAACATTATGTCCCCTCATCTTGAACTGACTTTGTAAAATTAACATTAAGAGGGGAATTTACTTGTCTTAAAATCAAGAACTGTGAACATCTCCAATACTAGTCCCTAAAGACAAACTATTGAAGTCATGATGACAAATACCAACAGAGCTTGAACAAAACAAAACCAGTATTACCTCATTTTACTACTACACAACTGACACACATAGAACATTTGTAATAATATATGTCACTACAATATTCATATTAAATACATTCTGTACATAACTTGTAATTTAAATTGATTGTGATTCCTGGTTCCCTTGTAGTTGAATCAGGACACATATTCATTCATGCCAGTAATGAATACATATTGTTATTTGAAAAGTTACGAGTGACTTCTTTAAGATATTCTCATAGAGTGTTATATGTATGTGAGTGTCACAGTGTTGTTAAGAGTAGTGGATTAAATTAAATTGTTTATCTGTCTGTTGTTGTGACTTACACTTCATCATACACATACCCTAGACACATAACGTAGCATCACACTATTCCAGAATAATTCTGACTGAGATATAGAGATATGTGGTAGCAAGTAAGGTTATCTATAATACACTACTCTTAATAGATATAGATACCTTCACAGCTGATCTCAGTCAGTACACTAAGTCCCCTATAAATATTTATAACATCCCACTTCACCACATATATTGGGGTCTCGCTCTTGGGATTTTGAATCTTTCCCTATTAAAAATATTGGGGGTAATTCACTTCAGGGAATATAAGAATTAAAAGGTATCCTTGGGTGGAATTAAATAAGGTTGAGCTCACGGTGCCTGTGTTGTCCATTAGAGATTGAATTGTTGGTTAGACATTTTATAAACTTACCTGATAGACAATGGCGGACCTGGCCAAATTTCGATCTGCCGCTGTTCAGACTGCAAAAGAGTTAGGATTAGATGGGCAAGTTATGGTTGCCTATGTCACGACGGAATGTGACAAATTTATTGAACGCGAAGAAAGAAGGTTTGAAGCCGAAAGAAAGTTAGAGGCTGAGACTAAGAGGTTGCAAGCTGAGGCTGAGACTAAGAGGTTGCAGATTGAGGCTGACAAAGAGGCTAAGAAATTGGAGGCAGAAAGAGAAGACAAAAGATTAGCTACAGAAAGAGAAGCCGAGGAAAGAAGACAGGCTGCAGAAAGGGAAGAGAGGAAATTAGCTGCAGAAAGGGAAGCAGAAGATAAAAGATTACAAAGGGAACATGAGTTACGACTAAGGGAGTTTGAGTTTCAGGGCCATGCTCCTGAAAATGGTGCCAGTCCCTTTGCCTCTGATGCCACTGCTAGCCAAGGAGCCTCAACCTCAGCTATGAATTTTCATTTAGATCATTTTGTTGAGAAAGAC
Source organism: Oreohelix idahoensis (assembly GCA_024509875.1). Lineage (NCBI taxonomy): Eukaryota > Metazoa > Mollusca > Gastropoda > Stylommatophora > Oreohelicidae > Oreohelix > Oreohelix idahoensis. The sequence continues at coordinate 69,571 of JAMPIV010000727.1, read as the reverse complement.
GATGATATAGAGAGCTACCTAAATAGGTATGAGCTATTAGCTACCACGTATGGGTTAGAGAGAGAAAGGTGGAGCTTAAAGTTATCTCAGGGACTTCGTGGGGCAGCTTATGAAGTTTTTGCAAAAATGAGCAGAGGTGATCAGGAAAATTATGACGTGCTAAAGCAGGCTCTTTTGTTAAGGTATGAAAAGAATGCAGAGTTTTACAGGAAAAAATTTAGGAATGCTAAACTACTGTCAGGTGAAACCTATCACCAGTTCTCTGCACGAATAGAGACATACTTGGAGAAATGGACTTCTCTGGGGAAAACCCAAGATCTTAAGGAAATGGTCCTTATAGAGCAACTAAGAGAGTCCATGGCTCCAGACCTGAGAAAGTTTCTCATGGAACAAGGTGCAGAGAGGCTGGGTGAGTTGCTAAATGTTGCTGAAAGGTATCAAGCAGCTCAAGCAGAGGTAACAGGTAATAAAAAGAAACAGGTGGACAACTTTAGGGCACCACAGAACTTTAATAAATTTGATCCTAAGGATCAAAATAAAGGTAAGCACCAATTTGATAGGCCACGGTATGACAATAAAAAATAAATTCCCACAATTCGATGAAAGGAAATATAATGAAAGAAAATCTTTCAACCAAGGAAAAAGGTGGTGTAAGAATTGTCAGATGGACAATCATGACACTGACCGTTGCAGAAGGAAACCTGTGTATATGGCAACCCTTCAGGTCAGGTCGACCTCAAGACAGGAGGAGGATATTATGTTAGATACCACTCCAGAAGAGATGAGGAAGGCACAGGCTGGGGATAAAACACTCAAGCCTTGTTTCAGAAAATTGTCAACTTGTCATACAACTCCAGGCAAGGGAGATTTTTACATGAAAAACAAGTTGATGTATAGGAAGGCCGGACTAGATCCCATGGTCACGGACAGCTGGTTCTTCCAAAAAGATATAGGACAGAATTAATAAGGAGCCTACATGTGAAACCAGATGGGGACCATGAGAAAATAGGTACCATCATTCAAAAGGTGGCTCACAATTATTATTGGCCCAAAGCAAGATGGGACATTGAGAATTTTGTAGAAAGGTGTAGCATAGCACATGAGGGAACACCCACAAGTGGGAACATGGATCAGGACCTGGATACGCCCCGGGGCAAAATTAGGCCTGATAATAAAAAAAGAAATAGATTTGATAAAGTGGACCAAATGGAATGGGAAGCCCCTTTTCACGAACAAGCTTCACTTAACTGTTTTACAATGGCCACTATGCGGAGAGTGCAAAAAGATGTCTTACCCCAGGATAAGCCGAAAATCCCTCAATCGGACTTAAACAAACTGGAGGAAGAAGATGTAGAGAGGAAATCTCTCATCAAGAATTTTAAGTGGGGAGGAAACCCCAGGAAAAGAAAAATTGGTAGCGGTCGTTTTGTGAATGATAATTCTGGGAGGAAAAATCATCACTATAAAGCTTCGAGTGGAAGAGACCATACCGGTGCATGGACAAATAGGTCCACACAATTAAAGGTCCATATGTAGCTATGTTAAGAACGTGGACTGATGAAAAGGCAGAGGAAAACATTACATCTTCATACCAATATGTGAATGAGCTGACCACTCGGTTGAAAACTGGCTGGAAACTTGCCAATGAAAATTTGAAACAAGCCAGGAAGAAACATGCTGCCTATTATAACAGGAAGGCGAAAGACAGAAATTTGGCTGTGGGAGAGAAAGTACTGCTTCTTTTGCCTGGGAGTCAGAATAAGTTACAAATTGGATGGCAGGGTCCATATACAGTTTTAGAGAAGGTGTCTAGAACAAATTATAAGATAGATAAGAAGGGGAAAGAAAAAATCTATCATGTGAATCTCCTGAAGAAATATTTGGAAAGAGAACATCAGGAAGAGACACACTTGTTGACCTTGTCCATCGCCATGGAGATGAAAAAGGAACCACTTTCATCATTTGAATATCCATTACACCCCTGTGAGACAGCAGCACAGGTGAAAGTCAGTACACATTTAACGAAAACTCAGAAAGAGAGAGTGCAACAGGTTCTAAATAATCATGCAGAGGTGTTAACAGACCGACCAGGGCATACAAACCTATTGGAATATGATATGAAACTGATAGACCCTACACCTATCTGTATGAAACCATATTCGATTCCGTTTGCTAAGGAGAAAGCTTTGAAGGAAGAGATAGACTATCTGTTGAAGGAAGGAATTATTTCGCACAGTGAGTCTTCGTATAGTTCCGGTGTTGTACTCTTAAGGAAGCCCTCTGGAGAACATAGACTCTGTATAGATTACAGGAGACTGAATGCTATTACAGAAGGACAGGTGGATCCATTGCCGGATACAAATCAGCTGTTTGCCAGACTAAATAAAGCTAAATATTTCTCAAAAGTGGATCTGAGTAAAGGATACTATCAGATTCCAGTAAAGCCTGAGGTTAGACCATACCTAGCTTTTAGTACCTCAGAAGGACACTATGAGTTTAATAGATTGCCATTTGGATTGAAGAATGCGCCTAGTGTCTTCTCTAGAATGATGAGAAAATTATTGGATCCTCTGAATAATCCCTGTATAACAAATTTATGGATGATATCCTTATAGCAACAGAAACATTTGAGGAACACATTGACTCTCTGAACATGCTGTTTGATCGACTTAGGGAGGCAAATTTAACAGCCCGTCCAACCAAATGTTGCGTTGGATGTAAAGAATTGGAATTTTTGGGACACACAGTTTATCAGGGAAATATGACCCCTGACCCAAAGAATTTAGAAAAACTACAGAAAGCCCCGAGACCACAAACCAAGAAGGACGTGAGATCCTTTGTCTCATTATGTGGTTTCTACCAGAAGTATATCAAGAACTTTAATTCCATATGTGCACCGTTAACTGAATTGACACGTAAAGGACATCCAGATCGCATTACATGGACACCACAATGTGAAATGACTTACCAAGAATTGAAGGAAAAGCTCACAAGTAAACCCATTTTGAAATTACCTGACTTAAGTCAAGAATTCATAGTAAGGACGGATGCAAGTAATATTGGGTTAGGTGCAACTCTACTACAGAAATCAGATGCATTGGATGGGGAATTAAGCCCAGTGGCATATGCTAGCAGAAAGTTGAATAAAGCTGAAATCAACTACTCAACTAGCGAAAAAGAATGTCTTGCAGTAATATGGGCAATAAAGAAATTCAATATTTATCTATATGGGAAGGCATTTAAGTTGCAAACAGATCACAAACCTTTATCGTTTCTAGCACAGGCTAAGCATGAGAACTCTAGGTTACTCCGATGGTCTTTACTTCTGGCTCCATATAATTTTAGCATTGAGTATATATCTGGAAAAACCAATTTGGGAGCGGATTTTTTAAGCCGCCATCCGTGTGATGAGAATCACCGTAAACCCCAGAAATAATAATAATTTTCTCTATGTGTATATAGAATAAAGGACTGACATATAATGTCTGTTTTAAGAGGGGAGGTGTCGTGAAATATTCTAATCCACATATATAAATTATTAGGTAAATATAAAGCCTAACAAATAAAAATTAATAAAGAGAAGAGCAATGGGAAAATAACAGTGCTGTCACAAAGAATGTACTCGAAATCCCCCTTGTTTTCTGCTTCGTCTGCAAATTGTAACGCTTTCACGTTGATATAAAAGCTTACTGTATTATTACCCGCCTTCTTCAATGAAACGTGTGCTGCATTTCTAAGAAAAACATTGAGACGTACTGCGTAATGACCTAAATTAATCCTAACATTAATTATACTGCGTTACCAAAACGAACGAACAGATGGACAAAAGGATAAAGAGAGAGGGGAGGGCTGAAAATCAGGAACGCATGCAACACGCGTCGCGCGATACACAAATGCTGCCATCACGCGTGTAAGTCTACATGCACTAATTTTTTTTTCAGACGGACAGTGATAAAATACACTACCCTTTCCCAGAGTTAGGTTTATAAATCATAAAAAACTCTTATTAGAAAAGATAACATTAGATGGGTTTACGGTTGAAAACATAACAGTACCCAGACAGCACATCTTCGAAACAGGAGGTAGAAGAAATTGCATATTTTGAATGCAGCCACGTAGCTCCTTTAAATTTGTATTTTTGGGTTCCTTAGGGCTTGCTGACAAATAATATGTAAAACGTTACGCAAATAGTCCAGGAATTAATAAATTATACCCAAAATAAAATATTGGGGGTGCCTGACAGCATAAAATCATTTCTGCTCATAAGATTTTTTTTTAACGTGTTTGAAAAAAATTTACGTTACAGAAATAGCCTACCATGTAAACTCCAAATTGATTGGAGCGCAACAAATGAAAGCCTAACCACGATTGGTCGGGCTATAAATACTATCTTGGTTGTTAGGGGAAACGGGGAAAGGTAACATTTTTTCAAACACTTGTCGAAACGGGGCTCATTGGTCAGACTCGCTGATATACACACTTGGGAGCGTTAGTTCGAAACCACTTGTTTAAATAAGATTGATAAAGCATCAGTGCGTTGAAGCCAGCTTATATTTGGCTAAATAAAAGCCTGGAAGATAAGCAGATGGGAATTTGTGCCAGTTTGTGCCAGAATTCATTGCTAATCAACGTATCTGTGTTTATTCGTATGAATTGTGGGACAGTGGTCTTGATGGTACTGAGCAGCACCTAGTCAGAGCTTTGCTGAATCCAGTGTCGGACAGCATACTCCTTGGTCCTTTTAGCTATCAGTGAGGTGTCTCCAGAGCCCAGAGGAGAATTCGAGCAGAGGAATCCTTTCCTGCCGCCATCACGCCAGATAAGCTAACTTGGCCAGCTGAGCTCAACATTATGTCCCCTCATCTTGAACTGACTTTGTAAAATTAACATTAAGAGGGGAATTTACTTGTCTTAAAATCAAGAACTGTGAACATCTCCAATACTAGTCCCTAAAGACAAACTATTGAAGTCATGATGACAAATACCAACAGAGCTTGAACAAAACAAAACCAGTATTACCTCATTTTACTACTACACAACTGACACAAATAGAACATTTGTAATAATATATGTCACTACAATATTCATATTAAATACATTCTGTACATAACTTGTAATTTAAATTGATTGTGATTCCTGGTTCCCTTGTAGTTGAATCAGGACACATATTCATTCATGCCAGTAATGAATACATATTGTTATTTGAAAAGTTACGAGTGACTTCTTTAAGATATTCTCATAGAGTGTTATATGTATGTGAGTGTCACAGTGTTGTTAAGAGTAGTGGATTAAATTAAATTGTTTATCTGTCTGTTGTTGTGACTTACACTTCATCATACACATACCCTAGACACATAACGTAGCATCACACTATTCCAGAATAATTCTGACTGAGATATAGAGATATGTGGTAGCAAGTAAGGTTATCTATAATACACTACTCTTAATAGATATAGATACCTTCACAGCTGATCTCAGTCAGTACACTAAGTCCCCTATAAATATTTATAACATCCCACTTCACCACAGTTACACAGCAAAGGTGGAAACTTAGGGTCTGACTTTACTCTGGATACTCTCTGAAGCAGATAGCTTCACAGCTGTGACTATCCTGTGATCTTCTTCTTCTTTGATCCATAGCCGCCAACCGTCAAAGCAGTCAGCGGCCATCACGCCTGGTGGCGTCTTGTAGGGCAGCAACAAATTGATTCCACCTTGCTCGGTCGGTGGCCATCCTTCGTACAGTGCCCCAACTGTGGTTCATTCTTTGCATCTCGGCTTCCACAGTTCTCCGCCAAGTTGTTTTTGGTCAACCTCTCTTTCACTTTCCCTTAGGGGTCCATAGCATAGCTGTTCTTGTGATGGTATCAGGGTCCCTTCTGAGGACGTGGCCAACCCAACTCCAGCGTCTGCCTGCTATGATGGTGTGCATGTCGTCCTGGTTACTCCGAATAAGTAGTTCTTGGTTGCTGATGGTGTTTGGCCAAAAGATTCGGAGAATTTTCCTTAGGCAGATTGTGTGGAAGGAGGACAGTTTTGACATTTCCTTCTCTGTCACTCTCCAACATTCCGCACCATAGAGAAGCACAGGAAAAAAAAATATATATATATATATATCCTGTGATACCAGTGCTTATTTCTGACACTGGGACTATACTCTTTCATACTGACTTCTTTGTCTGAGAGAGACTAACATCAATACTTATAATAACTTTTTGCTACACATATAAAAGGCTACATGTCCAAACATTACTTGCTGTACTGGAATCTCTGTGGTAAGAGAGGGTGGGGAGACTGAAAAACACATCAAGAAGAGAACTGGAGACAGACATGAAGGGCATAAAGAAGACATGGAATGACCTTGAACTGATGGCACGGGACAGGAAGTCTTGGTTTACGTTTGTTGAAGGCTTATGCTTCTTGAGGAGCTGAAGGATGATGATGATGATCCTTGTGCTTATTAAAATGAGAAGAATCCTTTTATGTTTATGATAACATTATTTAATGTTATAGGTCAGAGGTAGGTAGCAGTGAAATATGAGTAAGCTCATAACAACAGTCTGTTTCTTTTAAGGATTGGTTCTCACATAGCATTTCTAAACAGAAGCCAACTCTTGGTCTTCTAGGGGTGAGGCTGTTTATAATGACAGAAGAAGGGGTAAAGAGAGGGCCTCTGTGGCCCTAAAACCAGACCATTTTGGGTAAATGAGACTTGTCTGCATTGAGAGGAGCTTGTCTGGGGGGAATAGAAATCGATTTCAAGCAACCAGCAGATATGGAATTGGATGCATACTGGGGCAACCATCAGCTAACAGAATAGGGTAGTCCTTTTTTCTAGAACCCCCAGGGCAGAAAGCAAATACATAGGGGGGAACAAATGTCAAACAGAAATCAGGAAGGCAAGAAACAAATGAAAGAAACTAAAGTAGGATGCCTAGGGCATGAAGACTTGGAGAGTTCTAGTTGAAGGCTTATATTCCACTGATAGCTGAAAGAGAAGTAAATGCAAAAATAGTAACAGTACCCACAAATTACCACATATTTTGCCACCACATTGAACTGCACAGTTTTTTAATACTTGGTTTTATCTTTTGTTTTTTTTCTGCAGCCAAACCAAATGGTTCTACACCAAAAGAATCACCATGGGCTAGGGTGAGAAAGCATTTTAAAAGGTAAACAACTCTGATACTAACTTTACAACATTTGTGTCACTACTTTATGGTGGCACTGTAGTTGTAACCTTTCGAACTCTGACCTTTGAATCTGCAATTTACTTGCCCCTGCCTTCTTGAGTGAAAATTCCTTTACATGTCCCCTTTCCTGCTATCAAGCCTGAACAGAAACTAATCACCACAAAATCCACTGAAAATGAAATGTTTCCCTTTTCATGTCAATGAAATTAGTCCCTTTTCATAATTTAAATAAAATGTTTCCCTGTTCGTAACTTCCAGAAAGTCTGGTGTTCATGTGATGAAACATTTACCAACAGGTTTCCAGTCATTAATTGTCAGCATGTTGTTTTGTTAGATGAAAGAATCATCAATATCATCATTTTCTCTTGCTCCCTATGGAGCAGCCACCACTGCAGCTGGCCCCCCCCCCCCCCGCCCCCCCCAATTCCCAGTAGGAAACCTGCACAGAAGGCTCTATGGAAGTTCAGAGGACTAGTGTTTATATAAGGTTTTTCTGCTATAGTTAGTTTCTAGTTTATTTTGGATTAGTAGCCAGCACATCAAAATTTTCATTTGAGAAATTGTCAGATTCAAAAAGATTTCTCCCAGAACTGGTTTCTTAGGAACTGGTTCAAAAACAGTTTAAGTTAGCAGTCTTGTGAAGCTCTTTTATTTTTTTAAGATCTATGTTGTCATTGTAATATCTGTCACTAAGTAGTGTTAATCTGTCACTTCAACCTGTTCCCCGGTTCAGTGATTCATTAGGACTAGCATCCTCTATCCTATAATTGAAATGTGCCCTACCATCCTTCATTTCTGGGGTCTCTCACTGCTGTTTTCTCTATTTGATGTATCTGTAATACTCTCATCATTAGAGACAGGCTCAAGATGGCTTTCATGATTGCTCTGACTATATTTAACTTCACCCTCACCAGTTAAATGTAATCTTTAAACTTCATGTTGTAGCTGAATAACAGAGTCTACAAGTGTTTTTGTTTTGTTTTTTTCATCATGATATCAAGCTCAGAGTCATGAGTTAAAGACTGTAGGACAACAACCAAGGGGCAGACATCATTAGAATTTTGATTATTTAATGTAAGCTTCTGATTGGTCAGATAATTTTATGATCCTGCCCTGTGAAGACTGGGCGGTGGTTCGGTAGAATGCTTGTTGTAAGAAAGCAACCAAAATCAATGTCTTGGGTTGAAAGGGTTAAACAGTTTATGTGAATCATTCATTAAGTAAGTAAACCTTTATAGTTCTTGCAGCTATGTGTGCAAGGGCATTTAATTAAGAAGGTGTAATAATATTCTTACTAGAAATATTTTTTTTAGAGTAGTCTTAGTTTGTGACAAAAATATATTCTTTTTGTGGCCTTGACTATGGAAGACTTCTCCAGAATGCAACTTTAAAATAAATGGGACAGTGAAAAAATTTCAGTAGATTCAAATACCTGAACATCCTAATAACATCAGATGCATCTCATAGGTGAAGAGTAGATTAGCCCAAGTAAAAGCAGTGAGACCATGACACCATCACCAGAACTGTAATGCTGTGGATTCCGGAAGGAAAATGAAAGCAAGGCTGGCCAAAAGCCACCTCGCGGAGAACTGTGGAGGCAGATAAGCTAAGCATGAACCAGAACTGGAACACCTAACGACCGATGGCAGCCGACTGAGCAAAGTGGAGACAGTTTGTTGCTGCCCTACAAGATGCCACCAGGTGTGATGGTCACTGATTGCTTTGTCAGTCAGCGACCAAGGACCAAAGTGGAGACAGTTTGTTGCTGCCCTACAAGATGTCACCAGGTGTGATGGTCACTGATTGCTTTGTCAGTCAGCGACCAAGGACCAAAGTGGAGACAGTTTGTTGCTGCCCTACAAGATGCCACCAGGTGTGATGGTCACTGAGTGGAGACAGTTTGTTGCTGCCCTACAAGATGCCACCAGGTGTGATGGTCACTGAGTGGAGACAGTTTGTTGCTGCCCTACAAGATGCCACCAGGTGTGATGGTCACTGAGTGGAGACAGTTTGTTGCTGCCCTACAAGATGCCACCAGGTGTGATGGTCACTGAGTGGAGACAGTTTGTTGCTGCCCTACAAGATGCCACCAGGTGTGATGGTCACTGAGTGGAGACAGTTTGTTGCTGCCCTACAAGATGCCACCAGGTGTGATGGTCACTGAGTGGAGACAGTTTGTTGCTGCCCTACAAGATGCCACCAGGTGTGATGGTCACTGATTGCTTTGTCAGTCAGCGGCCAAGGACAAAAGAAGAAGAAGAAAAGCAGTGTTCCGTAAAATGAAAATTATTTTATGCAACAAATCTTTGTCAAGGGAAGTAAAAAATAAAAGTTCTCAGTTTTATATAGCCCCAGGTCATATAGAAGCGAGTCATGGATAATCAGTAAAGAAGCAAGGCAATCTCTTGAGGCCACAGAGATGTAATGTTACATTATAATGTTAAGAATACCAAGGACAGCTAAACAAAGAAATGAGGGTGACCTGAAAGAGACCAGTTTGCAAAGGAAGTTTATTACTGTTATTAAAAGGAAGCTATTCTATTTCTTTGGGTATGCTAAAGCAAGGCCCTGTGTAGTTTCCGGGAGTCGCATATCAGACAAGAAAGAATTTTGTCTTGGTGATGAGAAATGTTCCGTTCAACCTTGGAATCGTTATAATCTGGGATGTTTAGTTTGTTTGTCAAACAAGGTGACTAAATGAGCTTGTACGTGGGACTGGTAATCAAACAAGGTGACTAAATAAGCTTGTACATGGGACTGGTAATCTCAATGTGTAAAACGAACTGCTACAGACACTACCGCTGCAGGAGCATGGGAATATCTGTGCAAGATTCCTGCAATTGGGCCAGCTGTAGTGGTGGCTGCATTGGGAGCAAAAGAGAAAATAATGATCATGTGACAAGAAGAGGAAGTCTGGAGTATACTGTGACATCAGGAAAGTTTGAAGGAAACAGTCAGTTGGTAGCACAGGAAAAAGATACTAGACAGTTAACATTATGGCACTGGATGCAGGAAGTTGAGGAGTACATCATCAACTGTACAAGCTGGAGGAGTACATCATCAACTGTACAAGCTGGGCTGGTGTGGTACTTGTCAAAGAAGAAAAACCAAGAAAATTTGTGATCTGCACTATTTAGCTTGTAGTGTATTTTTTTTACATGTAACTGTTTCACAAAACTCATGATCACCAAAAACTATATTCTTATTGTCTTGTAACTGTTTCACAAAACTCATGATCACCAGGAACTATATTCTTATTGTCATGTAACTGTTTCACAAAACTCATGATCACCAGGAACTATATTCTTATTGTCATGTAACTGTTTCACAAAACTCATGATCACCAGGAACTATATTCTTATTGTCATGTAACTGTTTCACAAAACTCATGATCACCAGGAACTATATTCTTATTGTCATGTAACTGTTTCACAAAACTCATGATCACCAGAAACATTATTATTATTGTCATGTAACTGTTTCACAAAACTCATGATCACCAGAAACATTATTATTATTGTCATGTAACTGTTTCACAAAACTCATGATCACCAAAAACTATATTCTTATTGTCCTGTAACTGTTTGACAAAGCTCATGATCACCAGGAACTATATTCTTATTGTCATGTTACTAACAAGCTTCTGATCTCAACAGGAGTCCCTCAAAAAGCAGCCTGGACTATATCAATATCCCACCTAAAGACTACATTGGTTGGTTTCTCTTTTATTTCCATTAAATTACGTTTGTGAGTGAGTGCATTTGAACATGTGTGAGTAAGAAAGAAAGAGAGAACAAACAAACTTTATTGTCAGGGTGTTGAGAGTTGGGCTCGCAGGACCATCTAACATCTCATCTGTTATACTGGATCCACTTATTCTATTTTGCATTGTAAAAATTAATTTCTTAGTTACTTAGTAGTTCCTCTTCTACTGTGAGGTGTAGAGGTTTGGAAGAGAGAGCTCCATACTGTCCTATCAGCTGTCCTATCACTGGCCTGGTTCCTTTCTAGGAGGAAGACAGCCAATAGGATAGTATGGCACTCTCTCTTCCAAACCTCTACACCTCACAGTAGCAGAGGAACGACTAAGTAAGTAAGAAATTATTAATATTAATTTCAATAAAATAAATGTAATAAAAAGGTTAAGGTAGTCAAATAGCAGATACTGCTGGAGTGGGGTGAAGTGTTAGAGACTTGACCTTACTAGGTCCAGCTTTTTTTATGAGGTGGGTGATCAGTTTCCTTGCTTACTGCCCTTTGCATCCTCTAACTCAAGAGCAGAATCAGATTCCCATTTTATGGCCGAGTCGACTTGAGCATGATGCTACCAGGTTTTAGTCACAGGACCAGGTAGCTGTGCTACAAGAGGAAATCACTCTAACTGTTTAGCTAATCGGACGCTAACAGAAAGTTATTAAAGTCAAAAACAGCATACTCACATTTACAGTATCTAATAGTAATTGAGAAATAAAATATTTTGAAAAAGGCAAAAACCATCATGAACCTACATTCATCATATATATAGTTTTCCAGCTTTTTCTGTCAGAAGCCTTGGTAACAACTCCCAAAAATAGTAACACTCGCCAAAGAAAAGTGCGCAAATGTTGGCGTGCTTGCGCCATGTTCAGACTTGTACAAAATTATATTAGTGATATAATTAACAGGAATGCGCGTACGATGATTTAAGTTTCACGTTTTTGTTATAATAAAATCAACTGGTATTTTCCTAATGGGCGAAGATCGACTACCACAACAAGTGTGGGAAACTAAGAGCCCGGGATCCAGACCTCCAGGACGACCCAAAGTTTGCTGGGAGGACAACAATAGACAATCTCTGAAGGACCGAAGACAAGAATGGAACCAGGCCAGGAAGAAGACAGCCGGAAGGACAGTATGGTGCTCTCTCTTCCAAACCTCTACACCTCACAGTAGAGGAGGAACGATTAAGTATGTAAGTAAATAAGGTATTTCCCACTGCAGAAAAAGCTGTGACCTCGCTGGCGAGAGATTGGGTCAACCGCTCAGGCTCAGAACTAATATAAAAAGTTAAAGGTAGTCCCATAGCAGATACTGCCATAGGGGAGTGAAGTGTTAGAGACTTGACTATACTAGGTCCAGCATCGAGATATGGGGATGACCAGTTCCCTTCCTCGCTGCCTTTTCCTTCATCAACTCAAGAGGAAAGGCATGTACTCATTTACAGCTGGGTAAACTGGAGCGTGATGATACTGTGATTGAACCCGGCACCTGTGCCGTGAGAGATCAGCAGATATACACTTCACTCAATAGTGATTAATCCAACTATAGCCGTGGAGTTATAGATCAACAGGTTTAATAATCACTTAGAGTTTAACAATATTTTCTTGATCGAGCCAGTTTTCTCTCACGGACAGCTGTGCGTCGCATTGTCTCGATCAAGAAATCACAACAGTGCAAAAGTAGAGATTAAAACATCAGAAAATCAAGGTACTCTTCTGATGGACAATCTAATATTCACACCTAACATTATTTTCCACAAGTATTTGAATAAGTAAAATTGGCGTTAATTATTGGTGCTTTTGAATTTATTCCCATCTTATGACGGGCTTTTACACTAGTTAGTATATAATAATTAAGGCATTAGCAAGAGCTGAAAATGGAATAGTTGGTATGGGCTGAACTCTGAAAATAGAATAGTTGGTATGGGCTGAACTCTGAAAATTGAATAGTTGGTGTGGGCTGAACGTGAAGTGAAATAGTTGTTACTGTGAATTATCATATCATTATATATGTTTTTTTTTTTAATTTGATGATGAAAAAATCTCATTCAACCTCTGATGGGTTATAATTAGGATAAAAATTGTTTTCAATTCCAAATAAGATGAATAACTGCCGATACAGGAAAGTGGCGTCACATCATTGTATCTATTGTAGAAGCAAATGGTAAATAGGACAATTAATAGTTGACGTTTCATGCAGGTTCTACACTCTTCTTCTTTATTTATTTATTTTTTTAATTTAAAAAACATTATTTTGTTGCTCCCCTACTGCCATAGGGGAGTTATGTGTTAGAGACTTCACCATACTAGGTCCAGCTTTTTTATGAGGTGGGGTAACCAGATCCCTTCCTCTCTGTGGTAGAACGTAGTGGTTTTATTTTTCATTCCTTAAGAAGCATGAGACCTGCTGCTAAAGGCTGTGGCAAAACAGCTCATATGTTTGTGTGGTTTATGCCGCACTTTGGTTTACATTGTGAGATTACTAGCCCACAACCTTTCTGAATCACCTTGTATGACATGATGAGATAGCCAGCGTCATACACAACCTTGTATTAGCTGCCTTGTATGACATAGTGGTGGATCCATGACTACCGCTCCTTCAGGCATGTCATACAGCTGTAGTGGTGGATCCATGGTCCATAGAAAGCAAAAAGGAAAATGATGGTGATTATGATGATGATGATGATGACAATGATGATGATAGTGATGATGATGATGATGATATGTTTTATATAGCAGATTTCATGTTCTTTACTAATCCTGGTAAATTTTTTGTTAGATCCTGTTTCATATGAATATGGTAATCACGAGGACGGAGAAACAGGAAATTACATCAACACTGGATTGTATTCAAGACCTGCTGGTATTTGGTTTGTCAGTTAGAATTACTAAAAGTGAAGTACATGACTTGTGAATGATGCACATTTGATTCGTGATCAGCTTTGAAGCTTCGCTTTGCAAGAATGAGAGAACATTATAAATTTGATAAAAGATGAATTTGTTTTATAGAACACACCAAGATGACTTATTTCCCCTACTGTCATGACCATTTGTGTTGAATGTGTATGACATGATGCTGAAATAGGTAAGAGAACCCCATGTAGTTCCTAGACATCTCTGGAGAGAGAATAGGACAATGGAACCCTCAGGCATGTCATACAAGGCAACTAATATGAGGTTGGGCATGTTCCTGGTAACCTCATCTTGTAAAAAAAAATACCACAGAAACCACCGCTGCAAGAGTATTTGAATGTTTGGTGCAGGCTTTCTACAAGAGTATGTGAATGTTTGGTGCAGGCTTTCTACAAGAGTATGTGAATGTTTAGTGCAGGCTTCCTACAAGAATATGTGAATGTTTGGTGCAGGCTTCCTACAAGAGTATGTGAATGTTTGGTGCAGGCTTCCTACAAGAATATGTGAATGTTTGGTGCAGGCTTCCTACAAGAGTATGTGAATGTTTGGTGCAGGCTTCCTACAAGAGTATGTGAATGTTTAGTGCAGGCTTCCTACAAGAATATGTGAATGTTTGGTGCAGGCTTCCTACAAGAGTATGTGAATGTTTGGTGCAGGCTTCCTACAAGAATATGTGAATGTTTGGTGCAGGCTTCCTACAAGAGTATGTGAATGTTTGGTGCAGGCTTCCTACAAGAATATGTGAATGTTTGGTGCAGGCTTCCTACAAGAGTATGTGAATGTTTGGTGCAGGCTTCCTGCCAGGGGGCTGGCTACAATGGTGACTTCATGTTCCCTAAGGAGGGCAAAGGAAAATGATGATTATGATAGGAAACTCTATACAGAGCATTAGAACAGGAGGTAATCTGATCATCACAAGGTTTCCTTCCCTTTGACCAAGTCTTTCTGCCCTTTTATCTCCTTTATACTCTAAGGAGCAGGCCCACTCCCGAGTGTCAGCCTCTTGACAATTATTTAAACAGGTTACGGTCAACAACTTGTTAGACATGTACATGAGGCTGACAGCCTCATAATAGTCTCCTTGAATGATATGCATGAGGGTGCAGTAGTACTTTCTTTCTTTGTCTCTTTCAGAGACTGCTGAGAACTACATGGGGTGCTTGGAAATATAGCAATGTACGAGGAGGAGTCAAAAAGTAACCTTAATATTTTTTTTATTAACAGAATATGCACAAATAGGAATGAAAGCACTTAATCACTTTTCAACATAGTCCCCACTACGTTCAATGCAGGTGTGCCAGCGCTTCACTACTGCCTGGATCCCGCGAGAAAAAAAACTCTTCTGACTGACTGCGTAGCCACGTATGCACCGCCTCTTTCACCTCATCGTCCGTACTGAACTTCTTGCCACCGAGTGCCTCCTTGAGGGGTCCAAACACATGATAATCACTCGTTGCGAGGTCCGGTGAATATGCAGGATGTGGAAGACATTCCAAATGCAGATTTGTGATTTTCGTTACTGTCGCACGACCTCTGTACGGCCTTGCATTATCATGCTGTAACAGCACACCAGAACTGAGCAAGCCGCGACGTTTTGACCTGATTGCAGGTTTCAAGTGGTTCTGAAGCAGATCACAGTATGATTCGCTGTTGATAGTGAGTCCCATGGGCATGTAATGTTCCAGGATTGGGCCTTTACAGTCTCAGAAGAGTGTGAGCATCAATTTGCCGGCTGACCGCTGTTACGCACGGATCATTATTATTTTTCGTTTGTATAAACATTTTTCGTATGTATGATCATTTTTTGACTGAAATGTATATTATATATATTTACAGTCAAAGGGACAGAACCCGAAATATTGATACTGCTATTTTTTAGGAGTTTACCTCCTCTTGTATAGAGACACGTTCGGTCTATAATTTCTTGAACGAAGCGTGACCACATCTCCTTATTTGGTAGTACCAGTCAACTATGGTAGATGTCTGAAAACCTGTCTTAATGCTTCTTTTCATGACCATAAAAGGCGCGACTGTGTAAGACTTTTATCTCGAATGTTCTTAGAATCGTCTTATTGTGAACGGCGACTCAGAGATTGTCGTTCTGCGCATGTCTCGACTTGGTTTTCGTTTGTTGTTCCGGCCAGCTCGGGGAGTTTAGAAATGGTCTAAGTAGCGAGCGGACGCGACCTGCGTCTTGTGATTTTCTGAGGGAAATACATTGTCTTTGTGAGTTAGTTAGCTAACTAGACTATTTCCCAGTATTATTCAAGCCTGCCTGGAGGCATATGTTCATGGTTGATTTTCCGAAATAAGGTAATTCCTCTTGTATCGAACTTTATGCTATCATCTAGAGGTTCGTCATTTTGTCGCCTTTTTGCTCGCCTGTGTGATTCAAAATGGAGAGGTACTTTGACTAGGATTAAGTCACCGGTATCTTTATACCTGAACTAGTTATATATATATATGGGTCGCTCTAGACCAACAAGACTATTGTCTGTGTTCCAGGATTCGTTATATCAGAGATCACGTCCAAGTCAGATGGTTAGACTTAGAAACATTATAAAGGTCGAGCTGACCTGTAATCCATGTATGCTATTCACGTGCAGACAGTAAACGGACTGATTGTATACATCTGATCTGCTAGCATCAGAAAGGGAATATTTATTATTGTCTATGAACAGTGATGATCTGCAGCTGACACTGTTGCAGAATTTATATGTATTATTTATACAGCTTCACGAACTAGAACTCTATGATTTTGAATGCTGAACTCGTTGAACTATGTTGATGATATAAATATCCTGACTGTTTTGTGGCGTGCAATAAATGGAAAAAATTATACAACGAAGTTACCATTTCTATGACTCTACACATCATGTTGCCTGTGATATACCCTGTGAACTGTTCTACTACCGCATACACAGCAACATCCTAAAATCAGAGAAGACACCTACATCTTGCACTTTAATACCAGGTGTCGATAGGGGTGGCAAGTGGTCGTCAATCTTATACGGAGCTAACGTACCTGGCATTGTGGCGCACCATTATCATTTAGCCTAAATCCACCCTTATCATTTTTTGGTGGCCATAGGTTGGTTTACTCTGATACCAGCTATCAAGGGGGTCAACAAACCCAGACATCATCATCAAGCTTTCAAAATTACAGTTCAACTCACTTCCTTCAAGAAAAGCTACTTTTGATGAAAGATTTTGAAAGTACCCGGCATTACTGACAGTTGTTGATATTTTGAAACTACCCGGCGCTGCTCGGCAGTATTGAAGTTTGTCTACAACTAGAAGGACAAGTACCGAGCGAATGGATTTCCTGATCTGTTAAGAAGAAGGACAAGTGCCGTAACAACTGTTCCGGTCTGAGAGGTACTGTTGCAGATTCAGAAGGTCAAGTTCAGAAGCTGTTTCCTGTTAGAAGCTCATTTCCTTCGTCATGGCAGTTTACGAGAGCAGATATGGATCAACGTTGGATCATTGTCCTAAGAATGCTGATCACATCCTGTTCTGAACTGTGCTGACGTTGTGGATACATAGAAGTTAAGTGGCCTGTTTTGTTTGTGAACTGTGCCCTTATGTTCTAGCTGAGCCTTCTAAATTCTTTCACATTTTTTGCTATTTGTTACATGTTATATGTTATTTGTATTTGTATATTTATATGTTTTTATTCTGCGGGTTTTCTCGGTTGGGCGGTGACTTTCAGTAGAAGATACCACGTCACAGAGGTTCTACTGTTAGCGTTTTCGTTAGGGACTGTGCGAATTTCCTACTGTGAAATTTGCTAGCGACAATCGTTGCTATATCTGTTTAGTTGTGACGAGTTGTGCTTTATTTTTGTTTCTTGTATATTTTTTTTTTTTTTTTTCTTTTCTCTCTTTCTTTCTGTTTTTTAGTTTCGATTTCGATGGTTTGTATTTGTAGGTCTCCCCTTTTCTATTATTCAGTTCTTTACGTATATTTTTGTGTATACACTGTAGCGTCATTTGTTTGTCATATCTTCGCATTTTGTCATCACATTTCTTTTTAGTTTCGCTGTTTATTTATTTGACTTATGCGAATGTTTTCGTTTTGTTTGATCTTTGTTGTTGTTTACATTGACTCTGATCTTTGTTATTGTTTACATTGACTCTGATCTTTGTTATTGTTTACATTGACTTTGATCTTTGTTGTTGTTTACATTGACTTTGATCTTTGTTATTGTTTACATTGTTGGTGACCTTTGTTATTGTTTACATTGTCTTGTTATTGTTTGCATAGTTCTTGCATAGTTAGCTTTCACTATTGTTACATATATGCTCATGCACTATTGGTCTATAGTGCACTTATCATAACTAACTGGTGGGTTTTTTTGCTTATGCACTATTGTAGTGCAGTTATGATAAATAACTGATGGTTATGCACTGATTTGGGTAGTGTACTGATGATTAAGAAGTGACTTGTGATATTATTATACATTTGATAATACAAGTTGGTGTCAAGTCTTGTTTCCCACAGAGATTGGGTTAAACATAGTGATTATACAAGCACTTTATTAAGTCTTGTTGCTATTAAGATTGAAATAAGATAATTAATTATTTCAGGTTCTGTACTCACATTTTAGACATCATGTCTACATTTGAGTACTTTATTGAGCAGGGTAAAGCCCTTGGGAAGACAGGTGATAAATTAGAAGAATTTGCGACTGTTCAATATGCCAAGGCATTGAAGTCGGAAGAAAAGAAAATGAAAGAACAAACTGAACAAAAGAGAATAGATGCTGAAAATTTAAAACTGCAGATGCAGGTAGATGAAAAAAGATTACAAATGGAAATGGAAAAACAAAAAAGAGAAGCAGAATCTCAGGAGAAGAGACTTGAAAAAGAGGCTGAAAATAAGAGACTTGAAAAAGAGGCTGAAAATAAGAGACTTGAAATAGAGGCTGAAAATAAAAGATTAGAAAAACAAGCTCAGGTTGAAGAAAGAAAATTGCAGGCACAGGCTGAGGCTGAAGAAAGAAGGTTACAAAGAGAGTCTGATGACAGAAAAGCAAAAATGGAGCATGAAGAAAAACTCATAGCTTTAGAGTTAGAGAAGTTAAAGTTATTGAACGCTGGTAATGCTAATGATGCAAATAAGGTGTCAGATAAGACTAATGCTAAGGATTTCAAGCTTAATCTACCAGCATTTAATCCCTCAATCGATGATATAACATTTTATCTAGATAGATTTGAAAGTGCATGTAATGTGCATAATATAGATAAAACATTATATGTTTATCATCTGTCCAAGATACTTAGAGGTGATGCTTTGACTTTGTTGAGTATGGTAGATGTGCCTGACAAAAACAACTATGAGGTTGTCAGAGCAGCATTGTTAAAGAAGTACCAACTTAACGAGGACGGATATCGTCTTAAATTTAAAAACATGTTACCAGAAACTGGAGTTGAATTCTCTGAATTCATCTCAGGCATCCGTCTTACTTTTTTACGATGGGTTGAGTTGTCTAAGACAGAGAGTACATTTGAAGCTCTTACGGACTTACTACTTAGAGACAAGGTTATGTCTTCTGTTAATGAATCCTTTCTTTCTTTTCTTCATGAGCGTAAGCCTAAAAACATAAAAGAAATGGAAGAATACTGTAGCCAGTATGTTACTGCGCATCCTCACATAACCATTAGCAACTCTAAAGTAAAAGAAGGTCTGCCAGTTGCTTCGGCAGCACCTTATGGCCCAAATTTTATGCGTAAATTTCAGGGTAGCCAGCAAAATTTCAATAAAAAGAGTAACCGTAATTATGCCCAGAATCATAGTAATCAATTCCAGGGTGATTCTTCTTCCCAGAACTGGAGACATCCTAATACTACACGTTATTCTACTCCGGTTAACTTTAGAAATTTTCACAAAGGTAATCGGTATAGAGGAAAATATTTTTCTCAGAGACCTCAATACCAGGATAATAGAGGTTCTCAACAGTATAGAGATGGTAATGACAGTTATGGAAACTGGAACTCAAACCAGGATAAAAATTACAGTAGGGACTTTAATGATAATTGCAGAGGCAATAATGGTCGCGGTAGATCGCAACATAAGAGAAAAAAAATATCAACAGACAAACTCTGTTCAACAAGAATCTCAGGGAGTAGATAAACAGGTTAATGATAATAAAGACCATAATGCTATCGGATGCTCATCTTTTGATTTTGGTAGAGCAAATAAATGTATCCAATGCAGTACTTTATTTGACCCAAAGACCGTTAGTACTTTAAGCTGTGGTCATCCTTTGCCCGCTCTTCCTGCTAATGTTGCTCATGATGGGAGAGGTTCTCTTATATTACATAAGGGGCTTGTAAATAGTAATCCAGTCTCAGTGTTGTTTGACTCTGGATGTACTACTGTCGGGGTTAGGCAATCTCTTGTAGATCCATCCTGTGCTACAGGAAAGGTCATCAAATGTGTCACATTTGGTGGCACGTTGGAAAAGTATCCTACTGCTATAATACACATTGCTACTCCTTTCTTCACGGGAGAGGTCCACGCGTGTCTACTTCCAAACCCTATTGCGGACCTTATTATTGGTCGTATTCACGGAGTTAGGGAATGTACCCCACAGCAGATTGCTGTTTGGGAAGAGCAAAACATTGAAGCTACCAATGCGGTGGTCACAAGAGCACATGCTCTGGATCCACCTCAAACTTCATTAACTAATAATGATGAAGTAAATGACCAAGATAGTCACTTGACTATTACACGTGACTCATTTATCAAATTGCAAGAAGAAGATCCTTCTTTACAAAAATTCTTCATTCTAGCAAAAAAAGGTGATCCTAATCAAAATACTAATAGAAAATCTTGGATTTCTATGAAGAACGGCGTACTTGTACGTATGGTACAAGACTCGACTACGTCCACTCATTCACAAATTCTTGTGCCCAAGAGCATGAGATTGCAAATATTGCAACATGCTCATGACTCGCAATGTGCTGGACATATGGGTTTTTCCCGTACAAAGTCGAGGGTTCTTGCGGCTTTCTTTTGGCCATTTGTGAGCAAGGACATACGAATGTACTGTCGCTCTTGCAAAGTATGTCAGGAGGTCAAATCTAAAGGACCACGACATGCTGCGCCTATCCAGGCTGCTGACATTCCTATTCGCCCTTTTCAAAAAATGGCAATAGATATTATCGGTCCTTTTAGAATTAAGTCGGCTAGAGGACATCAATTTATTCTTACATGTGTCGATATGTGCACACGTTGGCCAGAGGCAATACCTCTCAAGAGCATCTCAACTGCTGATATCGCAGACGCTCTTTGGCTGATATTTTCTCGCTTGGGTTTTCCCGGAGAAATATTGTCAGACCATGGCACTCAACTTATATCAGACACTATGTCACAGGTAATGTCTATGCTACACATTAAAAGGTCTCTCAGCAGTATCTATCACCCAATGTCTAATGGGTTGGTCGAACGTTTAAATAGGACTCTGAAAACTTTACTTGGTAAAATAACTGAGGATCATCCTCAGGATTGGGACAGGGTCTTACCCGCGGCTCTCTTTGCGTACAGAGAGGTCCCCAATGAACATACGGGGTTTTCCCCTTTTGAACTTGTCTTTGGCGCGCAACCGCGCGGCCCTATGTCTTTACTTCACGATCTAATCACTGCCGATAATATTAGCGATGAGACTCAATCTTCTTATGAGTACGTCATTGCTCTTAGGCAAAAGATCATCGAGGCATGCAAACTAGCAACTTCGTCTTCCGAATTTGCTAAAGAAAAGGCAAGGCAGTTTGCAAATAAGAATAGATGTCTACGACAACTTTGTCCAGGTGACAAAGCTCTCGTTCTACTTCCTTCAAGGGAGAACAGACTTCTAATTGCATGGAAAGGTCCATATGCAATAGTCTCCAAAATTTCTGATGTCGACTATGTTGTCGATATTGATGGAAAGCATAAAACTTTCCACATAAATATGCTCACGGAATTTTATGAAAGACCTGACTATTTGCAGCCTATTTTCCAGGCTACGGACAATTCTCAAGCAACTCATGGTCAGTACTCATCTCTGTCAGTTATACAGGATGAGGAAACTGCTTTTTCTGATGTCAATCTTCCTCTTTCTATGGTCCCACTTTATTCTACGGAATCTTGGAAAAACGTGACCGTTTCTCCAAATCTTTCCTCTGAGGAACATCGACAAGTTTCTTCGATGTTGCAAACATTTCAGGATGTTCTTACAGACATCCCGGGACACACACATGTCATTGAACATGACATTGTGCTTACTGATCATAATCCTATCAGAGTCAGACCTTATCCTATACCTATCCATTTCCAGTCTCAAGTCGAAAAAGAATTGGATGAAATGATACGTTTGGAAATCATTGAACTATCCACTTCAGCATACTCTTCGTCTATGGTTATTGTTCGAAAGAAGGATAATAACATTCGCATTTGCGTAGATTATCGCAAATTGAACCAAGTTACGAAGTTCGATGCTGAACCTATGCCTTCATTAGAAGAGCTACTCAATAAACTTTCTAATTCTAGATTCTTTACCAAACTAGATTTGTCTAAAGGTTATTGGCAAGTCCCGCTAACTGAACGTGCCAAACCTTTTACAGCTTTTTCTACACCTAGGGGTTTATTCCAATGGAATTTCATGCCTTTTGGTCTTATGAACGCCCCTGCTACATTCGTACGCATGATGCGGCGAATTCTCGCATATCGTACAGATGTCATAGCATACCTAGATGATATCTGTCTATTCAGTGATTCCTGGGAAGATCACTATTTGGGTTTATACGAATTACTGTCCACTCTTCGCGAGTATAACTTGACTGCAAAACCCTCTAAAGCCTTTATAGGATTTAGTGAGATTTCTTTCCTAGGTCATCGTGTTGGTCGTGGTCTTTTAAAGACAGAGGACCACAATGTTTCAAAAATACTTAACATTTCGGTCCCTAAGACGAAGAAACAAGTAAGGAGTCTATTAGGTTTGATCCAATTCTACGGACGATTCATTCCGAATCTGTCCTCCATTATGGCACCGCTTTCTACTTTATTGAAGAAAGGGTCGCCTAATCTGATCCGCTGGTCTAAAGAATGTCAATCCTCATTGGACCAGGTTAAAGCCCTATTTTCATCTCCACCTATTCTTAGGTTACCTACTATTGAGAAGACTTTTGTTCTTCGGAGTGACGCCTCGTCAACTGGGATTGGGGCAGCACTAATGCAGGAGTATTCTGATACTCTGCATCCGGTGATGTATATCTCTAGGAAATTAAATGCTGCAGAAAAGAATTACTCGGTTTTAGACCGTGAGTTATTGGCTATGGTATGGTCTATTCTGAAGTTACAAAGATTTCTTCTAGGCGCACATTTCATTGTGGAAACCGACCAGAAAGCGCTTACTGCTATTCAGAGCAAAAACTTGAAGAGCTCGAGGTCCACTCGTTATGCCATAGCTCTTCAACCATTTCATTTCTCGGTTCGAGCTATCCGTGGTTCGGATAATGTGATGGCAGACATTCTGTCCAGATGCCCACACGATTCCACATGATTCTTCTGTCATATATATTTCCTGATATACAAGCCAATATTATAATGACATGTTAGTAGATTTTTTTTTCTCACTTTTTTGGGGGGGAATTTATAACATTGTACCATGTAATTATCTAAGAAGGCTTAGTTAGTGATATACGGGCCAAAAGATCACTCGGCCACATTTAAATAAATTATTTTCAGGATTGTATTAGGAGATTTACCAGTTGTCTTTAAGATTTGTGTTATTGATATTTTCGCAGCACATCATTGAAGTCTGCGAGTTTATGTCCATTGTGGAACTTTGAGGATATCAAGTCCTGTCCTAGATTGGGAGCGGATGATGTCCACATCTTCTTCTATTGAATGTTTTATGTCAACGAAGATCAACACATGTATTACTTATTAATTACTGTTGCTTTATATAATGTAATAATATAGTGCGGTATATTAGTAAATTACACCGCTATTTGCAACACATTGTATGATACCATAATAATATATTTAATTTCATATATTGGTATGAGAATAATTTGATTTTCATTATGATGTTGCCATCATTGTGGCGTGTGTTGGTGGCACCTTCCTGGAATATATAAGCGTATACTTAGATAAATTTTTTCTCTAAGGATCTGAGATATGATCTCAGTGTCGCTCCATGCGTTGAGCTAATTTGTTAGGTATATATCCGCGCATCATACGTGCGTTAGGAGCCTAGATTTTTTTTTCCGGCTCCAGGATTTTTAAAAAAAAAATGTTTCATTTTTTTTTCCCCGGGAGGGTGCGGTAATGTTACGCACGGATCATTATTATTTTTCGTTTGTATAAACATTTTTCGTATGTATGATCATTTTTTGACTGAAATGTATATTATATATATTTACAGTCAAAGGGACAGAACCCGAAATATTGATACTGCTATTTTTTAGGAGTTTACCTCCTCTTGTATAGAGACACGTTCGGTCTATAATTTCTTGAACGAAGCGTGACCACATCTCCTTATTTGGTAGTACCAGTCAACTATGGTAGATGTCTGAAAACCTGTCTTAACGCTTCTTTTCATGACCATAAAAGGCGCGACTGTGTAAGAATTTTATCTCGAATGTTCTTAGAATCGTCTTATTGTGAACGGCGACTCAGAGATTGTCGTTCTGCGCATGTCTCGACTTGGTTTTCGTTTGTTGTTCCGGCCAGCTCGGGGAGTTTAGAAATGGTCTAAGTAGCGAGCGGACGCGACCTGCGTCTTGTGATTTTCTGAGGGAAATACATTGTCTTTGTGAGTTAGTTAGCTAACTAGACTATTTCCCAGTATTATTCAAGCCTGCCTGGAGGCATATGTTCATGGTTGATTTTCCGAAATAAGGTAATTCCTCTTGTATCGAACTTTATGCTATCATCTAGAGGTTCGTCATTTTGTCGCCTTTTTGCTCGCCTGTGTGATTCAAAATGGAGAGGTACTTTGACTAGGATTAAGTCACCGGTATCTTTATACCTGAACTAGTTATATATATATATGGGTCGCTCTAGACCAACAAGACTATTGTCTGTGTTCCAGGATTCGTTATATCAGAGATCACGTCCAAGTCAGATGGTTAGACTTAGAAACATTATAAAGGTCGAGCTGACCTGTAATCCATGTATGCTATTCACGTGCAGACAGTAAACGGACTGATTGTATACATCTGATCTGCTAGCATCAGAAAGGGAATATTTATTATTGTCTATGAACAGTGATGATCTGCAGCTGACACTGTTGCAGAATTTATATGTATTATTTATACAGCTTCACGAACTAGAACTCTATGATTTTGAATGCTGAACTCGTTGAACTATGTTGATGATATAAATATCCTGACTGTTTTGTGGCGTGCAATAAATGGAAAAAATTATACAACGAAGTTACCATTTCTATGACTCTACACATCATGTTGCCTGTGTTATACCTTGTGAACTGTTCTACTACCGCATACACAGCAACATCCTAAAATCAGAGAAGACACCTACATCTTGCACTTTAATACCAGGTGTCGATAGGGGTGGCAAGTGGTCGTCAATCTTATATGGAGCTAACGTACCTGGCATTGTGGCGCACCATTATCATTTAGCCTAAATCCACCCTTATCAACCGCATTGTACAGAACTTCTTTGCTTTCGGCGATGATGAATGTCTCCACTCCATACTGGCTCGCTTAGTCTCTGGCTTGAAGTAGTAGGCCTAGCATTCATCACCAGTGACTATACGGTGTAAAAAGCCATCTCCTTCAGCTTCATAACATCATAACAGTATTTCAAAAACATTACACGACATTCTTTCAGTTCGGGGGTGAGTTGTTTTGGTACCCACCTAGCGGAGACTTTGTAGTACTGCAGCATGTCATGAATGATGAGGTGCGCCAAGCCATGACTGATCTTCAATTCTCCAGCCACCTCGTCGATTGTTACCTGCCGGTTTTCCCGTATCACTCGTTCCACTGCAGCGATAGCGTCAGGCGTAGTCGCAGTGTGAGGCCGGCCGGAGCGAGCTGCATCAGTCACAGTTGACACCCCACTTTTAAACTTCCTGTGCCACTCATAAACCTGCTGAAGTGACACAAAAGCATCCCCATTCTGCCTCTTCATCCTTCGATGAATGTCTGCTGGTTTCTCACCCTCACTACCCAAAATACGGATAACTGCACGCTGCTCTTCTCTCGTGCATGCTTTCAAGGGGGTGGCCATCTTGGCTATGGTTTGCTGACGTCATACTGACCATCAGGTCGACGGGCCTGCGCGCACTGGTATCTCAAGCGGGAGGGCATAACATATCTGCAGTACAACCGTCTACTACGTGATTTGGACTTTTTATTGCCATATTAAGGTTATTTTTTTACTCCCCCCTCGTAATATGATTTTTTGTAAAAATGATGGGTATGATTTCTTGTCATTTAGTTTTTGTTGTGTCTAAATATAACCCAAAGATTTCATCTACAGGTGACATCTGATAGTTATTTAAGTTTTCACATTGTTCATGTTTCTTGCACAAAGTTTGTATTGAGAGTTATTAGCATCACATCTGCTCACTCAGAAGACACCTCAAGTCTGATTCCTGACTTTATCATTATCAGCTATGCTTGCTTCAGTTTGTTATATAACACCATTTGCATTGTCTTTTATTTCAAGTATGACTGTGCAGTGTTTATTGTCCTGTCCCATCGTTATATTACAGTTCACACTTCACCTGATCACAACGAATGCAGCATGTTTTTTTTTTTTTTTATGGAATCAAAATTTTAATGATGTATGTCTGTGGCTGTGTGAATGTTTGTCTGTGTGAATTGTTGGCCTGTGTGAATGTTTGTCTGTGTCTATGTGAATGTTCATTTGTGGCTATGTGGATGTTTGTCTGTGTGAATTGTTTGCCTGTGTGAATGTTTGTCTGTGGCTGTAATGATGTTTGTCTGTGGCTGTGTGAATATTTGTCTGTGGCTGTGTGAATTTTTGTCTGTGGCTGTGTGAATTTTTGTCTGTGGCTGTTTGAATGTTTGTCTGTGGCTGTGTGAATGTTTGTGTGAATTGGTGGTCTATGTGAAGGTTTGTCTGTGGCTGTGTGATTGTTTGTCTGTGGCTGTGTGAATGTTTGTCTGTGACTGAAAATGTTTGTCTGTGGCTGTGTGAATGTTTGTCTGTGGCTGTGAGAATTTTTGTCTGTGGATATGTGAATATTTGTCTGTGGCTGTAATGATGTTTGTCTATGGCTTTATGAATGTTTGTCTGTAGCTGTTTGAATGTTTGTCTGTGGCTGTTTGAATGTTTGTCTGTGTGAATTGTTGGTCTGTGTGAAGGTTTGTCTGTGGCTGTGTGATTGTTTGTTTGTGGCTGTGTTTGTCTGTGTGAATTTTTTGCCTGTGTGAATTTTTTGCCTGTGTGAATGTTTGTCTGTGGCTCACTCTTGTTCCACTGGCACTTGTCTGATTCTTGTCATCAGTTCCACATGTGTGACTTTGTCATACCATTTCAGCCCTTCTATTCTACGCAAGCACCCATTTATAAAAGTCTGTAGCTTTTTGGTTGTTGTTTTTGTTGCTTTCCATGTCTCAGAGCCATACAATAGTACTGACTTGACATATGAGTTGAAGATTCTTATTTTCATGTTGGACTTGATTTCTCTTGTTCTCCATATGTTTCCCAATGCAATGAAAGCTCTTCTTGCTTTTTTTATTCTTATTTTTATATCACTGTCTGTCCCTCCAAATTTGTCTACATTACTGCCAAGACATGTGTATGATTCTACATCTTTTAGTGGTGTTTCTTCAAGTTCAGCCTTGTTATCATTTCTTGCATTTATTCTCATAATCTTTGTCTTTTCCTTGTGTATTTTTAGGCCCACTTGTTGTGACCTCTCATCGAGAATTTTCATTTTCTCTTGCATCTGATTATGGTTATGGGACAGAAGAGCCAAGTCATCTGCAAAATCCAGATCATCAAGCTGATGATTCCACTGGATTCCATTTCTGTTGTGTGATGTCGATGTCTTCATAACCCAATCTTTTGCTAGTAAGAAAAGAAAGGCATCCCTGTCTCACTCCCGTTCTAATCCTAAACGGTTCTGTAAGTTGTCCTTCATGAAGAACTCTGCATGTCGTGTATTGAACAGGATACTTTGCTTAAAAAAAAGTTGCAGGAAGCTTGTACCAAAGGACTTCATATGCTTTACAATGTTGGTTTCTTTAACAATTCGTTTTACCTGGTGTGGTTGCCAGCCACAAGTTTAAACTTCACATTAGTTACAGCTTACTTGAGGAAGTCATGGTTATGTTCTTTCTGTCTTCTTGGAGGCCCCCAAAAACTTAAAAAAATTATTTTTTTTATCACATCCTTGCATGTTTTTCATGTAATTCCCTGATGAACATCATAATTTTATGATGTTGAGAAACCTGACTTACTATGAAATCTGTTTATATATATATAAAATGGTCAAGTCATGAAGAGATTTATTTAACAATGTCATTGTCTACTTGAGCAGATTGTCATGTCAGTTTCTTCATTCAGCCATTGTCGTTATTATCATCTTCAGCCAAACTGGAAATATTTGTTTGTTTTCCTTCTAGAAAACAGTCTTGATACTGAATTCACCTTAAACAACAATGCAGTTGGCACGAAGACACCAGACTCAGGGAGAAAAATGGTCTATCTTCTATGTTTGTCTTGTTTTTGCTGTTGTTGATGTTGCATTTTTTACATATCTCAATGCTGCCACCTGATACCACATGTTTCAAGATGCCCCCCCTCCCCCACACACACACGCAAACTGACACACACACTATTGTCTTGCTGCACTTATATAATGATGGAAAGTAACAAAGAGCAGTACATTGTAATGAACATTATAAAGGTAAAAATATACTTGCTTAACCAAGCAGGTATATTTTACACTCGAGTGATATTAAAATAAACATTGTCTTTTCTTCTTGAAAAATGTGGTTGATGGCTAACTTAGTGACTTAGAGATTTACTAAATAGAGTAGTATGTACACAAGGCTTTTTTTTTTGGCATGTGCTTTTCAGTGCTTTATATAATGGCAAGTGCATCATGTTTTTTGTTATCTTACTTTATCATTGTTAGTTTGTCAAAGATAAAAGATGGTCACTTTATTCAGATAAAATACTGTGACGTTTAGATAGCATGGAGTGATGTTTAGAAAGCAGGGAGTGACATTTAGGTAGCAGGTAGTGATATTTAGATAACAGGGTGTGACATTTAGATAAAATGGGGTGGTATTTATTTAGCAGGTAGCGACATTTAGATAAAAATGAGTGACATTTAGATAAAAATGAGCGACATTTAGATAAAATGAGCGACACTTAGATAAAAATGAGTGACACATAAAAATGAGAGATATTTTAATAGCAGGTAGTGACATTTAAAAGAAAGTGAGTGACATCTAGATAGCAGCTAGGACATTATCAGAGACAGTTAATTGACACATTCCAGCAGGCAGTGACATTTAGATAACAGCTAGTGACATCTAGATAACAGCTAGTGACAGTTAAATGACACATTCCTGCAGGTAGTGACATTTAGATAGCAGCTAGTGACATCAGTGACAGTTAATTGACATTCCTGCAGGTAGTGACATTTAGATAGCAGCTAGTGACATCATCAGTGACAGTTAATTGACACATTCCTGCAGGTAGTGACATTTAGATAACAGCTAATGACATTTAGATAACAGCTAATGACATTTAGATAGCAGCTAGTGACATCATCAGTGACAGTTAATTGACACATTACTGCAGCTAGTGACATTTAGATAACAGCTAGTGACATTTAGATAACAGCTAGTGACATTTAGATAGCAGCTAGTGACATTTAGATAGCAGCTAGTGACATCATCAGTGACCGTTAATTGACACATTACTGCAGCTAGTGACATTAGATAGCAGCTAGTGACATTTAGATAACAGCTAATGACATTTAGATAGCAGCTAGTGACATCATCAGTGACAGTTAATTGACACATTACTGCAGCTAGTGACATTTAGATAACAGCTAGTGACATTTAGATAACTGCTAGTGACATTTAGATAGCAGCTAGTGACATCAGTGACAGTTAATTGACACATTACTGCAGCTAGTGACATTTAGATAGCAGCTAGTGACATCATCAGTGACAGTTAATTGACACATTACTGCAGCTAGTGACATTTAGATAACAGCTGGTGACATTTAGATAACTGCTAGTGACATTTAGATAGCAGCTAGTGACATCAGTGACAGTTAATTGACACATTACTGCAGCTAGTGACATTTAGATAGCAGCTAGTGACATTTAGATAGCAGCTAGTGACATCATCAGTGACAGTTAATTGACACATTACTGCAGCTAGTGACATCTAGACAACAGCTAGTGACATTTAGATAGCAGCTAGTGACATCTAGATAACAGCTAGTGACATTTAGGTAACAGCTAGTGACGACATCAGCGACAATTGACACGTTCATTTTTTTCTGTTCACTCCTTATAGAGCATGGAGCCACAACTCCAGCTGGTCCCATTAAAGTATTTATGTGCTTGCTCTTACAGCATTAGTTTGTGCAACAATTGGTTTTATATGATGAGATTGCCAGCCCCATACACAACCTCATATTAGTCGCGTTTTATGACATGCCTGATGGAGTAGTGGTTCTATTATTTCTGCTGTGAGAGCCAGGGGACTGTACTGGGAATAACTGTTAGCGTAGCTTGATTCAAATGTGAACCTTATACATACTTTATCGTCATACTTAAATTCTTTTCTTTTTTTGTTAATACAGAATGAGGAAGGCTTAATTGTTAGCGTAGCTTGATTCAAATGTGACCCGTATACATACTTTATCATCATACTTAAATTCTTTTCTTTTGTTAATACAGAATGAGGAAGGCTTAGTGTACGTCGAAGTTGAGTTTCCTGGTGACAAGAATAAAAACAAAAAGGGGAAAGACAAGAAGAAGAAGAAGAAGAAAAATGATGACATTTATAGAAGTAACGACAGTGTCAGCTACTCAGATATAGACTTTTCCGTGACTGCTGCTAAGAGGAAAGAGGTAGAGGAGGCAGAGAAGAAAGAACAAGAGGAGCTTCTAGATAAAGATGATGAAAATGCAAGCCGGCAGAACAAGTACGCCGATGCTGGTTATGGTATTGGTACAACTGTATAGTCTGTCAGTGCTGTATTGTATTATTAAGAGATGTTGAGTGAAACTCAAGCAGTGGGTTTGTATTGTAAGGCTAAAAGATCCTGTGTATTTTTGATACATCCAGTTTTCTCACTGTACATAATTTTTTTTTTTCTGGCCCCATGTGGTTTACAAGGGTCTCTGAGGACAAGTGTTGGATTTTTTTGGTTTGAAATTTCTACAGGATGTGGTAACTGGCCCTGTGCCCAACCCTCCTTAATTGTTTTTTCTGACTTACATGATAGGTTTTAGTGTTACTATTCTTTGCTCACCTTTGGGGCCCTGGTAACACACAGTCTCTAGGGACATAAAGAAAGAGATATGCCTACAGTTCCCTGCGCCATGTTATACTTCTTCTTCATCTTCTTGGTTGACCCTCAGATGTTAACTTGAATAAGTTCAATGTTCACCCTCAGATGTCAACTTGAATAAGTTCAAAGTTCACCCTCAGATGTCAACTTGAATAAGTTCAAAGTTCATCCTCAGATGTCAACTTGAATAAGTTCAAAGTTCACCCTCAGATGTCAACTTGAATAAGTTCAAAGTTCACCCTCAGATGTCAACTTGAATAAGTTCAAAGAAAGCAGTGGTCAGCCTGAGGCTGTTGATATCTCCGTAGATTTTCTCCAGGAATGGTACTGGTGATGGCCATATGCGTTTTCTCTGTTCCTCATATGTTGGGCACCTTTGAAGCAGATGTTCGGTAGTCATTTTATCGGTGCCACAGTCACACTCATCAGTAGTTCCTATCTTTAGTTTGTTGAATAGATGATATCTCAATCTGTTATGACCTGTGCGAAGTCTGAAGATTACCACTTGTTCACTTCTGCTGAGCTGGTAATACGGATCATTTTTTGTGTGGCCTGGATGCTCTTCTTCCCACTTGTGCCTGTATCTGCGCTTGATAAAACTCTTGGACTCCTCATAGGTTATATTTGTGTCAAGTTGAGGAAGTTTTCCCCCTTCCTTTGCCAATCTGTCAGCCTCTTCATTTCCAGGGATGTTGCAGTGAGAAGGAATCCACTGTATCACAACTCTTTTGTACTGCTGACATAGTCTGTGAAGTGTTACTCTTAGGTCATCCAGTTCAGCCATTACTTTGACATTTCAGCGTTGTAATCACTATGTTATACAAGACAGCTAATATGAGGTTGTGTATGGGGCTGCCAACCTCATCCTGTCAAACAAATGACTACACAAACCACTGTTGTAAGAGTTTGTTTGCTTTAGTGTAGGCTTCCTCAAGGGAGCCATTTACAACAGTGGCTGCATGATCTATACGGGGAAAAAAGGAGATGAATAAGCATTTGATTAATGAGCTGTGAAAAGAATCTTGGAGATGCTACTTGGGCAGCTTGTAGGAAGAGCTACAGTGAAATGTTATTTTAATAAATAACTTCAGTACAGCTATACACGGTTAACTTACAACAGTCATAACTATGCTTACCAATGTAATTGATGTTGTAATGTTATTGGTTGCCATGGAAACAGTGGCCATATTGTATTTCCTATATTTAAATTCACCACGACTTGTTTTAGTTAAGTTATGAGCACCAAAGTTGAAATGCTTATCATTGTATTTTAAAACTTTATTTTTTCAATTTTGACTTTTGATAACTTGAGTACATTCTGAGATACAGAACTTTAAAGTTAATATCTAAAAATAGTAACATTTTTTTTTTTATTTTTTACATTATTTGCGATAAATCAAAATTTTGATAAGATATCAGAAATGGGATCTGACAGAAGTTTGTATTAGCCAGTGGAAAGTATCTGAACAAAATCTCAACTTGGTCGACTAAGAAATAAGCAGGTTATAAGGAAATCAATAATACAAAACAAAGTTCTGAGAAATTCATGGCTTTTTCTTCATTGGAAAATTACAATTTCTTAAGAAAATACAATTTACATAATCAAAATACTCTTACACAGAACATGTTCTGACATGATTTTGGCATATTTAGCTCAGGAGAATGTAAATTATCAGAATGTAGATAAATCACAATTTTCATTTTTGTCCTATTTTGACTTAAAATGTACTGCTGCTCCACCCCTTAAAGGGGTGGAAGATATTAAGCAGCTTCTTTCTTGAGTAGCAGACACAAGAGTGTGAACTTGTACTTAAGGTTTTTAGCCAGTTAACTGCATTTTTTAGCTTTAAATTCATTGGTAATGTTTTCTTCACCCATCATGTATACTTGACACATTGTTATCTCTATGATTGTGTACAACTGACAAAAAATGTATCTGTGTGATTGTGTATAACTGACAAAAAATGTATCTGTGTGATTGTGTATACTTGACAGATTTGGATCTATGTGATTGTGAATACTTGACAAATGTATCTCTGTGATTATGTATACTTGACAAATTTGGATCTGTGTAATTGTGTTTACTTGACATATGTTAATCTGTGTGATTGTGTATACTTGACAAATGATGATCTGTGTGATTGTATGTATACTTGGCACATTTTGATCCATTTGATATTCTTGACAAATGTTGATCCATGTGATTGTGTATATTTGACAAGATTTTGACCTATCTGATTCTGTTGGAAGCTTGCCTACTTTTTTGTATCCATGTGACTGTGTGTGGCACACGCTGTGTGAAATGCCATGCCATGAAATATGTTACTTGTTTGTATATCTGATATGGAGAAAAACATTTTTAAAAACTTATTTTTAAAAATACCTATTTTGTGATTTTTATATTTACGAGCATTCCATTTTTCTGCTAACATACGGGATGCTTCATGCAGGGTGAGCTGTAAGTCCCTTACCTTTTGCTTAAAACATGTGGCTTTAATATGTAATGGTATGAGTAAATGAATAATAACATAACAATGACAGAACACTAAAATTATTGATTGATAATTATAACATTATTTATAATTCAAAGTGGTGTCCATGAGTGTTCCCGCAAAAAGTCAGCCTTTTTGAAAAATGTCTACAAACTCTTTGGCATTGATAAATCTTCTTCATTTCTTTGAGACTCTGTTATTGCTGTGTCAGATCCTCTAAGGTTTTAAGTAACTGTGATGCTAGGTTGTGTGTGCCAAATTTTCTGCTAACAAACGGAATGCTTTATACAGGGTGAGCCATAAGTGCCTTACCTTTTTCTTAAAACATGTGGCTTTAATATGTAATGTTATGTGTAAATGAATTATAACATAACAATGACAGAACACTAAAATGATTTATTGATAATTATAACGTTATTTATAATTCAAAATGGTGTCCATGATGTTCCAGCATAAAGTCAGCCTTTTTTTTAAATGTCTACAAATTCTTTGGCATAAATCTTCATTTCTTTGAGATTTTCTGTTACTGCTGCTTTGAGATCCTCAAAGGTTTTTGCCCTTAGGCTTATATACGAATCTTGCACGTGTACTGACTATTTTCTCCACACACACACACAGCCATATATAGCTTCTTCTAGAACAGGCAACTACAGCCACCTAAAGTAATTAAAGCATAAAAATAATCTGCTGGAGTTAAATCAGGACATCTCACAGGCCATTCAAATCCAATCCACATATTAGAGAATTTTTCATCCAGAATGTTAAGAACAAATTGTTGGTTGTCAGTAGGTTGTCTAGGGTTTTCTCTATTTCCATAATTGTCTGATGTATTGCCTCAATAAAATTGTCTAATACAATTTCCGACCGCCTTAAAATGGTTTTCTTCAACATGTTTTAAAAACTGGCTAGAACGTTTCAGTGTAATTGTTCCTATGCATATTTATAGTCGTATTCGCCAACCAACTGGAACAAACTGTTAATTGTTGAATGTTAAAATAAAGAATCCAAAACTTTCAAAGATTCTCTGAAGACCTCTGTTTGAACTACTTTCATTTTATTTTACACAAGACATCCATGAGCGACACACTGTTCCAACATAATTTAACATCTTGAAATTGAATACCGATTACTTCCTTCGATATTTTCTTTATAAATACCGTAGTTCCACTCTTCTGTAAATTTCTTCATCCTATTCATAATATTACGCCTGTGCTTTTCTAGCACATTTATAATCTTGTCTGTTTACTTTATTCTTTCCCAGTCAATCTTGACACATTGTAATTTTCATCATGTCCATACGATGATAGGAAACTCTTTACAGAGCGATACAACAGGAGGCAATCTGATCATCAGAAGAAGTCTCTCTCCCCCCCCCCCCCATCCGACAAGTGTTTCGGCCCAGTATATTCCTTTACACTCTAAGGGGGGGGCGGGCCCACTTGGGTCTGACTCCCAAGCGTCTCAGCCTCCTGTTGTCTTGTATTGAAAATGAACCCATTTCACTTATGGTAGCAACTTTAAAATCCACACCTCCGCCAGCCGTGGAGGCAATTGTGAAAGTAACAAAGAGAAGACAAATTATTCCGTTCGTTCCGTCGCACATCACAACTAAGGACACACACTGAGACACCTGCGCGAAGCCGACGAGGCCAGACACTGCGCGCTAGCAACTGAAATTCTGTGCCTAACACCTCTTATAATATACGCCGCCTGTTGCCCCTCAGTTACATCCCTTTCACTAGTACACCAAAAAACTCAACATATTGTGGACTTGAAAAATTCCTGGTGTTTTCTGTACTGCAGCGTTTACTGTCACGATTTCCATTGCCCATTGCGGTTGTTCCACAGCCAGCCTGATGCCTTTTCGGCAGTTTCACTAAGCCTCTTCATCGCCCTTGTTCTCGACTGTCCCCTCAGCTCCAACAGTTTCAATAAATCATACACTGATGCAGCCACAAGCCCTCTTGCGCCCACCTCAACAGCCATGACCCTTGCAGTGAACCCATCGTGTCTCAGATCCGCGGCCAGATCATTATACTTGGCCGCTTTGAACGAATGTTGTTCGTCCAATCTGGATTCAAATGGCACGGTCAGTTCAATCAGTATAACCTGAAGTGCTGCTGAAGAATGAAGCACTATATCCGGCCGTCTCCGCAATTTTCTGATACTCTCTGGATATGCCCCTCGTCCAGGTAGGTCTACCGCCATCTCCCAATCATTTGCACAGTCAAGAAGAGATGGTAAACTGCTACCAGGTTTACTTGGTTTGGGGTGTGCTGACTTTCCTGCCCTCAGAAAGTATGTATTTGCGGTGCTCGGCCTGGGTTTGCTATTCGCCTTCATCCTTGCCTCTATTGTCGCAGCAAGCTCATTTAGCACTTTGTTATGGCACCAAGTGTATCGCCCTTGCCCTAATGACACCTTACACGCTGAGAGCACGTGTTCAAGTGTCTGCCTCCCCTGGCACAGGGGGCACTGCTCATCATCCGACTTTCCCCATTTCACAAGGTTTGTGGCTGATGGCAGCAGGTCATATATTGATCTAACAACGAAGCTGAGCCTAAGAGGTGCCATATGCCATATATCATTCCATGTCAAGGACCTCTGCAGGGCTTCTTCCCATGTAGTCCATTGGCCTTGTTAGACCTGCTGCACTGCTTTTTGCAACCTCTTATCATTTTCAGCTCCTCGTATCTCCTTAACTACCATGTCTCTGCGCTCCCTGCTTGATGCCTTGGACCACCAGCGGATGTCTCCATGACCAAATCCCCGTCTATTCATTTGTGTGTATCCGATTACCTCCCTCAGTTTGAGTGACTCTTGGGCAGCATCAACAGCTTCTTCCACTCTCCACTTCCTTCCCGTTTTCAGTGTGGGCTGAATGGACTTAACCACGTCATCAGCTGACTCGCGTAGCATCATTGCAAGCCTTGCCTTTCCAACTTTGTACTCTTCAACAACTGACTTGAAGGGAAGCAGAAGTTTTGACTTTTTGCAGTACAGTGCTACATCTGACAGACCTGGTGGAACCCCTAGCCATTTCCTCATGAACTTGTTGACCTTCTGCTCTATAGCTTCCACTGTACTTGTGCTTATTTCATATATAAGCAGTGGCCACAGCAACTTCGGTATCAACATGAACTGGAGGCACCACAGTTTGAACTTTCCCAGGAGTCTGCTTTGGTCTATGATCTGTAGTCCTCTGTCTGCCATTTCTATTGTCTGTTGCACTGCCTTCGAGTCTTTTAATGAGGCATCGTACACCCTGCCAAGACTTTTAACAGGTTCCTCAATGACAGTAGGGATTCTTTGGTTGGAAACCATGAATATGACCTCTGCTATCTTCCCTTTCCTGACTGATAGGCTTCTCGACTTCTTGGGTTTGAAGCTCATTCTGCACCAGCTGACTAGTTCATCCAGGCGTGCTAACATCCTCCAGGCCTGATGTTCATCTGATGTCAGAATTGTTGTGTCATCCATGAATGCTTTGAGCGGTGGCATGTGACACATTCCGCCGAGCTTTGGACCTATAGCCATTCCTTCAGCCACATTGAGGATTACCTGCATAGCCATCACGAATAGTATCGGAGAGATGGTACATCCCATTGCAATTTCAACTTCAAGGCCAATCCACTTCGTTGTGTACTCTCTGGTTGAAAATCTGACAGAAAACCCTGCGAAATACAGCTTCAGCATTGCTGCAATCTCTTGTGGAACATGATACATTTCTAGGGCCTGCCACAACATCTGGTGTGGAACGGATCCATAAGCATTCGCTAGATCCAACCAGATTACATGGAGGTTTGTTCTGTCAGACTTTGCCTTTTGGATTGCTTCCCAGATCATTGTGGCATGCTATAAACATCCTGGTGTACCTGGGATACCTCCTTTCTGAATGGTAGTGTCAATGTACCCATTTGCCAGGAGGTATGAATTGAGTCTTTTCGCCATCACTGAGAAGAATATCTTCCCTTCCACGTTGAGTAGTGAGATTGGCCTGAACTGACTGATGTCTGTGGAATTTTGTTCCTTCGGGATGTAGACTCTGTTCGCCTTTCTCCATTCCTTGCTTTCAAGCAGGGTTTTCCACGCATTCTTCAGTAAACGGAGCAGTCATTTGAGCACCTCAGGGCATCTCTTATACACCACATATGGAACACCATTAGGACCTGGAGCTGACTTGCACCAAGCTTTCTGGACAATGCTTTCTATCTCTTGCACCGTTGGGGGCTTGGTGTTAAATTCAGCTCCTGGCTTACTCGGCCATTTAAGGCCTGCCATGCTGCTGAGCGGCTAATCTTTGCGACCATCTGAATATGTCATTCTAAGGTGTTCTTCCAGGTCTTCTTTCCTGATGTTTAGCGTACCCGACCGTGGCTGCTCAAACAGTTCTTTGGCAAACTTGAAGGGCTCCCTGAAGAATCTGTCCCTATCCCTTCGAGTCTTCCTTCTCTTCCTGCACAACCTTTCTGCTCTACAAAGGGCATTATGTTGGCCTTTCAGGTGCTCCCAAACCTGTCGTAACCCTTCCTTCTCTGTGGCAGCTGCGTTCTTGAACAGTTTTCGGGCATGCTTCTATTTTAATTTCTCTTCTACTTTTCCATGGTGGGTTACTTTCCCTTGCCTCCCTGACTCCGAACACTTTGCGACAGTGCAGATATATTATGTCGCTGAAGATTTCCAGCTTCTTCTCCAAAGTTATCTGCTTCAGGTTGTTATCCAACTCTTTTGCCAAGGCTTCGTCCAGCTGTTCCCAAAGCCCTTTTGCACTGGCAGGTGGAAACTTGATTGCATCTCTCTTCCCATCCAAGAAGTGTGTGAGATCATCATCAGGCAGATAAATTTGAATGTACTCAGCACTGTGGATTGACTCCTGGCTGCGTTCTTCTAACGTCTTATCCGTCGAGACAGAGCACTGTTGATTTCCCCCTGATGAACTCCCACACTCCTTTTTCGTTCTGTGGATTTTCATTCCTCTCTGAGTAGAGAATTTCCTACCACAGGCACATGGAAATTCCAGCCGTTGTTCAGAGCTCATCATCCTCCCCCCTTTTCAGTGAATCCTGGGGGCATCTATCGTTTTTGGGTTCTGTAGCAGTTGTAATACAGCTTACGGGGTGCTAACCCGGTCAGCCGGTTTCTAGTCTTTCCCAGTGTCATCTGTCTTTCCAGAAGTCAATCGGTCTTTTCCCGATCGTCACTGGTTTAACCATGCAACTGTGATAGAAAACTCTTTACAGAGCGATACAACAGGAGGCAATCTGATCATCCGAAGTGGTCTATTATAGTTTTGTGCTTTTGTGCACAATTTCTTTTAGTCGGCTAATAAATTTATTCCTCTAATGTTTATAGCTATACATGCAGGTTATACTAACCTTGACATGTCTCTCAATACATACTTCGGGCAATCGCGCCTATTCCTTACCGTGGATTATATATATCCTGACGAAATGGGTTTGTCCCATGTTGAATTATAATCTTACTTAATTTCTGAGTCAAAATCTGGACTCTTGAACACATTTTGTAAGTAGAATTCTCTACACATCATGAGTAGACCATGCCACATAAGCCGACACTGTTCAATACTCAAAGCGTAACTATGTACCCTTCGTCATGCTTCGCTACTGTGCTTTGTCACAGTCAATGACCATAGTTTTAGTGTTTTGGTGAGGCACATCATGGTGCACAGCGATCTCTCTAAATATACCTTTTTCAAGATCGCTTCGCCCCATGATGCTCTCTCAACACAAAACATTTCATAATAAAGGAATAAAAGCCTGCAAAAACAAAAAAGGATTGCGAGGTAGACATGGTGTACATGAAATTTTAGGGTATTCTGCAAAAAAAAATGATTAGAAAATTCTATTACGTGTCTCTTCATACACAGTATTTTGAAAGGGTAAGTGACTTATGGTTCACCTTTATATGTTACAAATGATCTTAAATACGATAAATGCACTATAAAATGGTGACCGGAGGAACCTATTCTGATTAGTTATATGATGCTTAACTTTAAACCAGATTATTTTTTTCTCATAATTTTACATTTCAGACGATTTTGCAAGTGTCTATGAAAGTGTTTTCTTTTGAAACCAATATCTACATATCAAAATAACATCAAATTACCCAGTTCTTGACATTGTGTTACTTACATCTGTTTAAACACATTCTCTTGGGTGCTACAAGTCTTTCCTTAGCACATTCCAACGTAAGCTATTTTGTGAATATTTTGAGTTAACCTGTGTTATTTAATGCAGTTTTTGTACACAAAGATGTGTATGTGTACATAACATACATACTAATGTATTATTAACTGATTCTGTACATAATTATTTTTAGACCCCAAACGTTTGCATATACATAAGTTACATTTACTGAGATAAAATATCTAATTATAAGTAAAGTATAACTTATTATATACTGAAGCACATTAAAAACGCACCACCTGTATATATGATGGGAAACAATGGCAAAGAAAACCTATCTGCTGTTGCCCTAAGATGCCACTAGGCGTAATGGCCACTGACTGCATTGACGGTCGGTGGCTAAGGACGGAAGAAGAAGAAGACAAGTATATATATTTGGAATCTTTATTCATTTTCCTATGAATCCATGCTGGTCATTAATTTGTACATTTGATTGTTATGAGATGCATTGCATTCTGTGCAGGCAAGGGAGAAAACCAAAAATGCAACCAATAAAAAAATTCATTCACACTATCCTCAGTATCTGGTATGTCCACCGTGTGCTTGCAAACAAGCTTGGCAGCAACTCCGCATGGAACGCAAAAGTCTCTGAAGGAAATTCCGGGGAATCAAGTCCCATTCACGTGTAAGAGCAGCTTCGAGTTGTTGCAGATTAGCTGGAGAACCGTGCCTGTAGACTCTGCGTCCAAGCTCGTCCCACAGATGTTCTATAGGGGTCATGTCTGGTGATAGGGCAGGCCAATCAATCGTCACAATGTTCTGCTGCTGTAGATGTTGCTGCGTAATGCATGCGGTGTGCGCACGTGCGTTATCCTGCTGGAGAAGCTGCAAGTCTGGATAATTTGTGAACGCAGGAGCAACCAGTGCATCCAGAACCTCATCTCGATATGTCACAGCATTAACATTTCCACGGAAGACATGAAGAGGCAAGCGATGGTGAAAACTGAATCCAGCCCCAAATGTGAATACTGCCACCTCCAAATCGGATGTGCTGACGAACACAGCAATCTGCAAAGCGCTCTCCACATGTTGAAACTGCAGGCGCATACGATCAGCAAAGGATGTTGAATCTGCTCTCAGTTTGAATAGCGCAACTGCAGTCTAGTCCATCTGACATGTTGCTCTGCCCATTGCAGGCGCTGCTGACGATGTCTGTGAGTCAAGTTTGGCGCAACATAAGGTGGTCTTGCAGTAAGGCCTGTATCTCTGAGTCGTCGTATGACTGTCATTCGAGAGATTTGCCCACGCCTACCCACTATTGCTCTTGCTGTTTGACTTGCCGGGAGAGAACGATTCCTTAGGTGACTCAGCACAATATGACGATCTTGCGCAGGGGTAGTAACTCGTGGTTGGCCACTCCAAAGTCTATCCCGGGCACTGCCAGTGGTTCCGTAACGTTCATTGAGACGTACAATAGTGCTGTGGTGGCAATTCATCCTTCTGGCAATGGCCCGCGAGCTCATTCCGGTCTCCAACATACCAATGGCTCAATGGCGGTGGTTTTTAGATAGTCGTGGCATTTCAAGCACATGTACTGGGTGTTTTGTCTCAACGGCCTTTTTATACCGAATATACTGCCACAATGCGTACACATTTTCAGGGTCATAGCTGTTGGGAATCGTGTTGCACGTGTAACTTTCATTGTTTTCATGTAGTCTGTACACAAACCCGTGGGTTGAATCATGCACTTTCCATTCCAGCAGCCATTCGCTCTCTACCTCATGACAAACACGGGGAAAATCCATTCCCACACTTTTTTTTCCAGCTTCTCGGCATCAGTAGGCCTATATATAATAGTGGTGCGTTTTTAATGTGCTTCAGTATATATGAAATTAAAGGAAAATTAATGGGCATTATGAACATATTAATCATTTTTACTAAGTTTGTAATTTAGTAGTTTTGTTAGATTAAAAAGTACATACCCAAAAAAAAACCATCTGAAATTATGAAATTATTTTCCACTTAACTAAGTCCTCCATCAGAAATTTTTTGTCACAATACATTCTAATTGCTTTCATTTTGTAGGTAATCCATTTGGTAATACAGAATAAGCAACAAAACTGAGTAGCTGTTAAACAAGCAGGATGTTTCGATTGTAAACCGCTTCCATTCTGTGTATTTTCGGCCAGTGTTTATCACTACGAAATGTGAATAAAAATTAAGCTAACACACTAAAATTCTCACCAAAAGTGAACAAAGACCATTCAGAAATGCTTAAAAATGTGTTTACTTCTGTCCTGGATTAAATTCCGGTCATTTTCAAATACTGGATTGGAAAAAGAATGAAAATTAGTTAGCGTCTCTAACGGAACTGAGAGTCTTTAAAAAGACGTTACGTACGGAATCAGTTAAGATGCTAACATTCCTTACATTATTACAAGATGTTTGTTTGACAATAATCTCTGTCATTATTTTGACTTTTTTAACAGAAAAATAATGGCCTGGAAATGACTGTTCAGGTAATGCTGTTTGACTTTCTAGTTGACATTTGTACAGAATGACTTGGTTTAGTGTGTTGTTGTTGGTGTTGTTGTTAAGATGTGTTCTGCACTTGTATACTGTGATCTTCTTCTTAAATTTGTCTAACTCCTTACTTGACTCCTGAGATTCAGCAGCTAGATTTCTTGGATAAAGGAGGAACATTCATAGCTCTTGTATGCTGATGTGCAGATTTAAAAGGAAAAAAAATGGAAATTACAGAGCATTATACGCACAAAAAAAGAAAACAAATAAAGAGGTCGTAGAAACTCTAGGTATGAAAAGAAAAGTAACGAAGGAGATCAGAGGTCTACAGCTAAAATATTTTGGTCATATAAAAAGACATTATATCTTGCTGAAGACCAAAATGGATGGAAGAGTTGATGGCAAACCTGCAAGAGGAAGGCAGCGTTATAAGTGGGAAGATAACATCAGGAGATGGACAGGAAAGAGACTATCAGAGTGTATCACCAAGACAAGAGACAGGAAAGAGACTAATAAAGTTTATCACCAAGACAATAGACAGGAAAGAGACTATCAGAGTGTATCACCAAGACAAGAGACAGGAAAGAGACTATCAGAGTGTATCACCAAGACAAGAGACAGGAAAGAGACTATCAGAGTGCACCACCAAGACAAGAGACAGGAAAGAGACTATCAGAGTGTATCACCAAGATAGAGACAGGAAAGAGACTATCAGAGTGTATCACCAAGACAAGAGACAGGAAAGAGACTATCAGAGTGTATCACCAAGACAAGAGACAGAAGATGGAGTCCCAATGCAGCTAACCTTCGGTGTAGAGATGGCACCTGATGATGATAAACATACAAAATCAAGCAAATTAAATGGATACAGACTGAAATGTCTGGAAAATTTAGAGGCAATAATAGAGATTGATGGGGGAAATGCACAGATTTGAGATGGCATGTCAGGTTGATTGTAAATACAGTACCAGATAAAATGAAATATAAACAATTGTAGAGGAAATTTGTCTTCTTCATTTGCTGTTTTTTAACCATTTCTCTTGTAAAGTTGGCAGTCTGTCTCAGGCTTCTCTCATCTCCATAAAGTTTCTCCCTCCGAGAGGTTTGTGAAGGCAGTGTTGTCATCAGTCTACTCTTCTTGTGGAGCTGACAATTTTGGATGATGTGTCCTGGTGTTTGCTTGTATTCCCCACAGGGTTATATCTGTCTGTCCAATTCTTAATTTATTTAACACTATTTGAGTTTGCAGTAGTTGGTTCTCAGCCTGAACATTACCACTTGACCTCTTCTTGGTGAACAGTAGTATTCTTGTCTTATTATTATCAAGTGCTGGTTGTTCTCTGTCCCATTTTTTCTTTGGCGCTGTTTTTGATTATTGCTTGTATTTCTTCATATGTTCCCTGTCTTGATTTTGAATTGTACTTGCTCTTTATTTGGCAAGTCTTTCTATCTTCTCATTTCCATGTATCTTGTTGGGAGCAGGAATCCACTGTACTTGTACTTTAGCTGGTTTCCTCTTGGGTAGTTATGAATGCCAGGCCCTGTATAGTTCTGGGGCGGGGGCTGAGGGGGTAGGGGGTCTCTGAAGAGACAAAGAAATAATAGGACTACTGCACCCTCAGGAATGTTGTATAAGGTGACTAATGTCAGGTTGTGTCATGTCAGGTGACTAATGTCAGGTTGTGTCATGTCAGGTGACTAATGTCAGGTTGTGTCATGTCAGGTGACTAATGTCAGGTTGTGTCA
This sequence comes from Oreohelix idahoensis, assembly GCA_024509875.1. Lineage (NCBI taxonomy): Eukaryota > Metazoa > Mollusca > Gastropoda > Stylommatophora > Oreohelicidae > Oreohelix > Oreohelix idahoensis. The sequence goes on along the minus strand of JAMPIV010000727.1, from coordinate 25,264 downwards.
TGTCAGGTGACTAATGTCAGGTTGTGTCATGTGGTTTTACAGAAGAAAGTTCAAAATGCTATGGACATCTAAATCTGGAAACTAATTAGCATGTCGTAAGGAAGGTCAATGCCTAAAGTAAACTTATTCCTCATATAATAAGGAAGCAATCCACTGTCACTGGGCATGTAACGAGAAGAGGAAAGGTGGGATATATCATGACAACAGGAAAGGTGGGATATATCATGACAACAGGAAAGGTGGGATATATCATGACAACAGGAAAAAAGTGAAGGAAAAAGAGATAGGGGATGGCAAAGAGAGAAAATACTTGACATCATGGCATGGAAAGTAGTCATCAACAGAATTGATGAATTGTACTGTAGATGGGAAGTTGTGTAGAGACATGATTGATCACCTATGCCACCAAGCATGGTACTTGAAGAATCATGGGGCTAGCAACCTTATCATGTCAAACTAATTGTCATAGTAACCACTGCTTTAATAGTGTGTGGCTGCTTGGGGAAGGCTTCCTGCACACGGGACTGTCTGTGGTGGTGGTTCCACGTTTGGGGGGCACCAAGGATGATGATGATGGACAGGGCATCTACCATGAGTGGGGGCACCAATGATGATGGACAGGGCATCTACCATGAGTGGGGGCACCAATGATGATGGACAGGGCATCTACGAGTGGGGGCACCAATGATGATGGACAGGGCATCTACCACGAGTGGGGGTACCAATAATGATGGACAGGGCATCTGCCATGAGTGGGGGCACCAACGATGATGGACAGGGCATCTACCACGAGTGGGGGCACCGTTGATGATGGACAGGGCATCTAACACGAGTGGGGGCACCAATGATGATGGACAGGGCATCTACCACGAGTAGGGGCACCAAGGATGAGGATGGACAGGGCATCTATGAGTGGGGGTACAAGGATGATGATGATGGACCATGAGTGGGGGCACCAAGGATGGGGATGATGGACAGGGCATCTACCATGAGTACTGTCTTGGATTTAGCAATTGCCCCATTTTTCACAAGAGCTATTGCAGCTGTTTTCAGAGTGTCTGCCCCAGCTTTAAAGTTGATTGAACATTGTAAAGTGGCCACAGACCATCTTGGGCGTCTGTCTTACAGGGATCAGTGATGGCTGTGACATCAGTCTGCTCCACTTATGAAGCCGACACTTTGGAGGGCACGTTCCACTGTACGCCTGTCCTCTCCACATGGACACATCTGTCTGTAGTTGTCATTGTTAAACAGACATTATTTCAATCTGCAGCAGCCACTTCTGTGTTTGAAAATGTCCTTTTGTGTGAAGTTGCATCTTTGTGTTACACTCATGCCATATCCTTCCAGTTTGACATTTATTGGGTGGTTTATGAGTCTTTCATTTGAAAGGAATTGATTGTCGGTGCCTGTGCCATGACACATTAATCATGAAACCACAAAACCTATACCAGGACATCTACTTTACACAACTTTACGGAAACCTTAATTTAGACTTCCAGAATATGCTGAGGTTTACTTTCATTTGTTTAATGTTTGTCCTTCGTCGTTTGCATATTTTTATGTTTCTGCTCACTGTATGTTTGCTAGTGTCTGTCTAGGTTTTTTTATTTGTTTCACAATTTGTACCAAATATTTGGAAAAATATGTTTGACTTTTCTCTCCCCTGATGCCAGATCTGCTTATTTACCTTTGTTAATCTGTGCAGATATAATTCACTGTAATATAGTTTGATTGTTTGCTGTTAATTCCTTGTAAGTATTTTAATTCTGCTTATCTTGTTATTTAATGTATACTTTTTATGGGCTTCTGTTGACTATGCAGTTAAAGTGCACGTTTGAATACATTTAATTTTAGGTCAAATGTAGATTGATATTTAAATAATGTTTAGAGAAAAATTAGCATTTATTTGTTGAATCAGCAAATGCATGTCTTCATTTTGTTCACATTGTAAACATAATTTTTACACGTCTCTTTTTTCAAAGGACACACTTTTTTCATTTTGACAATTTCAGTTTTCATCACGTTATTTAAATAATATATTTTGTATAATTGTGTAATTTACAATTCTTGTTGATCTGAAATATGCAGGTTGTAAGATGTATATCCAACATTATGTGTTTTTACCTGTGACATTTGTTGCAACATTCACTTGTGCCTACTTATCATGATTATTTTATGTTTAATGATATCTTTTATGTGACCCTAAGTGATCTTCTTATTGCTTGTAAATATTAGTAACATTTTTACTTCAATATGCATCTGCCATTTTAACCCAGATGTTTGAGGTACCGTAAAAGGAAATTAAACCCAAGATTTTTAAAATGACTGTAATATTGAGAAAGTCAGTAAACATCATATACTTACTTAGTCGTTCCCCTTCTACCGTGAGGTGTAGAGGTTTGGAAGAGAGAGCGCCAGACTATCCATCGGCTGTCTTCCTCCTGGCCTGGTTCCATTCTAGTCCTCGGGCCTTCAAAGATTGTCTAATGTTGTCCTCCCAGCGGACTCTGGGTTATCCTGGGGGTCTGGATCCCTGGCTCTTTGTTTCCCATGCTTGTCGTGGTAGCCGATCTTCTCCCATTCTGCAGACATGGCCAAACCATCTTAGTTGGGACTGTTCTACTTGGGTCTGCAGGGGGTGGGATTTTAGGCCTTGACGTATCGTCTTGTTGCGGACCATGTCTCTTCTTGTTACTTCAACCACCTTCCTCAGATACCTCATTTCTGAAGTTTGGATCTGGCTTTTGTGTGTTGTAGTCATTGCCCATGACTCGCATCCATATGTCAAGACTGGGACATAGGTGGAGCGGTAAACAGACATCTTCGTTTTCTTACCAACCTCTCTCTTGCTGAGGAATCCTCGATTTATGGCCTGAAAAAGTCTCCCAGCCGCTGCTTTTCAAGTGGCCAACTCTTCTTTGATGCTTTCCTTTCGGTCAATAATAGCTCCGAGATATTTAAAGTGGTCGACCTGCTCCAGGACCTGTTCTCCCAGCTTAATCTGATGTCTTCTTTCTTCTCGTGATATCACCATGGATTTTGTTTTAGAGCTGCTTATGACCATCCCTCTCTTCTCCAGCTCTTCCTTCCAGACTTGCAGGTTGGATTGGAGATGTGCCTCTGATTTAGCAATCAGGGCAACATCATTAGCAAATGCCAGCTCTGAAATACATACCTGTCTCATCTTCCAGTACCCCACTGAATACTTTCTTGTTCTCTCCTTACATGACTTGATATCATATACCTTTCTTATTTTTTCAGACTCTCATCCAAAGAGTAAATACTTACTTAGACATTCCTACCTTGTGGTGTAGTGGTTAGCCAGAGCACCATGCTATCCTATCCTGTCAGCTATTTTCCTTTTGACCTGGTTCCAATCCAGTCCTCAGTTTTTTCAGAGCTTGTCTGATATTGTCCTCCCGGAGGTCTGGATCATTAACTTTTGGTTTCCCATATCTGTCGTGGTAATTGACCTTCTCCCATTCTGTAGAGATGGTCAAACCATCAAGTTCCACTTGAGTCTGGGTTTCAAGGCTGACATATCATCAGGTTGTGGACCCTGTCGCTTCTTGTCTCTTGGGCCACCTTCCTCAAATAACTCATTTCTGAGGCATGTAGCTGGCTCTTGTAGGTTATGGTCATTGCCCACGACTCACATCCATAAGCCAAGACTGGGGCATAGGTCAAAGAAGAAATAAGAAAATGAAACTTCTTTACTTCTCAGCCCCCTATGGAGCAAAGGCAGCACCCTATTCTGTGCCAGTTTTTAAGACTTTTTTTTTTATCCTTCTTTATCTGTCTGCAATTCTCATCTGTGTGTGTTTTTAGGTCTCCTTTTACCCTGAGGTTTCCTAAACAAGGACTGCCTTGTGATGGTATTAGCTGGTTTCCTAAATGTTCATCCTTTCGCCACTTGTAAAGTATGGAGCCATCTGTGTAACCGGTCCCCCCTTACAGGAAGTGTGCACCAAGTATTCACATGCTCTCACAGGAGTGGTTTCTGTAACACTTTGGTTTATATGATGAGGTTGTCAGCCTCATGCTCAACCCCATATTAGCCACCTTGTGCAACCTGCCAGAGAGAGCTGTAGTTCTTTCTTTGTCTCATCAGAGAACCCTGGGAACTACACAGGTCACTCACCTCATGTTCCACTCGTGTTTGGTTCCTTTTTTCAGTTCCATAATGGTGGTCCTGTTATAAAACTTATCATCCTTTTACTGCACTGAGGCAGACATTTGTGAAAGTACTTTCTTCTCTTCTCTTATCTTTAGACTCGGACTGACAAAGCAGTCAGTGGCCATCACGCCTAGTGGCATTTTGTTTGGCAGTAACAAACTGTCCCCACTTTGCTCGGTTGGTGGCCATCTTTCGTGCCGTGCCGCAACTCTGGTTCATGCTTTGCATCTCAGCCTCCACTGTTCTCCGCCAGGTTGTCTTTGTCTTCCTGTCTTTCGTTGTCCGTCTGGGGATCATAGCATAGCAGTTCTGGTGATGGTGTCAGGGTCCCTTCTGAGGACACCCTTAACACGTTGCATGCCAATATTTCATTTCATCATAATTCCATATCAGTAAAATCTTCATTACACAAGTATATATCAGAATAGAAACAAAGCCTCATGGTTAATCACATGCACAAGGTTTGACGCCACAAAAAATGTTTCATATTTCTTTCTTTGAAAGCCACTATCGCTAGAATTCAGTTCATTATGAAGTAGGCTTATGTAGCTCGTCAGCGTATAATGTTGGTAGGATGTGTTGAAATTATTTAGTATAATTTATTATTTACTAATATAAGGTTGTACATGAGGCTGGAAATGTCATCTTGTCAATCAAATTCTTACACAATCCACTGCTGCAAGAACATGTGAATGTTTAGTGCAGGCTTCCTGGAACCAGCTGTAGTGGTCATTCCATGGCAGGGTCCTTCAATTATGTTAGGGTTTAGGTCCAAGTATGAAAGACCTTATGGTCAGGTTAAGAATAGTCTGATAAGTAAAAAGTCATTAGATCCATCAAAAATCCTTCAACTTATCAAACTCTAGCTTATCAGAAGTTTGCTCTAATGTAGAAATTTTATTGTCAGAATCAGTAATAAAACTTGTAGCAAATGTTGTTCATTTTCTAAACCCTTCATTTACAATTGTTTTGATGTCTGCATCTTTTTCAAAAGCAATTTTACCAAAGCATAACTAAGTGTAATGTCATGTTATTTGTTAGTACTATAGCTGCAAGTATCAAAACATGTAAAAGTGACTAATCTGAAATCCTGTACTGTAATGTCAGAGTATAACATCATATGATTCATAGATAATCTGCATCACAGAAGATATGATACGTTGGTTGTTGTCTTTTAAATGATGAGGTTTCCATGCCAGGCACTTCATCTTACAACAGTAGTCCTGTTCTTCCTTTGTCTTCTCAGAGACCCCTGGGAACTTGTAGGGGCTATGATACAGTCAGTTATACTCTTCAGCAGATGGCTCCTCTGAGCACTCGACTTTGTTAGCAATTCTCACATCGCTTGATAACAGGGTGAGAACTATTGTAGTACAGATAAGCAGTTTGTGGGTGCTTTCTGCTCTAAATGTAGCCACTCATAATGATGTTATCTGATTGTGATATATAGCTCACCTGAAATACATTCTTCTCCCATATGAAAACTGTTGGTACTAACTGACGTAGACCACACAATCATCAATTATTTGACCACACAATCATCAGTTATTAGCCTTTTATCACCTGCTTGCCCAAAATCAAGTGCAACCACTCATTTGTAACTTTGTCGTCTGTGAGGGTGTGAAGACAAAACTTCTGATTAAGGGAGTCAAAGTTGGGACAGAAAATTAACTTAGCAAACATAATAGGTAACAGAAATCAATGTAACCAGTTTTGTAACAAGGGCAAAGAAAAGAATTGGCCAGGATCACCAATAATGATTTTAAGCCACATGAAGTGAGTTTGTGTTAAGTAAACTGTAATGTTTGTCCATTCCATTCCATTTATCAAACTTATCACCTCCATCTTATTTATAATTTAATGCTTTCTCTTATTAATTCTGGAAAATAAATGTGTAGTTCTTTTAAACTGGAAATCCACATATATCAAAATGCTTTTGTTACATTGAAGAAAAACAAGCAATTCTGTAACCTTATTTGAAGAATTCAGTAATTTGTAAGCTGACTTGCACTTTACATCTACAGCTGTGTTTGTTCCATTTTTTTCAAAAACAAAAAAACATATTTCATTATTTGTAACAATTTTTTTCAGTGGTGCCACAAGTACAGGCAAACTGCAGCATAGGCATACTGAATTAATTCCAAACTGTTAAAGGATTTTTCTCTTGTACAGCCGCTGTCAAACATTGCTTCTGCCAAATCAAACAACCTGAAAACAAGCCAGGTTTTATAACGAGTATCTAGTGATGTTCTTCCATAAGATGAACTTATAAAAACGGTTCATATGCACAACGGTATGCGAGTTCAGTAAAATAGTTAAAATAATCTAATTTCATCAAGATGTACGTTTTTCCCACATTCAGTAATTGATTTTTAACGTTTTATGCGGTTATAAATATGTACATGGACAAATAATGTAGGAATCATGTTTGAAATATTTTCCTTCAGTGCAGTATTAGATAGGCTTTGTGACTTCAGATTTCAAATAATACTTTATCAGGTGCTGTGAAGCCAAAACACACATTTTCAGTGCTGCAATTTTTCTACTCCAAAGATGTCTTCTTGTGAATTTTAAGATACGAAGTTTAGTGCATAAAATAAGAACAACAAAAGTTTATTCAGTCACCTAGTCCGTATTCACATTGATGCTTCAGTTCTTGCATTTTTTAATGGTGAAGTTGTACCCATTTTAAGAAGCACCAAGTTAAGTCTGATTGATGACTGCATCTAGAGCACGTTACCTGAATCAAATTACCTTTATTAGACTGTTCAGCTTCTGTGGCCTTCATACTTAATTTTGGTATATCAAACTAGACTCAAAACACCATCCATCTCAAGACAGTGGCTTTGATATTGTTAGTTCCCCCCCTTCCCCCAGCAATTACTGTACAGAAATTTTATACTAAATAAACCATGCTTTTAAACTTGTCATTATGTGTCTGTTTGTTGTTTATAAACTGAGAATGTTCTGTAACTACAATGAATTATAAATTTGTCTTCCAAGTGTTGATGTCTGGTCCTTCTATTAAATGTCTTTCTAGAGCTAATGTCTGGTCCTTCTATTAAATGTCTTTCTAGAGCTAATGTCTGGTCCTCCTACTAAATGTCTTCCAAGAGCTAATGTCTGGTCCTCCAACTAAATGTCTTCCAAGAGCTAATGTCTGGTCCTCTTACTAAATGTCTTCCAAGAGCTAATGTCTGGTCCTCCAACTAAATGTCTTCCAAGAGCTAATGTCTGGTCCTCCTACTAAATGTCTTCCAAGAGCTAATGTCTGGTCCTCCAACTAAATGTCTTCCAAGAGCTAATGTCTGGTCCTCTTACTAAATGTCTTCCAATAGCTAATGTCTGGTCCTCCTACTAAATGTCTTCCAAGAGCTAATGTCTGGTCCTCCTACTAAACGTCATCCAAGCTAATGTCTGGTTCTCTTACTAAATGTCTGGTCCTCTTACTAAATGTCTTCCAAGAGCTAATGTCTGGTCCTCTTACTGTCTTATAAGAGCTAATGTCTGGTCCTCCAACTAAATGTCTTCCAAGAGCTAATGTCTGGTCCTCCTACTAAATGTCTTCCAAGAGCTAATGTCTGGTCCTCTTACTAAATGTCTTCCAAGAGCTAATGTCTGGTCCTCTTACTAAATGTCTTCCAAGAGCTAATGTCTGGTCCTCTTACTAAATGTCTTCCAAGAGCTAATGTCTGGTCCTCTTACTAAATGTCTTCCAAGAGCTAATGTCTGGTTCTCTTACTAAATGTCTTCCAAGAGCTAATGTCTGGTTCTCTTACTAAATGTCTTCCAAGAGCTAATGTCTGGTCCTCTTACTAAATGTCTTCCAAGAGCTAATGTCTGGTCCTCTTACTAAATGTCTTCCAAGAGCTAATGTCTGGTCCTCTTACTAAATGTCTTCCAAGAGCTAATGTCTGGTCCTCTTACTAAATGTCTTCCAAGAGCTAATGTCTGGTCCTCTTACTAAATGTCTTCCAAGAGCTAATGTCTGGTTCTCTTACTAAATGTCTTCAAAGAGCTAATGTCTGGTCCTCTTACTAAATGTCTTCAAAGAGCTAATGTCTGGTCCTCTTACTAAATGTCTTCCAAGAGCTAATGTCTGGTCCTCTTACTAAATGTCTTCCAAGAGCTAATGTCTGGTCCTCTTACTAAATGTCTTCCAAGAGCTAATGTCTGGTCCTCCTACTTAATGTCTTCCAAGAGCTAATGTCTGGTCCTCTTACTAAATGTCTTCCAAGAGCTAATGTCTGGTCCTCTTACTAAATGTCTTCCAAGAGCTAATGTCTGGTCCTCTTACTAAATGTCTTCCAAGAGCTAATGTCTGGTCCTCTTACTAAATGTCTTCCAAGAGCTAATGTCTGGTCCTCTTACTAAATGTCTTCCAAGAGCTAATGTCTGGTCCTCTTACTAAATGTCTTCCAAGAGCTAATGTCTGGTCCTCTTACTAAATGTCTTCCAAGAGCTAATGTCTGGTTCTCTTACTAAATGTCTTCAAAGAGCTAATGTCTGGTCCTCTTACTAAATGTCTTCCAAGAGCTAATGTCTGGTCCTCTTACTAAATGTCTTCCAAGAGCTAATGTCTGGTCCTCTTACTAAATGTCTTCCAAGAGCTAATGTCTGGTCCTCTTACTAAATGTCTTCCAAGAGCTAATGTCTGGTCCTCTTACTGTCTTATAAGAGCTAATGTCTGGTCCTCCAACTAAATGTCTTCCAAGAGCTAATGGCTGGTCCTCTTACTAAATGTCTTCCAAGAGCTAATGTCTGGTCCTCCAACTAAATGTCTTCCAAGAGCTAATGTCTGGTCCTCCTACTAAATGTCTTCCAAGAGCTAATGTCTGGTCCTCTTACTAAATGTCTTCCAAGAGCTAATGTCTGGTCCTCTTACTAAATGTCTTCCAAGAGCTAATGTCTGGTCCTCTTACTAAATGTCTTCCAAGAGCTAATGTCTGGTCCTCTTACTAAATGTCTTCCAAGAGCTAATGTCTGGTCCTCTTACTAAATGTCTTCCAAGAGTTAATGTCTGATCCTCCTATAAACTGTGCCTTCCTAGTGCTGCTGTCTTAATAGTTTTAAGCAACTGTTGTGCCTTATTCAGATCCTTGTTTCATCACTGAAAGTATTCTTAATTGCTGCTTAACTCTTTGACTCCGCAATTTTAATTCATGATAGACTTAAAAACAACGCTCAGAGAGTTTTGGCACAGGTGTCAAATCTGACCAACGCTCTGAGCATTGTTATGGAGTCAAAGAGTTAAGGAAGATGTATAAGCCACAGCTGAAGTTAGCTTTTATGCAGTAAACACGCCAAGCACATCATGTATGCTCGCAGAGTGGTTTTTCCTATAGTGAGGCTGTTAAGTTTATGCATAACTTTAACGTAGTCACCTTAGATGTGTTATGTATCACCACCTCTGATATCTTTCAAAGATACAAAAACAAGTGGATCACTAGAAACAACAAACAAAACTACTACACTTTATTTATTTAAGGAAATCACATTAAATGAACACACCAGGATAACAAACTAAATGTGATGTGGACTCATTTAATAATGCCCCTTCCCCCAGCAATTACTGTACAGAAATTTTATACTAAATAAACCATGCTCTCAGCTCAAACTAAATGACAAAAAATTATGACATATGAAATATATGTCTGTATTTAAGTCATGTGTAAAACAGACAAATGTGCTTTCATAGTACACATACACACAACAGATAAAATGAAGACAAACGATGTATGTGTAGATGTATTTAACGGAGAGCTGACTAATATGAGGTTGTGTATGGGGGTGGCAACCTTACGTCAAACAAACTGCTAGAGAAACCACTACTGCAGGAGCACAGGACATGTTTTGGTGTTGCTTTCCTGGAAGCTGTAGCGGTGACTCAACATACAGTTCTTATATAATATGAAAATTAACATAAAAACAGATACTTAAGAAGACAATTATTTGTGAGGATTTTCTCTAAGTTCAGCACCTACAGGTAAGATGATAGACACTAGACACTTCTACAATCTGACCTTTGTGCTGGTATGGTACACTCCAGGCAACAACAAAGTTTACAGTGTAAATGTCTGCATGTGCCGAATGTAGAAAAAAACTGTCCAAACAAAACAGTGGTTTTGTCAGGATGCGGGGCATGTGGTTTCTGGGTGGTGAGGGCGGATGTCTCTGAAGAGATGGGGAGAGAATAGGACTACTGTATCATCAGGCATGTTGTACGGTGACTAATATGAGGTTGTGAATGGGGCTGCCAACCTCATCATGTGAAACCACCACCACAAGAGTATGTGACAGCTTGGTGCAGGCTCCCTGCAAGAGGACCAGCTGTAGTGAGAGCTCCATGCTCCTCAAGGAGTGCAAAAGAATATGATGAATGACAATAAACAAGGTTAAAGCACACTCCATCTATTCTCCATATTAGACCAGTTATTCTAGTACAAAGATGGTCTGATGTTTTGATGAAAAACCTACTGATGTCATTTCTGAACAACAATGAAAATCACAATATGGCCTGACAGGAGAAAATAAAACTTACAAAGTATAAAAGGACTTCTCACACCCATACAACATCACTCACATATATGATTATGTGCACAAGTAGGGAGGGAATTAACCCAATCACCATATCGTCTACCCACATTCTCAAAACTATTTTTCACCCTGAGGACCTGGAGCCCCACGGTGTTTGTAAGCTGTGTCCACTTCAAGCAGTCATTGGTAATTTGTCGAGACCCTATCATCGTTTACCCCATGTGGTAATCAGCAGTCTCACAGGAGGTAACAAGAGAAGAGTAGAATGCTCCCATCAGGTGCATCATAAAGTGGCCAGGATTTGGTTGTCCATAAGATATCATGTTAAACAGATTGCCACATAAACCACTGCAAGAGCATGTAACTGCTGTGTGCAGGCTTCCTGTGGGACCAGAATGCAGTGGTGGCTCCATGCCGCGTGAGGTGCCCAAAGGACTTCCCATCAGTTCCCTGTGGAGCACAGACCCTCAACAAATTCAGACCAAACCTTTGTCAGATCTTGCTTCCTGAATGGACAAGAAAAACACTGCATGCACCTACTTTCAAACAACGGTAAAGAAATTGAATCGAACAAGGAACACATGGCTCAAAAAGAGAACAAAATGGTATCTTGCTCACCAAAATAGATTTTTTTAAAGATTAATCTATGAGACCAGAATATTGATTTGCCAATAGCTGCCGACAACAGATACCAGTTTCGATGATGATAGGAACAATAAACTTGATCATGAGAAAACAAGTCATGAACATTATAACCAGTGAGAAATAATGGTGGTCATGCACAACTACTAGTAAAAAGTGACATCTATCTGAAATGCAACTCCAATTCTGTACACGTCCTTGCTCTTAATAACGTCCATGTCGGTCACGTGATCGAGATCGCCTCTTGTCGCGGTGTTCCCTGCTGCGGGAACGACGGCGGGTGCTGTTGCTGGTAGGTGGGGAGCGAGACCTTGATCTTAAGAGAAAAATAAAATGAATTAATTCAGACACATACATCAACAGAAATTCATTAAAGTTACACCATAACTCAAGGAGCTGGTTTCTGATGCCATTCTGAGCTTTAATTTTAAAAAACATCAATACGATTCAAAATTTTGTTTGGTTGCAGTTTTACACAACAGTCTGGATTTTAAGATACATCAAACTATTGGAAGCTGTACTGGTAATGGAGCATTAATGTTTCATTTGCAGAGTTTTTCTTCTCTGTTATACATCTGCAACTATTAACAAAAAAAGGACCTGGTATCAATCTTATTTACCCTGACATAAAATAATCAGCTCCTTAAGTTATGGCTTCGTAAATCACAAGGTGTATCCTTCATGTCTCTGTCTTCAAGTTAGCTTTGTGTAAAGCAGAAGCCTACAAGCAGATAGTCTTGTTGTGGATAGGTACTGTTGCAGCAATCTGATTCATGTGAGTGGTGTAAACTATTTAAGTGCTTGTTGAGTCTGGCGTATTCTGTTTTTAGTTTGAAGACTATCCTTTGCTCCTCACATCATAGTTTGCTGATGTTATTTTTTTGTCTGGTTGGGTAATTTCTTTATATAGGGCATGTCCAGTAGACACTTTAACCCATCAGTTCAGACATTCCTTTTTGAAGTTGTTTTGCAGTTTTTGTTTGGCTGTTTGCACACTGGCTAGAGTGTTTGTCTGAACTAAGCTTGCTCCCAAGTTTTGATAATATATCTGCTTTTTCACTGACAGCACAGTTATGAAAGCTTCCATTAGTGTTAGATTTAGTTTCCACAGTGCAAATCTCGACTCCCTATTTATGACGTTCTACTGACTGCTGTGTTTGCCATCAGATTTGCACCGACTGACCCTTTCTTGACAAAATATACAATATAATTCCTTCATATTCTATGACACAAAACCTAGCGATCATTTTAACAGGATAAGAAAGTCAACAAGCATCAGAATACCATCATCATTTTCCTGTGTGTTTCTCAGAGAGCAAGGAGTCACCAATGTAGTCGGTCCTCTTCCAGGAAGCCTGTACCAAGCAGTCACATCATCTTGTAGTGGTGGTTTCTGGGAAGACATGATGAGGCTGCCAGTTCCCATACACAACCTCTTATTAGTTGCTTGGTACAACACAGTCTGCCTACTCTTTGTCTCTTCAGAGACCTCTGGGAACTAGACAAGAGCCACCATTACATGAGAAATGTAATGGTCAAATACAGCACCAAAGTTTTACCTTCTGCTATGTCTACGCCCACTACGTCCATAAAGTTCTCTTCTCAGCTCTCTAGAGATGGGCTTCAGGTGCATGAAATTGCAGAACCCTCCACGAGTACACTCTCTGAAAACATAACCAACAAATGAGTTATAAAAAATATTGGACTTTTTAAATAAAGCGTCACTTGCATTCACAAAATTGTTTAAAATACCCTTTTTAAGGACCTTTTACAGCAATTAAGCATAAATTATACCTAGTTTCTATAAACAAAGAGAAAAATTTGACTTTTAGTAGCCAACAGGCAGTAAAGTGACTAAATTATAATGAACTTGTGTAAAAGCCATAATTTTTAACCGTAAGTAGAATAAATTTTTTTGTTTTTTAATGTGATATTCTGACATTAGGAGGAAGGAAGACTGCATAATAAAGGAAACACTAACCGATGCACATAAAAACCAAAAAAAAAAAAATTTCAAATACTTTCTTTACAACACAATGGTGTACTTAGAATGTTTTAGTTGTACTTGCTAACATCCATTTTATTTATCAAATAATTTCTCTGAACAACTGATGATGAACCTGAGAAGCTCAATTTGGAAACTAAAAGAACTAACTTACAATCTGAAATAAGACAGCTTCAAAATATAAATGGATAAAACTAGGCAACTCCATCAAGCTTACTGCTAGTTCTTCCTTTTTCACTTAGCATATTTTATGTGCCCCGTATAAAATTTGTAAATGCTTTTATGGCACGCGCCTCAAATAGCCTCTGACAACCAAGCCCAGCTCCTAGCTTTCGTGTGTGGCTCAATTTGAGCTCGGCACAACTTTCCATTGATAGAAGAGGGCGACGAAGCGAGTCAATGATGCCTTAAAACCAGCAGCTTCAGGCACATAGGGCTCGTGATCCTTGGTTTGTAGCCTATCTAGAGGGCTCGTGACCCTTGGTTTGTAGCCTATCTAGAGGGCTCATGACCCTTGGTTTGTAGCCTATCTAGGAGAAGGCAAAACTCTGAATTCAAACCACCACTGCCTTGCGGGAATATTCGTTTACAGGAAAGACTTCAGGAGTAAACCCAGAGGATAAATCCAGAATCGGAGTTCCTAAGGCAGTCTATGTTTATACGACATTATTCTGGCAACACCTGCGACGGGGCTGGTACATAACTGTATCAGCTACTGCAGTTTCTTTGGACCTACCGGCTGCATGGGCAACAGCTTGATCTCTATATAACTATGGAGCTTGGGACCTGGAGATGGCACTCCAGCTTCACCCTAAGATGTTGGCACAACACGGGAAATAGCAGTTATCAGTTATAAGTATCTTACCCAATTGGCATAGGGATCTCACTGGACAGTTACCGCCCACTTCAAGCTGGGCAGCTCCCAGCCAATTAGGTGTTGTCCTGCCACTGTCTTCTTTCCCCATTGGGTGCATGGGGATTAGGGTTAAGTCCGAAGTGTGAATAGAAAATTTTGCACAAGGCAATAATCACAAAACAAGAAATAATAGACAGAAACCGACTACCAGATTGGGATGTTGTTATGTCCAGATTATGCTTTTCTCTTTACCTTCCATCTACATTCAAAGATGTGTGCAAGAGAGACAAGAGAGCACTGGACATAAATCCAGCAACCTGGGAGGATGAAGCTGCCAATCAAACCAAGTGGCGATGATCTCTACAGCGCCACATCAAATTGGGTGAAAAGAAGCTCTCACGACATGCAGAAGAGAGGAGAAAACGTCAAAAGGAACACCAGGAAAATAAGCAGCTGAGTGATGTCACCTCAGGGGTGCATTCCCATAGTCAGTTATGACTGAAGGAGCTATTATTATTATTATAAAATTCGTCTACCAAACTTTTTCGTACAGTGATAAATAATTCTCAGGCATTGGCAAATGAATAAATAAACAAAAAGAAAAAGAGAATCGTTTTATTACCTCAGCCAAAAAAAAAACATCACAAAACAACTTAAATTATAAAACAGTAAAAACTCAAAAATGCTGTAAAAGTGATGACCTCGTAAATGAATGATTCATTTCTCATCGATTGCTTTTTTCTTAGTCTTGTTCTTGTAAACAAGTACATCTGTGCGCACACTGAACTATAAATGACAAGAAACTATACCCACCCCATTTCATACTGCCTACAGCAAGCTTCCCTGAAGTCAGTCACTGGTGACAGCTCACAGTTGATTGGACGTCCATTGAACCAGCGGTTGTTCAGATCTGCAACAGCCCTTTCTGCATCTTCCTCTCTTCGGAACTGAAGAACAAAGAAAATAGATGATCAATAAATAAACGTGATTTGTTTTATGATTGATATTTGACAATGTATTTATATACACAACAATTCAACAAACCAGATTCAAAATAAACAGCTGAAAAAATATGTAATCTTTGGAAAAGGCAATTTATAGAAATACATATTTTAGCAAGAAGCAGTTTATGTACATCAGATATTTTGAGAACATGAGAGAAGAACACAGTCAGAGAAAGAAAAACAAGTGACAAAATAAAGTGCATGAAGTCAACATTTACCCATGTGTGCAAAGAATATAAATATAAAAGAAAAGGCAGAAATGAAAACAAGGGGATATGAATTGATGTAATGAGTAAGTGCACCAAACAATCATTAACATAAAACCCACAGAGTAGGAAAAAAAGGAACACCACGACTAGAGAAATAAAAGAGAGGCTAAAAAGAAAATAGAAAGTATCTGGATATATGCAAACACAAAACATGTATATATGAATAATCAAATAAAAGATGTCTCGACATAAGTCTGATAAGATCTGACACTACAGCTGATGTTACAGAAACAGATAAAATACGTACCCTGACATACACATTTCCTACGAGGTGATCTCCAAGATTGTCACAGACATTCATCTCCTCTATTTCACCATACTGTATGGAGGAGGGAAGAAAAGAAAATCAATGTGACAAAGTAATATAAAAAAAAATGAAGTGTTCAACCCACTGGTCTAGTACACTTTTAATACCCACGTTTTGCAAGTTATCAGAATAAAACAGTTAAAAAATCCATCAACCCCTTGGCTGCACTTGATGTTCCCAGACTTCGTTGATTTTTTTGTTTTTTAAATGATGCATCTGTGTGAGAAGCTAAATATTTAACAATGTACTGTTTCACACATCTTCCCTTTGAGTATGGAGCCACCACTACAACTGGTCCTCAGAAAGCCTACACTCAAAGCATTCAAGTGTTGTTATATGGTGGTGATTTCTGTAGCGATTGATTTTACATGCGGAGGTTGCTAGCTCCATGTGCAACCTCACATTAGCCGTCTGCTATGACATAACGGAGGCAGCGGGAGCCTATTCTTTCTTTGTCTCTTAAGATAACCTTGGCAATGACATGGGGCACATGTAGTTTTACTTCATCTTAATTTGTTTCTGTTCACTTCTATGTTAATTTCAACCAGTATTTATTTCCCCTAGACCTGAGGAAGTGAACATAAAGCCACCTCTGATAAACAATAACTGGTTACAAACAAAAACAGACTATACCTTGACCTCAAGCTCGGTGAAAACCTCTTCAAAGAAAGCATCATACTCCTGCTGGGCCTCTACATCATGAACCATAACTAGGGATAAAGTTCAACACAAACATTGAAGTTTCTGAAGAGGAATGAGCAACACAAAGACAGCAACAGACAAGAGAGAAAGACATGGTGTGGATGCAAGAAAATGTAACAGAAATAGACACACAAAAAAAAAATGAATATAAAATAATAAACAAGAGTTTGAAAGTATAGTAGGATTACAGGAATTTTAGACCCCTTCTCAAAAAAAAAAAAAACTAGCAGAAAAAAAGAAAGGTAATAAATAACAGTATGAAGTGACACAGCAGCAGAAGAAAAAAATAGTAAATAAACAGCAAGAACAGTACATAGAATCACTGACAGTTTGAGAATGTCAACCAAATCTAACATCACATACAGAAGCTCATCAATTATAACAAGATTAAGATATCTTTACTACTGTGTCGTCATGCATTCATGACCTTGCAGCTCCCCAGGGAAGAGTAGGCCTTAAAGAAAAAACCAAGTCCTCCTGTGACATGCCAGGCTGTCAAGGTCTTTCTAGGTCTCCCACATCATTTTTATTTCTGTCTCTTTCATACTCCACAAGTCCAGTGTAAAGAGTCACTTCAGTTCCAAGCTTAGTTTAACTACTATATGTAGTGTGGCTGTCTGGTCTGTACCAGGACCTGTTTTGCCAAAAACTTATTTGTTTTTCTCATAATTATCTTTCTGAGGCTACTTTTAATTTCTCAAGGATGATCCTGTTTAATATTCTGCCAGGCACTGTAAGTAACATTGTACCTCTGTCATCTGTGCACCCTGGCACATACATTTAATACTGTGTATTACCTACTGCAATCAACACGGCAACATTACTAGCTTATTTAACTGACTGGGATAACAAATGTGTATACAATAATAAAGCACTTATATACAATCTGTCACACTGTGCAGTCACTTTATACCTCAATATCTTTAGAGCCAAAGTCCACTCTCAATCAACTGAAGCACAAAAAGATAATTATTTTTCAACAATCAATCATATTTACAATAATAGTTTAATAACAATTCTATCTGGTTTATGGTTCTCCTTCTAAGATAAAAACTCACCAGACTATTTGACACAGAATAAGAATAATAAATGGAGAAAAATTAACCAAATTATAACATTTCTTCCTGGTTTTCCTTCTCCTTCTAAGATAAAAGTTCGCTAGAAAAAATGTGACACAAAAAGAGAATAACTGCTGGAGAAAGATTTTATAAAATCATGTTATTGTGTTTAATAATATCTGCATTCATGTTTCCTTCACCTTTTCAGATAATTCAATAGATAAAAAACTGTTCTGACATAAAAACAGATATAAATATAATTGAGAAAGATTGCATATTTATTATAATCTCTCTATGTTAATTACTGCTGTGCAGTATGTGACATTATATTCATAATGGACATAAAATATGTAATACTCGAATTAACCGTATAATGCATTTATCTTGTGTTTAACCTTAAGAACTCCCGCACTACTTTTCAACATCTTAAGAAGCCTGGCTTCCTTTACAGCATCTTAAGAAGCTTCACTCCCCTGTACAGCATCTTAAGAAGCCTCGCACCCTTGTAAAGCATCTTAAGAAGCCTCGCACCCCTGTTCAGTATCTTAAGAAGCATCACACCCCATTATGTTCTATCTTTCAAAATTTGCCAGAAATTAAAAAAAAAAAGTATGTTTTCAGAAAATGTTATTTACAAAATGTGACAGGCTCAGTATTTAATTCATGCTGTCACTGTTCTATTTTGTACGAACACATCTAAGATTCATGTATTATACCGTGTTTATGATCATTAGCCTTGTAAAATATTTAGCATGTCTCATGCCCCAAGGGGTGCATGCACCCTAGTTAAGAAGCACTACATTAGTTGGACAAAACTGCAAAGTATGTGCAACACAATTTGTATTCTGCACATGTGAATACATTTTACAAGGTTTGATCCTTAGCCACTAAATGTCAAAGTAGTCAGTGGCCATCACGCCTGGTGGCGTCTTGTAGGGCAGCAACAAACTGCTTCCACTTTGCTAGGTCAGCGGCCATCATTCATGAAGTGCCCCAGCTCTGGTTCATTCTTTGCATTTCGGCCTCCACAGTTCTCCGCCAAGTTGTTTTTGGTTGGCCTTTCTTTCGCTTTCCTTCAAGGGTCCAAAACACAGCTGTTCTTGTGATGGCATCGGGGTCTCTTCTGAGAATGTGGCCAACCCATCTCCAGCATCTGCCAGCTATATTGGTGCGCATGACCTCTTGGCTGCTCCCAGTAAGCAGTTCTTGGTTGGTGATGGTATTCGGCCAAAAGATTCAGAGAAATTTCTTAGGCAGACTGTGTGGACAGAGGACAATTTCAACATTTTTTTCTCTGTTACTCTCCAGCATTCCACAGTGAAGCAAATGTAAGTAAGTGATATTAAAACCAAATGTCCTTGGAAAGACAAGTTATTCTGTATTTTGCATTAAACAGCCCAACTGAGTTAATATTTCACGTATAAACCTTTTGAAAATGTTAAACGCTGTGTAATAATAATTTTAAAACAATTAAACAAACACCTACACATACTAGCACATTCACATCAACACATCCAGGAAAAAACGGATAGACTTAATAAGTATAGCCAGCAGGTAGGCTTGAACATCAATTTAAAGAAGTCAGAGGTCATGACGCTCAATGTGAGCAACCCTGAGCCCATATCACTAAGGAATCAGCAACTGGTACAGACAGACACCTTCATATACCTAGGATGCATAGTATCACCAGACAGCGTGGCAGGCAAAGACATCAACAACAGAATGAATAAAGCAAGAACAGCCTTTTTTAGCCTAACAACATCTGGAAGTCCTCTCAATACAGCACAAGCACAAAATTAAGATTATATCAGAGCTGTGTGCTTTCTGTGCTTCTCTAGGGTGCGGAATGCTGGAGAGTTACAGAGAAGGAAATGTCGAAATTCACACAACATGCCTTAGAAAAATTCACCAAATCTTTTGGCCGAATACCATCACCAACCAAGATCTGCTTACTCGGAGCAAGCAAGAGGACATGCACACCATCATAGCTGGCAGACGCTGGAGCTGGGTTGGCCATGTCCTCAGAAGAGACCCAGATGCCATCACAAGAACAGCTATGCTTTGGACCCCAGAAGGAAAACGAAAGAGAGGCCGACCAAAAACAACTTGGCAGAGGACTGTGGAGGTTGAGATGCAATGAATGAACCAGAGTTGGGGCAGTGTACGAAGGATGGTCACCGATCGAGCAAAGTGGAATCAATTTGTTGTTGCCCTACAAGATGCCACTAGGCGTGATGGCCACTGACTGCTTTGACGGTCAGCGGCTAAGGATCAAAGAAGAAGAAGAAACACCTACACAACAAGAAATAGTTAGGTGTCTGCCTTGCATATAAACTTCCTTCAGAATACTTAGTTAAAGCTTGATAAATGTAAAACATGACTAAATAACAAAAATGATAACTCACTGTGAGAGCCATCAGCCGTCAGGGCAGCATTCTGTGGATTCAGGTACAGGTTCTGCATCAGGATAGTCTAAATAAAGACGAGACAAGGAAAGTTACTTCATGGAAATCAAGCACAGAATGTATGCAGCAGATAATATTTATTGAAATAAAAGATAGGAGCAGTACCCACCAGCGAGTGGACCATGCTCTGGCCAGCACCAACTCAAACCCCAGGCATGGGTTAAATCCCGGGTAGATGAAGCTCGTAAGCCTTTGAAGGCAGTTCGTCTAGGAGAAGGAAAACTCTGATTTTAAACCACCTGCTGCCTTGCAGGTAGGCTGGGGACAGTCAAGGGCTAAGGAACACAACCCTACAGAAACACCTGTTGAAATCGGATGCACTGGGCTACATGCTTAACGGAACAGTGCAACGTACTTCGCCTAATGAAGATGACGTGAATACAATTTAAGCATTGTGGTGCTCGTAGCGTGGAGTCCCGCCAGGCGGCGAGAGTGCCGGATCCCCGCCTCGAAGGGGTCCAAAAAATCTAGAGAGATATCAACAGCCTCAGGCTGACCACTGATTTCTTTGAACTTATTCAAGTTGACATCTGAGGGTGAACGAAGAAGAAGAAGAAATAAAGGATAATGTTAAAACTAATAAACCTGTATAAGACCAAATATGTTATATGGAGCACAAACACAGAAAATATATAAATGGGTTATGAAAACATCAGCCAACAAAATGGAATTAAGTGAAGGGTGAGCTCTACCAGCAGAATAAGAGGTGAGAAGATGCTGGCTCTGGATACGACATTAAGGAAACCTGTTGATAGCATTACAAGGTAGTCCTTAATCTAGAATTTACATGGTAACAGAGGTGGGGGGGAGAGAGAAACACATGGAAAAATAATTTTGGAAAGTGACATGAAAGGGATAAAAAAGGAGGAAGGTTAAAAATCTTGTTACACGCCCATTGAGACATAATGGGAATATGATGTTAGGCCCATATTTTCTTGACCATCTTCACACTAGGGGTGATGTGGTCAGCATCATGCAGGCCACCTTAACCTTCCCAGAGTTGCTCTGGTACCCAGTTCATGAAGCTGAGTTGAACCCAGAGCCGTTTGTGGTCTAAAACATCCCATCTCAACTGGAGATCGAACCATGGACCATCGAGCTAGGAAGCCAGTGCACTTACCACTGCGCTACCACAGCTCGAAAGGGATAAAGAAGACATGGAAATATCTTGCATGGATGACACAGGACATGAATACTTGACATGAATTAGTTGAATACCATATTGTTATTACTTGTTACAAATCTTTAAAACTCATCACCACCAAACATGTTAGATACTGAACACATACAACAGCATAATTCTAATACTTTACATTTTTGTTCCATTGCTGCTGTGATGTGTAGCGGGGAGCTGAATTTTGCGTTCTTCAGTCAAGTGTGTCACACTGGCTACCGTGAGCCACTGTTGTTGTAGATTTCTGTGACGTTATCTATTCATCTGCCTCTAGGTCTTCCCAGTGCCTTGAAACCATCTAATGTTGAAGACATGTAGTGGTCATTTACTGGGCTCCATGACCAAACCACTTAATCCTCTGTCTTTTACTGTTTTTCTATATAGCCTACTCGACGCCCGATGTAGTTCCTCAAATTTGTCTGATATCATGTCTCATTTTGTTGCTCCTGATTTCTATTCCCGAGTTCAAATAATAAGCAATGCCTGAGTAAACCACCCAAATTCTATGACATACCTGACTGAATGTGGGCCTATTATGCAAACGAGAGCAGCGATCACCATGTCGGCAAGCTCCAATCTTGAAATAAAAAGAGCAGTTAACTCTGGAAACAAATAAGTATATGAAAGTCATATTACGCAGTTTTAAATAAAAAATAAACAGACACAAAAAAAAACTAGAACTGTTGTTTTTTTTATCTTTTCCTTTCTTATCCCTTTTTCACAAACACTGAAGTTAACCTCCGTTCAAAAAACAAGGGATAATGAAAGATATTTTAATATTTCATTTGTGATTTCTTTCCTGAAGATTTCTTGTTTTTCAGTTGCCCTTGTGCATCTTCAAGCTCTTGCAGAATAAATGTTGTCATTATGTGCTCTGGCAGCTAAATGTTGTCATGTGCTCTGGCAGCTAAATGTTGTCATTATGTGCTCTGGCAGCTAAATGTTGTCATCATGTGCTCTGGCAGCTATATTTTGTCATCATGTGCTCTGGCAGCTATATTTTCTCATCATGTGTTCTGGCAGCTAAATGTTGTCATTATGTGCTCTGGCAGCTAAATTTTGTCATTATGTACGTTGGCAGCTATATTTTCTCATCATGTGCTCTGGCAGCTATATTTTCTCATCATGTGTTCTGGCAGCTAAATTTTGTCATTATGTGCTTTGGCAGCTAAATTTTGTCATTATGTACGTTGGCAGCTATATTTTCTCATCATGTGCTCTGGCAGCTAAATTTTGTCATTATGTACGTTGGCAGCTAAATTTTGTCATCATGTGCTCTGGCAGCTATATTGTCATCATGTGCTTTGGCAGCTAAATTTTTTATGTGTTCCTTTGATTTGTGTTCTTTCGAGATTTCTTCTTTCATTAATTTGTTTGAAAAAATAAATGGGCGTAAGATGAAAAATGCTATAGCAAAACAGGAGCAATACACTGAAATGCTAATCAGGTTACTGTATTCTCATTCTGTCTTGCATCTGGCTTTAATTATGGAGCAGAAAAGCACAGTCATTGGAAAATCTGGATAATCAAGCTAGATTCCATTTATGTTGGTTGATATTATTGGTTTTCATAATCCAAGCTACAGCAAGTAAGAAGATACATGTTAAAAACAGGCATCCTTGCCCACTCCAGTTCTTATCTCACTAGTTCTGTATATTGCCCTTCATGAAGAATTGCGCATTTCATGTTTTCCATTTTTAGGTTAAAGAACCTACAGGTTAAGTCCACAGTGTTCTGCTCTTTCAAAAAGTGATTAGCTGTCTAAACTAAGGCATTTTCATGGACCACAGAGCCCAGTCACCAGTGATGAATTCACTTCCAAGCTCACACTGAAACAGACTGCAAGGTCTTTTCTAATTGGACATGCACCATAATGTAAACAACGGACCCTGTGTCTAGGTTGAACCGGGCATGCCTCGCCAAATGAGGCAAAATTTTATTTTAAAAAATAATAATAACTTTCCATATCTGCTCTACTATTATGCCACCAGTGGATATCTGGTCTTTATAAAGTCTGTTTTGTCACAAACCTGCCAGTTCCTCCCTCATTCAATTATCACCGGCTTCTCGTTATCTCTCAAGTATAATCTTGTTTCATAACTTCCCAGACAGGAATAGTAACATTGTTCTGCTGTAATTTGTTCACTCTTGTAAATTCCTTTCTCTGGCAACTTGATTAGACAGGCCTACCTTCCAGTCCGCTGGTATTTCACAAGAACTTTACAAAGCAGTAAAATGTGTCTTTGTCTGCTCTGATGGCTTCTGCTGAAAAGCCATCTGGACCCACAATCTGATAGAATCACAGAATCTGAATCTTAACACTAATGACGTGGGTGACTTATTTTGATGATATTGAAAAACACAACCCATTATTCGGCTGAGGGACGTGAAAGTAGACAAAGGACTGCCATATTGACCAAACAATGCGCATTTTCAATTCAAGATAGAAATCTCGTTTGCTTTTAATGTTTAAAACTGTATCATTCTTTTTCTGCCGTTATTCATTTTAGCACAGCTCAAAACAGGATTGGTGTTAGGTTAAGGCTAGCTGCTTGAAACAGGGTTGGGGTTAGGTTAAAGCTAGCAGTAATGTAAACATAGATAACCAGTCTGTGGACCTTGTCTACTGTCGTCGCCTATTATCCATTGTTCATTTCAACCACCTTAATGTAACACCTACCCTGTTTCAAGCTTTGTCAACTGAGGTTGTATTAAAAACAAAATCAACTAGTAGAGGGCAAAAGAACAGCTGGGCGATCGAAGCTGAGGTTCAAAGATGTGTGCAAGGGAGACATGAAGGCACTGGACATTCCCCCCCCCCCCCCCTTAACCAGCGGCACTTGGGCTTTCAGCCCTTCGGCCCAATGACATGTCATTGCGAGGCTGGGGAGGCTGTGGACTTTCCTTCCAACCCGGTCAGGAGTTTCGCTCCTTCCCATCCACAGAGGGTTTATCTCAGAAGCCGTTCAGGTTATTCAGTCAAAATCCTGGTCGATGTCACTCCTTCAAATGCCTACGCCGGGCTTGAACCTTGAACACCTGATCGCCAGCGCGATGTGGTAACCATTACGCCAGCGCGATGTGGTAACCATTACACCAGCGTGACTCCCAAGGCACTGGACATAAATCCAGCAGCCTGGGAGGATAAAACTGCCAATGGCACTAAGTGGCAATGCTCCCTACGGCGCCACCTCTGACTTGGCAAAAGAAGTTCTCACAACAAGCAGAAGAGAAAAGAACAAGCTGAAAGGAACACCTGGAAAAGAGGCAGCTTAGAGCTATCACCTCAGGGGCGCATTCCCATTGTCAGTTAAGACCAGTGTTGCCACCCTGAATTTTGAAAAATAAAAAAATCTTTTAAAACAAAAACTAGAATTTGGGCTACTTCCGGACGACTTGGGCTACTTTGGGCCGAAAACCGAAAGTTAGGCTAATCTAGGTGGCGTTCTAATGAAGGAAATTGAAACCTAGACGGCAGCCAACGGGATACAAAAAAACCTAGATCTAGGTGAATGGCCGTCTGTTTAATCTTTCAAGGCTTCTTCTTCTTCTTCTGCGTTCGGTTTGTAGTCATGCTAAATCTGCAGGCCTGTCGCCAGGACGAAGTCCACAGTCTTTTCCAGGTCGGCGCGGCAGCCCCATAGCTTCTGCTGGAGCTCATCACCTTTTGGCCAGGTCGCACGTCGCAATTTATCATGGGTTGGACAGTTCTGGAGAATGTGTTCTGGAGTCTGGATATCAGTTCCACAAGGGCATTCATTCGTGTGGGATATCTTGAGGCGATAGAGATGTCCAAGTAATCTGCAGTGACCAGTTCTCAGGCGGAAAATTGTCGTCTGTTGGTGTCTGTTTAGGTGGTGGATTGGGTCATCTCTGCTGTATATATCCCCTTCCTCCTTCCACTGATTTTTGTACTTGTTGTGGATGATGGTTTTTGCTTCCCGATAGGGCAATGGGTGGCTGTATTGTTCCATTTTACTGCCACTTCTTGATAGCTTTCAAGGCTGAAGGCAAAAACAAAAATCAGAAGGGTCACTGTAAGAGACTTGTTGTTTGCTGATGATG